>JAJGRW010000063.1:1506324-1899327 GCA_025461045.1 Carex parvula
TAAATTTAAATTTCTAAGTGAATCTCTATGCATTTGTTGATTGCAATTCAGGCAGGTGTATTATACATGACTTTTCCTAAAGAAGAAAAAATGTCAAAGAAATTAAGTAATTTTTTTTACAATAAAAAAATAAAAACTGACACGAATTAACGAAAGCTTTGATGGGTACCTGTGCAATCATCCTCCTACCTATCTGTTTCTCTATGTTAACAGCTTCAATTTTCACTGAACAGATCGAGTAGCTATCCTTCACAGTTTAATATTGTTTTACTCAAATTTAGTGAACAATATTATCACTTTATATACCCAAGAGTTAATAGTTATGTGCCTATTTGATCAAGCAAGTTTTAACTCGCATGTTGTTATTCAATAATCACTTACTCTACAATTCAACAAAATTATGTTTCTGAGTAATATCTTTGGCCAAACCTAAAATGATATCAAATTTCACAAAAAGTAATATTAACGGTTGCTTCTGAAAAGTAATCAGTACTACTTGCTTGACTTTGTTAGTATTCCCTATGTGGAACTAACAGTCACATTTAAAAAGGCAATTGATACATCAATTCAATTATTGCATCATGCTGATAAATTTTTCCATATTTCTTCTCTAACAATAAATTTTTCCATATTATTGCATCAATTCAATTATTCACATTTAAGATCAATACTACATTACCTTTCATTTTTTTTAACAATAAATTGTGGACCTTCAATTATTCTATATATTCAAATATTCTATAATACACAGAGAGCTACATTCAAATTAAATTGTGGACCCTTCAATTATTGTATATATTCAAATATTCATCAATACAGAAGTTTGTTTGGTACATTATTTAATTTTTTTCCTATGAGGATGTTTCTTTTATATTTTTTCCTAGGCTACTTTGAAGAGAACAATAATAGGACAGTATCCGCGAGGGATATTGTCGGTAAACTCTCGCGGATACTCCCGTCGCTAATAGAAAAATACCTTTTTGTCGGTATACCCTCGTGGATAGTCACTTTTTACCCTCACAGATACTGTCACATTCTTGTATGCAAATAATTTAAATTTGAAAGTGAATCTTCATGCTTTTGTGGATAGCAATTCAGGCTGCATGTAGATTTATACTGAAACTTTTCAAAAGAAGGAATAGAGGTAAACAGAAAGAATGAGAAAACCAAAAGAAGAACTGACACGAACAGTTCTCTCTTTTCTCCATGGTAACAGTTTCAATTTTCACTTTTAAGTTAGAATTAACGTCCCATAATCCTTCGTGAACCCTCAACAGAGTTGCATTAATTGAAACCCTTCCTTCACAGTTTAATATTATTTTACTCAGATTTAGTCCAAGAGATTTATCACTTTATACAACCAAGATTTCATTGTCATGTGGTGATTCGATCAAACAAGTTTTAACACACATCTATAATCAATAATCGATTATTCAACAATTCAGAAAATTTATGTTTAGAAGAAGTTATGATCATATACATTCATAATGATGCTTTCTCTATACTGGTTGTGATCCATCCTGTTTATCAGTACTTGATTTGGCCTACATATCCATACTGAGTCATGTCCTGTTTACATGCAAATCTCTATATTTATTGCATTATGCAAGACAACACATTGGTTGTGTCCACAATTTAATGTTAAAGAGAAATGTAAGGGAATGTAGTTTTTCATCTTCTTCTAGTTATTTTTCATCTTATACTAGTTGTTTTTTTGTCTTGTACTGATTGTTTTTCATCTTCAACTAGTTGTGTTCACTCTTGCACTGGTTGTTTTTCATGTTCTACTAGTTGTCTTCCAACTTCTTATAGTTGTTTTCCATCTTGTACTAGTTATTTTTCATATTTTACTGGATGTCTTTCAATTTCTTCTAATTGTCTTTCATGTTGTACTAGTTATTTTTCATGTCGTTCTAGTTGTTTTTCATCATGTAATAGTTGTCTTTCAAGTTCTACTGGTTGTATTTTATTTGTACTAGTTGCATTTAATCTTTTTCTAGTGGTCTTTCATCTTCTGCAAGTTGAGTTTCATCTTGCACTGGTTGTATTTCATCTTCTTCTAGTTTCATCTTCTACTATTAGGTTTTCATCTTCTCCTAGTTGTTTTCATCTTGTATTGGTTGTCTTTCATATTCTACGAGTTGCCTTTCATTTTCTACTAGTTATGTTTCATCTTACACTGGTTGTCTTTCATCTTCTACTAGTTGTCTCTCATCTTGTACTGGTTGTTTTTCATTTTCTACTAGTTGTGTTTCCTCTTACACTTGTTGTCTTTCTTTTCCTTCTAGTTGTTTTTAATCTTATACTGGTTGTCTTTAATCTACTATTGGTTGTATTTCATCTTCTTCAAGTTGCGATTAATCTTCTTCTAGTTATATTTTAATCTTCTTCTAATTGTCTTCCACCTTGTACTAGTTGTTGATAATATTTTATTGGTTGTCTTTTATATTCTTCTAATTATCTTTCATCTTGTACTTGTTTTATTTCGTGTTCTACTGGTTGTCTTGCATCTTCTTCCAGTTGTCTTTCATCTTGTAGTAGTTGTTTTTCATCTTCTCCTAGTTGTGTTTTATCTTCTTCTAGTTGTGTTTTATCTTCTTCTAGTTGTATTTCACCTTCTACCTTTCAGCTTGTACTAGTTGTTTTTCATCTTCTTCTAGTTGTCTTTCATCTTCTACTAATTGTTTTTCATCTTCTATTGGTTGTCCTTCATCCTCATGTTCTCTTTCATCTTGTATTAATTATTGTTCATCTTCTAGTAGTTGTTTTTCATCCTCTTCTTGTTGTCTTTCATCTTGTACTAGTTGTCATTTGTATTCTACTAGTTGTCTTTCATCTTCTACTAGTTGTTATTCATCTTGTTCTGGTTGTCTTTCATCTTTTTCTAGTTGTCTTTCATCTTCCACTAGTTGTCATTCGTCTTCTTCTTGTTATATTTCATCTTCTTCAAGTTGTGTTTCATCTTGTGCAAGTTGTTTTTCATCTTGTACTTGATGTTTTTAATCCTTTTTTTCTTGTTTTATTTCATCATGTACTAGTTGTCTTTCATAATCTACTAGTTGTATTTCATCTTTTGCTAGTTTTGTTTCATTTTGCACAAGTTATCTTTTATCTTCTTCTAGTAGTCTTTCATCTTCTAATGTTGTTTTCATCTTCTTCTGGTTGTCTTTCATCTTCTACTACTTGTTTTTCATCTTTTTCTAGTAGTCTTCCATCGTCTAATAGTTGTTTTGATCTTCTTCTTGTACTGGTTGTCTTTCATCTTCTACTAGTTGTCTTTCATCTCTTCTAGTTGTGTTTCATAATCTTCTAATTTTCTTTCATTTTGTACTAGTTGTCATTCATGTTCTACTAGTTGTATTTCAACTTCTTAAAATTGTGTTTCATCTTGTACTAGTTGTTTTTCATCTTGTACTTGTTGTTTTTCATCTTCTTCTTCCTATATTCTTCCATCATGTACTGGTTGTCTTTCATATTCTGCTAGTTGTATTTCATCAACAACTGGTTGTATTTCATCTTCTTCTAGTTGTATTTTATTTTCTTCTAGTTGTCTTTCATCTTCTGCTTGTTTTATTTCATCTTGCACTAGTTGTATTTCATCTTCTTCTTGTTGTCTTTCATCTTCTACTAGTTGTTTTAAATCTTCTTCTAGTAGTCTTTCATCTTCTAATAGTTATTTTTCATCTTCTTCTGGTTGTCTTTCATCTTCTACTAGTTGTCTTTCATCTTCTACTAGTTGTATTTCATCTCTTCTAGTTGTGTTTCATCTTCTTGTAGTTTTCTTTCATTTTGTACTTACTGTATTTCATGTTCTACTGGTTGTATTTCATCTTCTTCATGTTGTCGTTAGTCTTGTACTACTTGTTTTTTATCTTCTTCTTATTATTTTTTATCTTGTAATAGTTGTTTTTCATGTTCTACTGTTTGTATTTCATTTCTTCTAGTTGTATTTCATCTTTTTCTAGTGGTCTTTCATCTTCTGCAAGTTGAGTTTCATCTTGCACTAGTTGTATGTCATCTTCTGTAGTTGTCTTTCATCTTCTACTAGTTGATTTTCATCTTCTCCTAGTTGTCTTTCACCTTGTATTGGTTGTGTTTCATGTTGTACTAGTTGTTTTTAATCTTCTACTAGTTGTGTTTCATCTTACACTGGTTGTCTTTCATCTTCTACTAGTTGTTTTTCATTTTCTTCTAGTTGTATTACATCTTGTACTAATTATCGTTTATCTTATACTGGTTGTTTTTTATCTTCTGCTAGTTATGTTTCCTCTTGCACTGGTTGTCTTTCATTTTCTTCTAGTTGTCTTTCATCTTATACTGGTTGTCTTTCATTTTCTGTTGGTTATCTTTAATCTACTATTGGTTGTATTTCATCTTCTTCTAGTTGCAATTAATCTTCTTCTAGTTGTATTTAATCTTCTTCTAGTTGTCTTTCATCTTATACTGGTTGTCGTTTATCTTCTACTAGTTGTATTTCATCTTCTACTAATTGTCTTTCATCTTCTTGTAGTTGTGTTTCATCTTCTTCTAGTTTTCTTTCATCTTGTATTAGTTGTCTTTCATGTTCTACTGGTTGAATTTAATCTTCTTCATGTTGTCTTTCATCTTCTCCTAGTTGTGTTTTATCTTATTCTAGTTGTTTTTCATTTTGTACTGATTTTCTTTCATGTTCTACTAGTTGTATTTATTTTCTTTATGTTGTCTTTCATCTTGTACTAGTTATTTTTCATCTTCTTCTTGTTGTCTTTCATCTTGTAATAGTGGTCTTTCATGTTCTACTGGTTGTATTTTATTTCTTCTAGTTGTCTTTCATGTTTACTAGTTTTTTTTCATGCCCTACTAGTTGTCTTTAATCTTCTAATAGTTGTTTTTTATCTTGTTCTGATTGTCTTTAATCTTCTTTTAGTTGTTTTTTATCTTCTTCTAGTTGTCTTTTATCTTGTACTGGTTGTCTTTCATGTTTTGCTGGTTGTCTTTCAATTTCTTCTTGTTGTCTTTTATCTTGTACTAGTTTTTCATTTTCTTCTTGTTGTCTTTCATTTTGTAATAGTTGTCTTTTATCTATTTTGACATCTAGAGAGTCAAGAGAGTGAAGAATATCATATCATATCTAACCATCTAAACAAAAAACTCACAAATTTACCTAATGAGATTTAGGCATAATACAAGCACTCAACATTTATTAACTTCTTCTATCATCTATATTACAATTTTTCACTTCATTGGATTTGGAGGGTAATAATAGATGAAAGACAGTGACAATGAAAAAAACACATAATTTTGTTTCTGTTAGACAAAATAAGCTAGAAATTAATATGATCCAACTTGAAATCTCTCCACTAGCGCATACACATTTAAAGGGTTTTAAAATATTTACATTTAAAGGGTTTTAAAATATTTTCTTGTAACCTATAACACACAACAACGCCAGGCAAAAGGCCATCGTTTTTCTGAGGCAACAGTAATGTTACGAACGTGAAGCAGCTGAAACAAACGGATACCGACTTTAGTTCTACCCGCTGCACTGTTTGCTACAGATTCTCTTCCTTGGAAAAGTTTACAATTCAGTATGAATTCAACAGGAAATCCTTGGATCATACTATTTTTGTAGCATAAATTGTTCCCGTGCATACGTACAAATAAATATTATATGCATTAAGATTCCTTAAATTAAAGAGATAGATTGATTGAAATAATCACACACTTTTCTCTAAAAATGGACTCTTCACTGATTGATTATTGTTAAAGTGATTTCTGATTTTGTAATATTTTTCATTTATAGATTTCTTTTAGTGAGTCCATCTAACACACGTATAGTTAAAATTTGACTACAACTTGAGTTCACGACAATTTTTTGATGTGTTCATTTGAAATTGATGTTATAAGAAATTTTGCATGTGGACTTAGAGAGAGAGAGGTAAGTTTAATGTGACCTATCATGAAAATGTTACTTGCTTCTTTATTTATATATCTCTTCAATTTCCGTGAATGAAACTAATTATGATTTATTATCTATGTCAAAAGAGTTCAACTTTATTGGCAAATACTTTGTTTTTTTTTCTTTTTTAATATAACATTTGACAGAAAAATCAATGAACATATAACATTTGATAGAACAATCATTTAATGAGAGATTAGAGAAAATCAATGAATATGTTTAACAAGATAATAAGCAAATTACAAAAACAATAAATATTTGGTAAAGTTACGCACTTCCGGAGAAAAATATTAGCTATTTTGGCTTCATTTAGAATATTGATAAACAATCCTTCAAATGCATTATAATAATTTCCAAAACGCATTTCTTGCGATACTCATGTGTGGAAAAATTAGTATTGCATAAGAATTTGTTGAAATTTAAATCCTTAAAAAGATATCCAGTTTAAAAAAACTCACATGTAGAAATTTCTTTTGACTATGCTATATCATATTCCTTACAAACTTTACTAGTAGTGTACTTATCCCAATTTCTCTAAATGATAGCAGCATTGATTTCCCTATCAATTATGTACTGTCATTTAAAGTCTACTCCTAATGTATTTAATTTGTTCAACATTATTATATTGCTAAATATATTGGTTTAATTGTTATTTGCTCAATCACTAGCGCATGTAGTTTAATTGATTTTCTTGTTAAATAGATTTTTTGTTTTTTGAAATGATTTTAATTTATAGATTCATTTTAGTGAATCAATCTATTATGTGTGTAGTTAATATATTCTTTAAATGAATTTTTACAAATCATCATCTAAAATGGACGTCACAAAAAAAATTGCACATGGAGTTAGAGAGAGAGATAAGGTTAGTATGTTTTATCATGCAAAAGTTACTTGATTTTTAATTTAAATATATCTTCAATTCCTTGAATCAAAGTAATTATATATTGCTCATTATCTATGTGAAAAGTGCTAAAAAGATATTGGCAAATACTTATATATTTCTTTTTAATATGAAATTTGACAAAAAAAATATAATTATCATTTTAATTGGAAATCAGATAAAATAAATTAATACCTTTAAAAAAAAATTAAATAGTTTTTCTATGCCATTTTATTTTTCAAACTTTGCTGGATTTTAGTGTATGAGGCTCGTTGTTTTTATACATATGTACTAACAAGTGCAAAATGATGAAGGTTTTTTTACTTAAATTTTTTAATTGAATAGAATAATCACATTTTTCTAATTGACTCTTGAAAACATGACTACTGTGAAAATGATTTGATTTGAAATTGTTGATTAATTTTAGTACACAGTTTACCACGTATGCACCACGAATTTAACTTCGAATTTTTTTTTGCAAGTCTTTGTTTAAAATTTTGCATGTTTAGTCAAGGAGAGAGAGAGAGGAGTTTAATTTGTTTTATCATTCAAATTTATTTGAATTTTTATATAAATATTTGTTTAATGTCGTGTGTGAAATTATGATTAATTATATATTTGAAAAAATATATATATATATTGGAAAATAATTATATTTAGTAATTTTACTATAAAATTTGACAAAAATAATTTATTTAAATATATCAATGAACCCACGTTGTAAAGAGTAACAATATTTTCAAACATATTGTTCTCAACATGGCCCTTAATTATATGCCATATTTCTTCTTCAATCCTTTCAAAAAAATTCATTTATTATGTCGGACCATAGTATTACTTTTTCCATGCCTTGCAAAAAGTGCTTATAATTAAGCAAAGAAATACATGGAAAAATGTTTATAATTTTTATTTCTTCAAAATCTTGAACAATAAATAAGGACGTTGGTCAAGGAGAAAAAAAATACATGGCATGCACAGTTATATTTAGAAACAGGAAATCACAGTTATTTTTTGTGATTTAAAGCTAGCAAATTGGAATGTTTTTCATTTTGTATGATGTCTTTCCTAACCTGACCTGACATGTCATCAAATTGATATGTCGTCTAGCCTAATTTTTTTTTTCATGGTGGCACCTTAATGCTGCTGCTGCGAGAGGAGGTTACGCCAATCCCTCAAAAATCAAAATTGAGCCAAAATTTTTTTTGCATGTGGAGTTAGAGAGAGAGAGAAATAAGTTTAGTATGATGTACATGCAAAAGTTACTTGATTTTTTCATTTAAATTTCTCTTCAATTCCGTACAACAACAAAGTAGGCACTTATCGCGAGGGAACTCCGTCGTGAAAAGTATTGTCGCGAAAAGTAGGCACTTATCGCGAGGTACTTTTCGCGACAGAGTACCGTCATAACTGTGCTTTTTCTTTTCGCGACAGAGTTCATTATCTAAGTACTTTTCGCGACAGAGTACCGTCATAACCGTACGTCAATGCAACTAACTATATGTAGTTCATTATCTATGTGAAAAGAGTTACAAAGATATTGCTAAATACTTATATTTCTCTTTTTTAATATAACTTGATCAAGCATGTGCATGCAGTCGGGTGAAGCTCTCACATAAAACAGGAATGACATACGTATTTAATCAATTATAACATATATAAGAAGTTAAGAAACCATAGATTTAGTATAGATAATGTGAAGAAACAGACCAGAGTTGTCAGTACTGCATAAAATCGTGTTATTAGTTAAATTATGTTTTGTTACATGGAAAAATAAACTTAATTTTTCTAAGATATTCGGACTTTTTAGGTGGATAAACACGGTGAAAGAGAGAAAGATCAAGGTGCTGCAGTCCTGCTGTCAATGTAATGGAAAATCAATCAATCATATTCCCAAAATTCTTGCCGTATGGAAAAAAAGCCAAAAAGGTGAGGTGGCCATATGGAACAAAGAATAATATGCCCCTCAAAAAAAGCAGTAGTCAATACGCAATATGTGACTGGATAAGTGTTCGGTGTTTCTTTCCAATTGCAATAAAGTCGCTGATTAGTCAAGTCTCTCCTTAATTTTGTCCACATATTTTCTTTCCAATTGCAATCATTCTACATCAGTTTTCTTATTTCTTCTTCTCTAACAAAGTCATTACTACATTCCCTTTTCATTCTCCTTCACAATAAATTGTGGACCAGTTCAGATAGTATATCGTAATTTATTAATAAGACCATAGTTATAATTTAATATGTTGGTTCCAAAACAAATTTAATTTATGTGAGCACTGGAAAAATATAAAATAATAACATATGCATCTCATAAAGTCCTTTTTAGTCATAATTTAATAATAAGACCATAGTTAAAACATTGGAAGTTGACAAGTATCAGATAGTATATCGTCCTGTAACTTATCAAGCCCCAAACATGATACTATATAAGTTCATTAATTTTGATCATTTTGGACAAATTTTAGAGCCTGGCACGAAATTGGATATTAACAGGCCGAGAGAATAATCGTTCGAGTGCTTAATGGGGCTCAAATCCATACGTGACCAAGATGGTGTAGGTCGAAACCCTGGCGACTTCCTTGTACCCTTTTGAGCCTAAAGTTGAGCCATATTGCTTCAGTAAATATGTACAGGATAGTCTAAAAATCATTCATTTAGGTACTTAAAATGATTTTTTATGCTCTAAATGCAGGAATTAGAAACCCTCACAATTTCGGGACTATGGCTTAAGAGTAGTGCTTTAGTCTCTCATAATAGAGATTCAATGTCAAATCTTAGCTGACTCATAATTTAACTGATGAAAATGGACATACCTTGAAGATGAAGCCCTTAACAAATCCTCCACATTTCCTAAACTGTTCATGCCAGAGTAAAATGTCAAATTTCTGCATTCATTTTCATTACAACAAATAAGCGTTAGTATATCTCTGCCAATAGTACATTTATGTAACTAGAAAAATGGTTGAACTGCATGTAAACAAGGATTGCGTGATATGCGGATTGCATATGGCAAGAAAATCTATAGAAACTATTAATCCAACAATATCCGGCCACGACATATTGTAGTCAAGACAATAAACCTTTTTTCGCAAACAAGCAATCACTAATTGATCGTTTTGAAGCTTTATTTACAAAGTTGTACAACTACAGAAAAATAATAATTGAACATAGATAGCAACAAAGGTAATTAGGAAAAACAAATATTAAAATTAATTTCAAATATTAAAGGCAATAGAAATCAAATAATAAAATTAATTTCAAATAGATAAGTTTATATAAAATGAGATACCTTTCATGTGTAAGTCGATTGCTATAGACCCCTTAAGAAGAAAGAAATATTTAGAATTTTATAACCTTTATTTATATAGTACTAGATCTTTCGTCCCGGAGGGGCGGGAAAGATATAAGGAAGGCCAAGATAAAGTAGATCAAAAAGAAAATCACTCGTAAAGGGGAGCAATGCCTTTTGTCAGTTATATATAGGTGACAAACGTAACAACAAAAAGTAGGCACTTATCGCGAGGGAACTCCGTCGCGAAAAGTATCGTCGCGAAAAGAAAAAGCACTGTTATGACGGTACTCTGTCGCAAAAAGTGCCTCGCGATAAGTGCCTACTTTGTTGTTGTAACGGTGGAGGTCAAAGACATAATTCAATGCTACAATATAATATCATTTATGTAGTGTATCTCCTAAATTACACTGAGTTGAAGAAGTGCATTATTTATATTTATAGTATATCTTCAAAAATAAATGGATTCATTGAACCTGTAAGACCAAAAAAAGATGTACAGTGAATGAAGATTTTGAAAAAAAAAATGCATATAGGATTTTATCAAACGTATAGAAGAGTGTTCACAAAAACGAGAAATTTCGGGACTCATGAGGATTTAATTTGGATGATCTTTATCAATTACAAAGACTTCAGATATTCTACAGTATCCTGGATGAGATCCACATCATAGATATATTGGGTGTTATTAATCCAGAGAAAATCCGATATGATCTACCTGATCAAAATCGGACAGTCGAAAACTCCCTTCTAGTTCTATTATGAAATAAATAAAATTTTCCTTTATGACCCACCTAAATTCAACTCTGTTTCTGTTTGGATAAGAGATCTTTATGGAAACATATAAATGAAAACATATAAATGCTATTAATTCTAATGTTTAGTAAATCAAAGAAAGTTTGACTAATGTTTAACTCTTTAATAATGCCCATGAAGTCAACATAATAAAAACTGTTTAATTGTTTAGAAGACTGCCTCATGCCATTTAATTATATTGATCAGGTTTCAAGTTGTACATACAATTTCTTGTTCGGCCTGCATCGGGTGTGGTCATCGTTTACGTCCGAATCTGAATCGGACATATCTTCAATACGTAATCGTTAGTTTCCAATTCTTTAGCCTGTATTTTGCATTAATTTTGTCCTTATTGAGTTACTTTCTACCCGGTCAAGCACGTTCCCTTTGTTCAAACCATGTCCTTTTTCCACGTTACCTTGACATTAAACGCCTTACTAATGTGTCACCATCATTCACACGGAATCTCTTAATGCATCCGGGAACATTACTGACCCGAACGAGTCAAGAATATGCAATCAGATCGCTGAAATGTAATTATTTTTTTTCCAATTAAAATCTTCCACGGACTAACATCTAATTTTTTATTATTTCAAATAGAACCTGTATAGAAAACCCAATCACCAAGGTGTTTTACCAATCAAACAGAAAAACAAATTCTCGTGCTTACTCTTTTTCTCTCCTGCAATGACACTTGTTGCACTTGTTTACATATTGCTTGTTCTCTTATCCTTCTCCATCAACACCACCACTCACACACAAGCCCAGTGCCATCCGGACCAACGTCATGCCTTGATTCAACTCAAGCAAGGTTTCAACACCACTGAACTCAATTCATGGAATGCAAGTACTAACTGTTGCATATGGGATGGCATCACATGTGATCAGCAAACAGGTATGGTGACTGCAGTCGAACTTTCTAACAGGTCCTTATCTGGTGAAATTAACCCGGCTTTGTTCCATCTCAGCTCTCTTCAATACCTCAACCTTGCTGGGAACCACTTCAACAATCTTATCCTACCACAAACTGGGTTTGAACGACTAGAAAATTTAACCTATCTCGACTTGTCCAATTCTGGCTTTGCCGGTCAAGTTCCCATTAGCATTTCTTCCCCCACAATTACAAACCTTAATTTATCTCATAATTTCTTTACTAAAATAGAGGACGATGCACATTTTATCAGTCTCTCGAGTTTGGAAGTTCTTGATATCCATTGCAACAGGATTTCTGGACATGTACCTCTCCTCCCACTACGATTGCACTACGTGGATTTCTCATCCAACAACTTCTTTTTGTTGCCTGCACATTTCGTATCCAGCTCTGTATATCTTTCTCTGTCTAACAATAGCCTCACGGGAGACATCCCCCTTTCCATTTGTAATGCAACATTGCTAGACATTCGCAATGTTTTATTGCCAAATTTTAGTATTCCTTCGCTGCCACAAGTGCTTGATCTTTCATATAACAAATTAACAGGTACAATTCCACCTTGCCTTTTACAGAATGCTGCATTGGAAGTGCTTAACCTGAGAAGTAACAAATTAAGTGGGCCATTGTCACAAAATATTAGTCCAGCATGCAAATTTAGAACTATAGATTTGAGTGGAAATAGAATAAATGGAAGTCTGCCCGAGTCACTAATGAACTGTAACAATCTAGAGGTCTTAGATCTCAGAAATAATCAAATAGTTGATAGTTTTCCCTTTTGGCTTGGAAATCTCAAAAACATGAGAGTACTTGTCTTAAGATCAAATAAATTTTATGGAAACATTTCAAGTATGGAAGTTAAAATGAAAACAAATGAATCTTTTTTCCCTACACTGAAGGTTTTTGATCTTTCTTCAAATGATTTTAGAGGCATTATCCCCAACATAGTTTTTGAAAAAATGAAGGCTATGACGACTTCAGATGCATTATCCCCATTATTTCATGGTCAATATGGATATGAGTATAATTACCAGAATTCAATTACAGTTGTATGGAAAGGAGGAGAAATGGAGATAACAAATTCCCTCAGCATATTTAATTCCCTTGATTTATCACAAAACGGATTTTCGGGGGAAATATCCGAAGTGATTGGACACCTCAATTGACTTGATGGGCTTAACCTATCACATAATGCCCTGACTGGTTCAATTCCATCAGAATTTTCTAAATTACAACAACTTCAATCCCTGGATCTCTCTTGCAACAAGCTTTCTGGACCCATCCCTCAGGAACTCACCTCTCTCCATTTTCTTTCTGCACTAAATCTCTCGTACAACAATTTGGTTGGGAAGATACCACAAGTCCCTCAATTATCAACCTTTTCGAATGCTTCTTACTTGGGTAACCCAGGATTGTGTGGTAGTCCTTTATCAATGCAATGTGCAACAACTCCTTCAAATGATGGGTTTAATAAAGATTTGCTTTCAAAGTCTTCTACTGATATAATTGGGCTCTCTATATCTATTGGACTGGGTTTAGGCGTGGGATTTGCCTCTGTAATTTGGGTTCTTATATCATGGGAGAACGGGAGAGCGTGGTTTAATTTCATTGTAGATAGGTTTTATTTTAGACAGATTCCATGGATAGTTCTCCATCTCCGCTTGGCTATCAGTAGGAAATAATAATTTTGTTCCTTTTTTTAATTTTTTTTCAAATGTAAGGTTCTGATGCTGACACATGATTATGTACTTTCAGTTTCCGTCTCTTTGAACAATCTTGTATTTTGTGATTTGAAATATGTGAGGGTTGTTATTGTTAAAATGAATAAAGTTGTCACAACTAGTTAATAATATGTTTTAAGTGTTTTCTACGGTGCTTCAGTTATTTGTAAAATCTGGAAGTGAAGTTATCGTGAATTGATATACTGAAATAGTCTCTCCAATTGTTGTATTTTCAACTGTTTTACAACAATTATATACACAGTTTGATGTCTATGTTCTTTTTAAGAAGTATGCATATAGAAATTACTTGCCTAAAATATGCATAACAAATTAAAGCTCCTCAGTTATTAAACAAGCATAGACATCAAACTACATGAAGGCTTTTTTTTTTTTTTTTTTTTTTTGCTGGCTTGTCGGCATTAGAACATTGCTTAATTTAAGAGGTGTGGTGGTGGATCTTGTTGGTTGGGCGAGAGAGATTAGCACCTCAGCTGGTTCCCAAATTCTTCCAAATTAATGTTTTTCTTTGTAGGGATATATTTGTCATTCCCATAAAAGAAAGATTTACAATAATGTTTGGTAGCATTTATACCACAGAATACCTTTTTATAACTAGAATAGTTTGAAAAAGACAAAAGAATTCAGCTATGTAAAAATTGTACGTTTTGAACAACATTTATGTATCATACTCGCCACTCTCAAACCTTCTTCGTTCTACCAATATTGTGGTAACTGTAGATTTTAGTTATTGGTAGTTTCATGGGCTTTTCTCATTTTGAATAGAGATTACGAAAGGAGGTGTTAGAGGCTGGTACAGAATCATTTTATTGAGATATCAATAACGTGAAAAAAAATTGTGACAACAAGACTGCAAGTGACATCTCCCACAATCTGGTACATCATGATAGAACCAAACATATTGAGGTAGACCGACATTTTAATAAAGAAAAATTTGATCCAAAAGTTATCTCCTTACCATTTGTGAGGTGACATGAACAAGTTGCCGATATTCTCACCAAAGCAGTAGCCAGTAAATAATTCAACATGACTCTACAAAAACTAATGATGAAGAATATCTATGTGTCATGGTGAGGGAGAGTGTCGGAATATACACCATGACACTTTGATTTGAGTCACAGAAGATCAGAGTAAGAGTGGCTAACCAGGCAGGAGATTTAGAAGATCACAAGGCAAAAGATTTGTTTACCTTCAATGTAATATTTAGGCTATCTAAGGTTAAGAAAATAATGAGGTAAAAGAAATGTGTAATTTAGGAAACATGTACCTGTAAGAAAATATGAATTTAATGCCGGATAGATTAGCAATCATATTTAAATATGATAGTGTGTTGTCTAGGAATAAGACATACAAAAATACTCTCTAGTTCTATTGTGAATTAATAAAAACAAAGGGAGCTTCATGAGAGTGATTTTATTTGAGTTATTTCTTATACTTCTTTAATATTTTGTCAATTCTCATGTTTATATGAAATTCTCTCTTAGACGCACGAATTGCTACTTTATTACTTTTGCTAGGAATAAATAAAGATAGAGCTGCTCACTTCCTTGTGAAGACTAGTCTTACTTGACTGGATAAATCTTCCCTCCGTGGAACTAATAGTCATATTTAAAAAGGCAATTAATACATTAATTGAATTATTTACAATAAATTGTGGTCCCTTCGATTATTCTTCAATAAACAATTTTTTTGGTATATTATTTAATGTTTGTGTTTTACGCTACTTTTAGAAGAAAATATGCACACATAAATTTAAATTAAAAAGTGAATCTCCATGCTTTTGTTGATTGCAATTCAGGTTGCACGTGGATTTATACTTTTATTTGCCATCTTAGAGGCCAATTTTATTTTCCAGAAACAACCCCCTCACAGCAACTCTAAATTAATGAGGCTGAGCTCATCAGTGTCTCAGTATTAAATGCAGATTGGGAATTTAAATTTCTTGCATCCGTTTCGAATTCTATACCCTGGAATTTGCCTGTCTAATTTTGTTCTTATTGATTTAACTTCTAGCCGGTCAAGCACGTTCCCTCTGTTCAAACCATGCTACTTCTTCCACGGTACATTGACACTGAATGGTCTTATCTTTTTCATTTATTCTCATACTTACTCTTTTGTTTTCTATGCATGGTCATGGCCTCACTAAAAATAGATTTAACGGTGACGTGGCAGAAATCAACATAGATCTAGAACTTCGGAACTTAAGGGCCTAAATTCAACGGCTGGTAGGTTTAGGTATGGTGAGAAAACACTCTAGTTCTATGCACGTAACAGAGACGCCTAGAAGTGGAACCTAACACCAACAATTGAATTATATCCCTCTCATGTTAGTTAAATTGTTGAAGAAGAATCTGAGTAGCAAATTAGACCCAAATGATTGGAAAAAAACGAGCGGAAGCCCTTAGACTTTCCCATCTGTTACATTTAATATTTTATTGCTTTGTTTAATTACTTCAAAACAACCAACTCTTGCAAAACCCCCTTTTATTTCCTTTACTTAGTTTCTTTACTATAAATCCTTACTTGCGTTGTCTCTGTGGTTCGACAATCCAAATACTAGGCTGATCGGTTGTGCCCTTGCAACCAACCTTTCAGTTGAGTACTAGGGACTTACAAATTTTAAAATCGAAAAAATATATCAGAAGTCTATACCCTAAATACACAACATCCTCCAACCAGTTTTCGGGACATATCTCTCAAGAACTCACCTCTCTCACTTTTCTTTCTACACTAAATCTCTCACACAACAATTTAGTTTGGGAAATACAATTCTCTTATTTCACTTGTACAGAAACTGCGACCATACACGACATATCATACATGGATGAGAAAAAATTACACAATAACAGTGTGTCATTGAAGAAGGCGCTTGCGCGAAAAAAAAAACTCATACATACTCACACAATCAATTAAACCAAACTAAGTCATTAATTTTAGTATACAGTTTATTATTAATAAACCGTGTACGGCTCAAGGCCTCTACACATGGGTAACAGTGTACAAACCATGTTTTTTTGTACATATATCCAAACACAGATTTCTCTCAAAATCAGTGTAAAATTCATTCGCGCCTTGATCAACTAAACATGTTCAAAATTTGTATGTATTGATTCTATTTGTATATATGTGTTTTGAGTTTGAATGCATTTTTATTTTATAAATACATATTATCATATTAATTAATTATGTATATTTATGGCTACAAAAGTTAACAGGGAAGCTTGTCATAACATTAATTATAAAAATCTGTTGAAAAAAATATATATACACAGCTTAAATAACACAGAACAAACAAGCAACATAAACAGACAAATGATATATAGATTAAAGTCAATGTCATACATATACATGCATGAGTATCTGTCCAAAAACAAGCAAAATACCACTAGAAATTAGAAAAAGCAATTACATAATAAGTACTAAATAGAAGCATCTTTTTTTCCCCGGAGCCTCGGGCTGCATTGTGGCTGAGGTGGTGGATGGCCTCTCGGGCTGCGATGGGGCTCAGACAATGGTGGCCATGGCTAGTTTCTCTTGATTTTGGGAGGGGGTGTGACTGCTTGATCACCTCGCATCCAAGCTGGCCCGAATGCGAGGTGATCACGCAGTCACACCAAGCCTAAATGAGAAGCAAGTTCCAGTAATCTTTTAATTTTTGTGGTATTTATCTAGAATGCCTTGTAATCGAAAAGATTATTGTTGTTATCTGAAACAATTATTGTTGAAATTAGCGTATACTGATTGCTGAAATGTTTTGTGCCAAAGCAAATATTATATCAATGAATGATCTCTCTTTGAATTGTTGAGTAGATGATAGAATTGAATCAAGGCATTGCTTATCAACTTTTGAATTGTTTGACATGTATAGAACGATGTTTGTTGTAAAATTGTTGAAGGCTGAATGTAATCTGTGTTACAATGATGAAACAAATCTGGTTTTTGTGTTTTGCTGGTGCGTGTTGATGATGCATAATTAGTGCTGAAACCTTGCTACTACTTAGTTTAGTAATTAGTCAATGAAGTCGGATGTGAGTTGCTGAAGCAAATATTGCAATATATTAAGAAAAATAAAGTGTTATTTCTGACAGAGAACAAATATGGGCATATGGCTCATTCTAGAGGTGTGTCTATCCTCTTGACTAAGGCAATTGCAGATGAATTCCAAGCCAAATGCATGCTACCATGCAAACCGTACAACTATATGCTAAACTTTATAGTTTGATTAATTGAATAATTTGTTCAATTTTAAATTAATATTCTCTGACTTCTTAGTTTTAATCTCATTTTTCTTATTTACTTTACCATGATATGTTGTGTTACTTTAATGTACAGGTACTCCTTTGAAACAGGTGGAAATTCTTGATCATGGTACTCTATTTTTTTCTCTGGGGGGAATCAAATTGTCGATTCCGACAATTTGGACCCTTGCAGGAGACTTTTGGAAAAATGTTAGATTGGTTTTTTCCCTTTCTTCTCTTTAACTTGTTTAAATTTTAATAACTAATATGTTACCTTTAGGAGGATCGGCTTGTCATTTCATGACCACCATGGATCAAGAGTTGTCATCGGTTTCAGAAATGTGGAAAACTAGTGAAACGTCATGTGGTGTTCGACCCGGCAGGCTAACTGGACTTAGTTGCGGTTTAATCTCTTTACGTGAAAGGGATTATACATCAACTCAGCCCATGTAAGACTATCGGGTGAACACCGCATGGATGTTCCACCAGTCCATCCATATTTTTGAAACCGATGACATTCTTGTTCCATGGTTGTCTAAAAATAACAAGCTGACCACCTATAGGTAAAACATGTTAGTCATAGAAATTAAAGCAAGCATATCTCATAAAATGTATATGTATGTTGTATATTTTGTTGAATTAAGAATTTATGTATGTTAAATTAATGTTGAATATATTAACTATTTATGTTTGTTGAATGTTGAATGAATATGATTGATTCTTCATGTTGTGATGTTGAATACTTATTGAATGATGGATGTGTAATATTTTATTGTATGTTTAATGGGGAACAAATACGGATGCTAGCCAATTATAAATCGTTTAAAAAAAAGAACATATACGGTTCTAAATAACAAATTGTGTACGGTGAAGAAAATAATACACGGATGCTTTGTAGAAACCGTGTATATAACACTTGGTATTGTGCATGGTTACTTTGACCATGTAGAAACTACCATTTTTAGCGCCCTTTTTTGTTAGATCTGACACGGATGGATTGTATTAACAATGTATGTTAGTACTATATCAACAAGGTTCGGAAACCGTGTACAACATACCTCCTATTCATACACGACACTCTCTAACACAGTCGTATAACCGTGTGTCATTAGCTTTTTGGACCGTGTATGGTCACGTTTTCTGTACTAGTGTCTCTTCTTCTCTAACAAGATCATTAGTTCATTTTCTTTCATTTCTCCTTCAGAATATATTGTGGATGTGTTACGTATTCCATATATTCAATTATTCTTCGGCACACATTTTTTAGTCTGCCTTTGAGCATGGTTCTTTTCGTTTTTTTTCTTATTCCACTTGAAATGAAAAAAAAAAAATTATTCTTAATCTTGATGCTTTTGTTGATTGTATTTCAGGCAGGTGGATTTGTACTTCACTTTTTTAAATGAAAAAAAAAAAGTACAAAGAAAGAACAAGAAATATTAGTATCGTGGCTGTGTGTTGCAACGAAGACATATTATAAATGAACAAAAAAATATTCTCAAACAAAATGACATATTTCATAAAAAATAGACCAATGAAAAAAATAATTATTCAACAAAAAAAATTAGACCAATATATTCTCATACAAATATAAAACTCATTTTTTAATGACATACCTATGAGTTTTTCTTTTACTACATATTCTTTTTTTATAAGGATTATCCTCCTTTCACTAGGACTTCCCTTATATGATATAAAAAATTGAAATAAATGAATACATGACTTTGATTGTTTGGGTTTTCATTATAATTCTTAATGAATTAGAGAAAATTGATCATAAACCATAGTGATTCTTGAAACGATTTCAGTTCTAACATTCATTGGTTTGTCAAAAACAAATGAGATGACATACTTTACTGCTAAAACTGCTAAACACTGCTTCTAGCGTTAAGTTCATCATTACTATTAAGGAAGCATAAATGGTGAATACCAATTATTACAATAGCAGCATTGGGTAATTAAATACATTCCTTACAATAAGCGTATCAATTATCTATCAATTATCAATCAATTCATAAATTCTTTAAATGACATTTTAAAAATGGAAATAAATCAAGAAGATTCTTTGGAACAGAGTATGCAATTTCTCATCCCTACTTTATTATTTAATACCTTAAGAGATTTTGTAATTTATTTTTTAATAGAATCAATCTTAGTTCAAACATATTGTTCTCCACATGGTCCATTATGTCCCAGATTTCTTTATGAATCCTTTGAAAAAATCCATTTATTAGGTCGGATTATAGTATTAACTTGTACCAGTTCTATCAAATCAAACAACTAACAAGTATAGTTTTCCCATGCCCTGCAATAAAGTGCTTATAATTAATCAAAGAAATACATGGCAAAATCTTTTTAATTTTTATTTCCTTCAAAATCGGGAACAATAAATGAGGACGTTGGTCAAGAAGCAAAAAAAAAACATGGCATGCATTTTTTTCACTCTAAAAAACCACAACAAAAATGGTAAGTACTAAATTTTCTATTGAGAAATAGGAAATCACGTTTAGTTTTTGTGATTTGATGTGAACAACGATTTTTCAGATTTGTTATAAGAATAACAAATTAAATATCGAGAAAATAAAAATAAAATACAAAATTCCCAAAATGTGATTATCTTTTGTTTTTGACAAACAACACTATAAAAACATTTTCAAAAGTGGTTAAATTTGTACTTTTATATACTTGTACTTAGTCGAGCATGTTCCACACATTCCGCTCAATAAATTTTTGGTTGTGGACCTGAGAATATTATGCTGCCACTAATATACTCGCATACAATTCCCTGACTTGAGGACTGGGCCAAAGAATTTATTGTTTGAGTTGGATTGACACATACAAGGCAATCAGAAGCTTCAAGGGGCATTTTGCAAATGCTGTATGATCAGATCTGCATTACATTTATCACATTTGCATTGCACAGGAAAGCAGATGTACTAAAAATTTCATGTCAAATAGTCAATGACATTCTGTGAAATTAGTTGTTAGAGAGTGATTGTCACAATCGATTTCAACTTGAAGATGGAATGGTAGTTGTCCAAACTTATGTTTGTGAATCTCTGCTGAATTGAATATTTTGGAGTTGTGTGGATGCATTATTTTTTAAGATGGGGATTATCAACAAATATTTAAATTCATCATTTTTTAACAAATAACTTGATCAAACATGTGCATGCAGTCAGCGGAAACTCGCACAAAGAACAGGGATGGCAGATCTATTTAATATTGCATAACATATATAAGAAGTTAAAGAACCGTAGATCTGGTACAGATAATGTGAAGAAATAGACCAGAGTTGTGAGGACAGCATCAAATCGTGTTATTAGTTAAATTATGTTTTGCTACATGGAAAAATAATGTTATTTTTTATTAGATATTTTCATTTTTTGTGTGGATAAAAACGGTGAAAAGGGAGAATGAACAAAGAGACGCATCCCTGGTGTCAATGTGGGAAAGAATGCTTCCCTCTAAAAAATGCTTCTCTGGTCCCTAATCACTTGACTGGAAAAGTCTTCCGTGGAACTTACGGTCATATTTCCAAATCAGTTGAATTATTTCATCCCACTGACTAGTCAAATCTCTCCATATTAATTCAGTCCACATATATTTTCATTACATGCAATTGCAATTACTCCACGTCAGTTTTCCTATCTCTTATTTTCTAACAAGGTCATTACTACATTCCCTTTCAATTATC
The DNA here is from genome assembly GCA_025461045.1 of Carex parvula. NCBI lineage: Eukaryota > Viridiplantae > Streptophyta > Magnoliopsida > Poales > Cyperaceae > Carex > Carex parvula. The sequence continues at coordinate 1,527,823 of JAJGRW010000063.1, forward strand.
TTTCACAATAAATTGTGGACGCTTCAATTATTCTATATATTCAAATATTCTTCATCGCACAATTTTGTTTGGAATATTATTCATTTCACCTATGAACATATTTACTTTAACTTTTTATTGTTCTACATAAAGAGAACAAATGCAAATAAATATAAATTTATAAGTGAATCTCCATGTTTTTGGTCATTGCAATTCAGAAGAATAAATATATTCGTTAAAGGCAATTATCCTCTTACCTGTCAGTTTTCTTCATGTTAAAAGCTTCAATTTCACTGAACAGAGCAGCTATCCTTCACAGTTTAATATTGTTTTACACAAATTTAGTCGACAAGGTAGATTTATCACTTTAATTATATACCCAGAGTTAATAGATATGTTCCTACTTGATCAGTTTCTATCATTGGTACACATTTGCACTAGTCTGGCGATATCAAATATCTTTTATAACCTTGGTGTACACTACTGCATAAATAAATAAAACTTTTGTTAAAAGAGCCTCTGGTAGCCCATTTTTTGTGTCCATTGTTTGTGATGCTCAAGCTAAAAATTTAGCTGCAGTATACTCTTTAATAGGCGAATAGAATAACAGTTGACTAAAAGTCAAACATATGTAATAAGGATTAGGATTAGTATAACCATTTTCAAGCCTTAGATAAGGCTAAAAGGAAATTAACTTTTATTAGAATTGAACATACTGGTCAGACATAGGGTAAAATCATTATTAGCATCAGTTTTATTACTTGTTGGCCTAATTTTAATCATATATTAAAACCACTTCAAATTATTAATTAATTGTTGGCCTAATTTTCTTTTGACCTAAGTTTCATCATCTATTAAAACAACACAACTATATATCTTATTAGAGGAATAACACAGTGTTGATCAAGTTGACAGGAGCAAACAAGATTTTACTAAGTCAAACTGAAACAAGCAAGATTAATTAGGACTCTTAACATTAGTTAGTTAGATTAGTTAGTTTGTTATAGGATTGTTATACTTGCAAACCGTGTCTATAAATACATGATGTATCTACACTAAAGATTCAATTTCTTAAACTTATTATATCTGCACAAGAAAATCGTTTAAATTTATGAGCAGCAATAGAGTACATATATATTCAAAAACACTTTTTTCTATATTAGATTATTTATCCCTAAAAATTATTTTTCCAATAAAAGAAGGAAAAAGGAATATTTTTAACGATCTAATTTTGTATACAAAGACGAGACGAGTGTTTTAAAAAAAAAATCTAATTCCATTTCAAATTCGCAATGACGCATGCAAATCTTACAAATAAACAAAGAATATATATATATATATATATATATAACTACTATCTAATGGTTTTGGACTCAATTACTAATTAAGAATTACAACAACTCAAAACCAGTTTTCTTTTTTTCAACAGGGGTAGTGTTCAAGATAGATGAGTTTTATTTTTCAACAAAGTCTTGTTTTACACTAGTTTTCTTTTTTTTAATGTTCAATGTACATTGAACAATTTTATATCTTTCTTGTAAAAGGTTTCTGTAAGGAAGCCTACAAACTTTTTCAACAATTCAATAAATTCAAAAAAGGACTTTGATCCTTATTTTTCCTCAAAAAAAAAAAAAAAAAAAAAAAAAAAAAACTCAAAACCGATATAGGTACAAACTGGTGATGAACATTGCAACCGCAAAGTGTTTATTTTGACCAATATTTTTTTGAAAATTACTAATTAACAATTTTAACCCTGCTCCTTATTAAATTTGCTTACCGAGACAAACTATTTTAGCGTACAATATTTCCCTGCAAGAGAGATGCTCATTAAAAATAAACTTGCAGGGACTTGCAATCAAATTTTCTTAATCGACCGTACGTAGGCCTTTTAAAATTGTATTGAATCCCAAAGGATAACTATGTGCAAGGGACCATATCAGTTGCTCCTTCTCCAGTTGCATCATGTGCGAGGGACCCATATAATTGTTCTCTCTGGTGATTCAATTGCGTAACGTTTTGTGTGTTGTTCCATAAACATGATAAATGTAGACCTTAAAACACAAGGAGGCCATGCCATAACTTTTTCTGCGGCCACATTGATGTTACCAATACGAACAAGCTGACACAAACAAATACCAACTATAGTTTTACCCGTACATTGTTTGATACATATCTTCTTTCTCGGAAAAGTTTAAATTTTCATATAAATTCAAAAGGAAATCCATGTATGGCGTAAATTGTTCCCATACATATTCGCCAAAGTGCTTAACCTAAAATAAAATTGTTCCCATGCATGCGTACAACTATTAAATGAAGCAAGATTCCTTAAATTAAAAAGACAAATTGATTAAAATAATCACATTTTTGGTAAATAAAATGACTCCTCACAAATTGATTATTACTAATGTTATTTTTGGTGATGTAACAAATTTTAGTTATTGGTTGTTTGTAACAATTTTTTGTTATTGGTTCCTTTGAGACAATTGTTACGAGTTTAGTATGATCTATCATGCAAATTTTTACAAGTGTTCATTTGAAATTCATGTCATAAAAAATTTTGCATGTGAAGATGAGATATGTTAGAATTGTTCTATTCATGCCAATATATATATTACAAATTTTCATAATAACATATAAAAGTTGAATACTTAACACAAACTACATGTTAAATTGTTAGAGCTCCACAAAATACAATATATAAAAGTTGAATCATTAATTTATGATGTAGCAGTTGTGGCAGAGCCTGCCATCATTGCATTGCCTCAGACTTGCTGTTGATATTTGACCCATCAACTGAAACTTAAACCCTCATTTTTGTTAATAATGTCTACACTTCAGTAAATAATAAAATTATTCTTAGGTACATGTGTATGTCTTTCAAAATGTGTTTCCCTTTGAATGGTTTATTTTAGAACTATTTTTTTTATCTTATGAGATAAATTAGCTCCCACAATAATTTATGTTTACTATCTTATTATACGTGTTGGACATCATGAAAAAATAATATTGCTTAATTAAAGTTCATTTTTTTGGCAACAAACATTTTTATCTTTTGGTTTGTTGATCTTTCACTTAATAATTTGATATTTCTTAGGAGGTTTAGAAAATAATATGATCTTGTGTGACTTTCTATTTACAAATTATTGTAACATTTTATATTAATTTTGTTTTTATAAGATGATCAAAGATAAACTTTAATGATTTTTTGAATAAATGAGTAGATTTTAAGACAAAGATATTATAATTAATAATTATATATTGTTTAACTAATATGTCAAAAATTGATAACAAACTGTCGGTTTCTGAAATATGTCAAAATGGTTGACAGAGGTCAGCAGTTCTGATTCTGCATTGTTGTCAGATTTTAATATTTTATGACTAATTAGATTCTAACGAGGCTTTCATTAATTTCAACAATTAGTATATTTAGTTATAAACAGAAATTATATAGTTATATTTCATATGAAAATAAATTTTATTAAAGGTTTAAACTTATTTGAACAAATATTACGATTAGTTATACATATTATTTCTGTAGTTATATTAAAATGTATTCCAAAATAAGAAATACTTAAAATAAAATTCAAGAATTTACACTATTCAAGAATTATTTACTTAGTAATTTAAATTTTCAGATTTTGTCTTAAAGGATATGCTTCAAAATAATTTAAATATTTATAGTACAATATAATTTAAGAAATACTTTAATACATAAAATTTCAAAATCATAATATCATTGAAGAATTTTTTTTCCAATAGCCTAAAATGATCAAAAGAACAAAGTTCTTTTAGCGAGAGAGAGGATTTGGTGTAATTGTAGAGGAAAAGGGTTTGGTGATTAAATAAGATGTTGACTAAAAGTTTAGATGGAGCTTCAAAATATTAAACAATAATTATTTTGGTACCCGCAAAATTCCCGAATACTTTCTGACTCAGTTAACCTTCCAATTTAACTGTCCTCGCTAATGACTTTCTAAATTCCACTCTCTCTCTCCCATTAGCGATATAAATCGGCTCCCTGTCAGATCTGCTCCAATTTAACAGCCCCCCACCTCACTAGCCTCCGCCTATGCGCTTCCTCTACTCGCCACCTCTTTTTATCGGGTACAAAACCCGGATCCGATCTGCCTGGATCAACTTCCAACTTCCCAGCCTGGGCAAGAAGCGAGGAACGCGAGGCGGACTTCAAGGTGAGTGTGGAGCAGCCTCCGATCTAATGAGGTGTCCTCTAAGCGACGTGTATACACTGTATCAACTTTCAACATCCCAGCCTGGGTGAGAAGTGTAGAAGAATACGAGGTGGAGTTCAAGGTGAACGTGGAGCACGGTCTCCAATCCGATGAGATGACCTCCAAGCCCGGGCGACGTGTGTACAACTGGAGCGAGTTTCATAAGCACTCTGGACTACTCGAGCAGTTTAACGAAGAAACACGAGTTTCTTATGAAGATTATGTTACAAATTGCATTGTTCTTCATGTTAGCTTCTGTTTAACAAATTGCTTTGTACTTCATGTTATACTTGCATAATAAAGTATAAATACTTGCAGAATTTTATATTAATACTTTCAAATGTCAACCGGTGTCATATGGAAAAATTTAATTTAATTTGATATAATACATTAGGTATAAATACTTGACACATGAACTATTCACATATGTCAAGGTATAAATACTTACAATATTTGATATTAATATTTTCAGATGCCATCCAATATCATATAGAAAAAATAAAATTTGATATAATATGTTAGATACAAATACTTGACACATGAACTATTCACACTTACATGCCGAGGTATACATATTTGCAATTTTGATATTAATACTTTCGAATGTCATCCAATGCCATAATGAAAAAAAAAATTGATAGAATATGTTAGATACAAATACTTGAACACTTACATGACGAGGTATGAATACTTGCAATATGTGATATTAATATTTTCAAACATTAATACATAAACTATTCACACTTGATAGAATCTGGTAATGAGTTGTTATTGCTTTGTAGTAGCACCAACATATCATGTAACACACATATGGTAAAAGTCACCCTTCAGTGCCATCGTCTGTTAAGCCAAACCGATATCGAAGAGTCACTCAATACTGACTGTTTTTAAAAGTTAACCGATGACAAAGGAGGAGGGCCATCAACGCCATCGGTTGGTTAGAACAAACAGTCGGTAAAAAGTTTAAATTAATTACGGTGCTGCCCCTGGTTACATACACCATCAGTGCGGAAGGACACCCGATGGTAAAGAGGTGATAGTAAATGTGTTTTTTGAAGTAGTGCCAGCACATGGCCCAGCCCAGTTTTTAATTTAATTTAATTTATAGTCCACATGGTGACTTACATGTGGAAACACCTTTCCTCGCAGAAAATATTGCCACATTTGTCCACACAAATATGTCATATGCAGATTCTTCTATCGTGTTGGCTTCTAGAGATCGGAAATCCGTCAGCAGTTCTATTTTTTGCTCGATAAAAGTCTGCAGTTATGAAGTAGTGGTTGCTTTTGATTGGAATAAATAAATAGTATTAAATAAATAAATAAACATAGTGCTGCTTATTTCCTTCTGAAGAGTAGTCAGTACTGCTTGACTGAATAAGTCTTGCCTCCGTGGCACTAACAGTCACATTTAAAAAGGCAATTAATACATCAATTGAATTATTACATCCTGTTGATTAGTCAAGTCTCTCCACATATATTTTCTTCCCAATTACAATCACTCTACATCATTTTCCATATGTATTCTTCTCTAACAAGGTCGTTAATACATTTTCCTTTCATTTCTTTTTCACAATAAATTGTTGACCCTTCAATTATTCTATATCAAATATTCTTCAATGCACAATTTTTTTTGGTATATTATTTAATTTTTTTTTTCCTATGAGCATGTTTCTTTTCTTTTTTATTCGTATGCTACTTTTAAGATAAAATATGCAAATAAATTTTAATTTAAAAGTGAATCTCCTTGCTTATGCTTATTGCAATTCTGGCTTCACGTGGATTTATACTTAACTTTTCTAAAAGAAGGAAAAGAGATAAAAAGAAAGAATGAAAAAAACAAAATAAGAACTAACACGAACAGAGTAGCTCTCTGTTTTCTGCATGGTAACAGTTTCAATTTACACATTTAAACTAGAATTAACGTCCCATAATCCTTCGTGAACCCTGAACATAGTTGCTTTAATTTTTTTGAGTAAAGGTTGGAGGTCTAAGCCACCCAACTATTTAATATCCACAAAATAATTTCTCCCATTCAGGTTTCGAACCTGCGACCTCCCACACGGAGGGCATTGCTTTTGCCACTAGACTAAAGGCTGGTTCTCGGAGTTACTTTAATTGAAAACTTTCCTTCACAGTATAATATTGTTTTACTCAAATTTTGTTCAAGAGATTTATCACTTTATACAACCAAGAGTTAGTCATGTGGTGATTCGATCTAACAAGTTTTAACACACGTCTTTAATCAATAATCGATTATTCAACAATTCAGCAAAATTATGTTATTAAGAAGTTATGATTATTTACATTAAAAATAAAGCTTTCTCTATATTGGTTGTGATCTTCAAGACAGATGATAAAATATTTACGCAAATGACAAAATATTTGCCATCTTAAAGACCAATTTTATTTTTCAGAAACAAGCCCCACACAACTAGTCTAAATTATTGAGTGAGGCCATGAATGTCTAAATATTAAATGCAGAATGGGAATTGAAATTTCTAACAGTTGTTGCCAATTCTTTGCCCTGGATTGTTCATTATTTTTGTCCTTATTGAGTTAATTTATAGACAAACAAGCATGCTCCTTCTTCCGGAATGGTATCCTCTGCGGAGTTATCTCTGCGGAGCTGTGTAGAGCTTTTAATCTGGTCCGTTCGTTTTGACTTGGTACGAATCTCAAAGCCCAATAATACAGCCCCCTCCGTTAGCCCGAATATCAGAGCGGCTGAGAGTTAATCTGGTCCGTTCGTTTTGCTCCGCAGGTGCGGAGTTTTATAAAACTCCGCAGAGGATACGTTGGCATTAAATGCCTTAAACCCATAGAAGGCAAAATCGGCCGTTCCGGATCGGGATCGGACGGTCCCGATCCGATTTTAGGCCGATTTACGCGGTTATTGAAGATTTTGTTAAATTTCGGCCGTTCCGGTCACATTTCAGCCACATTTCGTCCGTTTCGGATGAAATAGACCGGTTCCACCGAAACGGCCGAAACGCTAATTAACCAAACTCAAAAAAAAAATTTTGCGGTCTCTGTGATTCGAACTCGCGCCCCTTCAACATAGCCACCAAACACAACTCCACTACACCACACAATCTTTCTTGTTTGAAACTACAACTCACTTCTATATATCCATTTCAACTCATTTCTATATATCCATTTAGTTGTAATGCTTGTATTATATTGTATTAGTAGATTATTTGATTGTTTTCTAAAATTTTTTATCAATTTTTTCCTATTTTTTTAGTGTAAAACAAGTTTTTGCCAAAAAACTCCGATTTTCTGATCCGATTCGGCCGATCCCGACCGATTTTTCCGATCCGGATCGGGATCGCTCGGTGCCGATCCCGATCCCGATACCAATTTTTCCTTCTATGCTTAAACCCTCATGGTCTTATCTCCGTCATTTTTTCACGTCTTACGCACATATCAGTTGTGGGGAACAATATCAAACATAAATATAAAAAAATATACCCCTTCCCTATGCTAATTTCATTTGAAATATACCACACGGAAATACCAGTGATTATCTATTCTAACAATAAGAAAAGTGTTAGAAATAACAGATCAGATTGATAGAGTGCTCTAGCAATTGATTACAAGCACCGTTCTCTAATGCCCTGCAGTCAAATCAGTTGTAGGCAGCGTTCCCTTACAAGCACCATTCTCCCATGCCTAATCTAACTGACTTGAGACAACTCACTTCTGAATCAGTCAAAATCGTGCGCTTTTGCTTTTCCCGGCTTATTACAAGCTAATATTCCAAGAGCAAAGACCTTAGTTTCACCTCTCTTCATCAGTCAATTTTTTTTTTTTTTAATATATTCTTATGCATGGGAGTACTCCTTATATATATCGATAACCAACTTGGTTCAATCAAGCACCACTCCGAATTGTCGTGCTTACTCTTTTTGTCTCCTGCAATGACACTTGTTGCGCTTGTTTCCCTATCACTTGTTCTCTTCTCCTCCATTAAAACCACCATTTCTCTAACACATGCCCACTGCCTTCCTGAGCAACGCCATGCCCTGATTCAACTCAAGCAAGGGTTCAAAACCAGTGAACTTCATTCATGGAATGCAAGTACCAACTGTTGCACATGGGATGGCATCACATGCGATGAGCAAACCGGTATGGTGACTGAAGTCAACCTTGCTGACAAGTTCATCTCGGGTGAACTCAACCCGGCTTTGTTCAATCTCAGCTCTCTTCAGTACCTCGACCTTTCTTACAACTACTTCTATAATATTTCCCTTCCACAAACTGGGTTTGAGCGACTTGGTAATTTAACCCATCTCGACTTATCCTATTCTGGCTTTGCCGGTCAAGTTCCGATCAGCTTTTCTGCCCTCACAAACCTTATCATGCTTAACTTATCAAATTACATCGACAATACCAATCCATTGTATCTTCCAGATACAGGCCTAACAACCTTACTCAGCAACCTTACCAAGCTCCAGGTTCTATGCTTGGATACTGTTGACATTTCACTCGACGGATCTGAGTGGGGCAAAGCAATTTTTCAAGTAGGCCCAACCATGCAGCAGCTTTTCATGCAAGAATGTGGATTAAGAGGAAATTTTCCAGATGAAATATTCCACCTTACAAATCTAACAAAACTTGACTTATCGTTCAACCCAATGTTATCGGGTCAACTGCCACAATTCACGAAGCAAAGCTTATTGCAATCTTTGTTTCTTTTAAATACAAATTTCACTGGTCCATTACCAGATTCAATTGGAAATCTCCAAAATTTATCGGAATTGGGTCTTTTCGTTTGCAACTTCTATGGAAAAGTTCCACCTTCAATAAAAAACCTTACAAGACTCGAATATTTGAACTTAAGGTCAAATATATTGACAGGTACGATACCCATGTCTTTGTTTTCTCACCCTTCTTTGGAACTAATGGATCTATCCTATAACCAATTGTCAGGATATCTACCTGAGTTTTCAAATGGATCATCAATTTTGGGACATATTTTCCTTGGAGACAACAATCTTCAAGGACAGTTGTCAATTTCCAGATACATCAAGCACCACAAGTACCTTGAATTTCTCGATCTCTCAAACAACAAGTTGTCAGTTATAGAAGGCAAAAACCATAACGAGTCATTCTATGCTGCATTTCCCCAAATAAGGTTTCTATATCTGGCATCGTGCAATTTAACAAAGTTTCCCTCTTTTTTGAGTTACCAAACAAATATTTACTCCTTAGACCTCTCAAATAATAGTCTCACGGGAGAGATTCCCCTTTCCATTTGTAATGTGACATTGCCAACCGTGCTTGATCTTTCATATAACAATTTAACTGGTACAGTTCCACCTTGCTTTCTAGAAGATATTGAATTGAAAGTGCTTTACCTGAAAAGTAACAAATTAAGTGGGCCATTGCCACAAAATATTAGTCAAGCATGTGGACTTCGTACAATAAATCTGAATGGAAATGCAATAAATGGAAGTTTGCCCAAATTACTGATGTATTGTAATGCTCTCGAGTTCTTAGACCTTGGAAACAATCAGATAGTGAACAGATTTCCCTATTGGCTGGGAAATCTTGAAAATTTGAGAGTTCTTGTCTTAAGATCGAATATGTTTTATGGAAAAATTTCAGACGTGGAAATCAAGACAAAAGGAAATGATTCCTTTTTTCCCATGCTAAAAGTTCTTGACCTTTCTTCAAATCATTTCAGTGGTACATTGCCTAAAAATATTTTTGTGAATCTGAATGCTATGATGGGTGCATCAGATTCAAGTTCACCAGATTATTATTTTGAGTTGAATGTAGGTGACATTCCGTATGTAGCTTCAGTCACATACAATGGGCAGAGTTTTAATCTAGAAGACTCAATTGGCAAATTCAGTTACATTGATCTGTCAAATAATGAATTTTTGGGGGAAATAACCGATGAGATCGGGCAACTCGAGTCACTTGATGTGCTTAACCTATCACATAATGCCCTGATTGGTCCAATTCCCAAAAATTTTGCTAATTTACAGCAACTTCAATTATTGGATCTCTCCACCAACCTGCTTTCCGGACACATCCCACAAGAACTCACCTCTCTCACTTTTCTTTCCGCACTAAATCTCTCATACAACAATTTAGTTGGAGAAATACCGGAAGCCCATCAGTTCTCAACCTTTACAAATGATTCTTACTTGGGTAACCCCGGATTGTGTGGTAGTCCTTTATCAATGCAGTGTGCAGCAACTCCTTCAAATCGTGGGTTTGATAAAGGTTTGCCTTTAAAGTCTTCTAGTGACATAATTGGGCTATCTGTTTCTATTGGATTGGGGTTAGGTGTGGGGTTTGCCTTTGTAATTTGGGCTACGATATCATGGGAGAATGGAAGAAAGTGGTTTAATTTTATTATAGATAGGTTTTACTTTCGACATTTTCACTGATGGATATATGTAAGATCTTTGTAATAATAAACGGACATAAATCACTTTGTATTTTGTATGTGTTTGTCTATTAAATACCTTCTTTTATACACAAAGGTCACAAAATGTATGGTAGGAACTCTTTGTATAATTGTTTGTTAACAAAAATATTTATGTGTTAAATTTGGTCGAATTGTACCATATACTGAACATAACAATTCCTTGAAACAATCTTGGGATTTGGATTGGAATGAATAAAACCTCTAAATAAGGTCGGAAAAATCAGTTCTCTTTCTTTGTTAAAATAGCCAGGATAATTATCCTTATCCGTATTTCAATTTTTTTTCAGATATTTGTTTGATTTAGAATTATATATGTTCAGAGAGAAGAATATTTTTTTTGAAATCTTTTGATTAAAAATATGGTTATATTGGTGGCTAATTTTTCTTAATTACCGAGATATATATATTTTGTAATGACATAACAAGTGCCATAAGAAAAATTAGTTTGTTCACCATAATGATCGAATATCCGAAATATATCCGTATATTATGTTACTTTTATTTTCTAATGAGAAATATAATTTGTTGAACACTATTTAAATTAGGGATATCCGAATTTTATCCGTATCTGTATTCACATACGTTTAATATCTAATTTTTTCCATATTTGTTTAATATGCGATCCGTATTCGTATCAGTTTAATATCTGATCTATATCCGTACTTAAAACTAAATACGGATATGGATGTGACTTTACTACTATCTAATTCAGATTCGACCTGTTTCCGTCCCTAATTTTCTACAACATGTACCTTTGTTTTCAAAATTAAGTCCTAAAATTTTGTAGTATAAAAAACATGAATATTATATTCTTTTAGTAGATTGTGTACACAAACTTCACCAAAAACTGTGGAGAAGAAAACCAAGATATTTATGAACCTCCTTCATGTTTGGTTTACAACTAACACATTAGAAAAATACTGCCTAATTGTAAGACGGCATGTCTCCTTGATGAAAACAAAAATTACTTGGGGTGGGCTTTTGTCTGGGAAATAATTCTGCTATTTAAAAGGAATAACAAGAATCTGTTGTTCTCATTAAAACCGTTGATCTTCGTTGAGATCACGCACGGAAGTTTTTTCTTTAAGATTCGCGTATGGAAAACTTTGAACGATTGCAATCGGAATTACATGTTCCTGTATTCCCTTAGAATTACAGCTGATTTATTTCCCTTTTGTCTGTTAGCTTCTGTACTTATATTTAATTAAAAATTAAATTATCTTCTTGTTTCCCTTCATTTGATTAGTTCATATAGCTGAATGTTTATCAATTGCTGGATTGGTGCCACATACTTGATAAAAGTAAATTATTCCTATGTTATTATTTGTATTAATTTATTCTTTCCAAAGCTATTTGTTAGTCGATATCGCCTTACAATTTAAAAAAAATAAAATTCAAACATGGCCATCCAATCATAATCAGACGGGGTGAATCAAATAATATCTCGCTTGTTATATCAAAATAGCAACTATCTAACTGTACAGAAGCATCATTGTACGGTCCTTTATTTTAAGAAATTAGTACAAACGATACAAACGAAGTATTTTAAAAAAATAGGTTATTTTTTTTAAAAAAGGAAATAGAAAGATGTACCCAATCTTTTATAATTCTCAGTAAACTATCAATATCTTCTCCCAACGGTTAGTCAAGACTTTCCAAAAGATGTACTAATTGAAAATTCATTTGCTTTATTTTATTTTTTATTATACTAGCTAGCTTATATACCTTTTCATAACAGTCCGATCTAAATCCAACATCTCAAGCAAGACACCTTCATTCCAAGTGGTCCCAGACTCTCAGGTCAAACTTTGCTTCTTCTTTTTTCCGTCTGTCGCCAATTATTCCCTCGTCCAGATCCTCTAAAGTACAACAATTTTTGGAATTAGATCAGAACTGTCCGATTAGAATCCGGACCAATCCGATCCGAGGTTTAATGGATAGGATTCTTTAATATTTGTGTTTAAGAGATGGCACTATCCGGATCTAAACTCAAAATTCCAGTTAACGCAGGTGATATGAATTGATTATTCCCAACCATATTTAATGTACACAAAAACTGCACTGACTTTTCCTCTCCATTTAGTCTTTGTCCAGTTCATCTTATTACCGGACAGTATTGCAGCCCCAATCCAGAAGTCATTTATGGCCGCAAGGCCTTTCTCTAGTTTGCTCAGATGGACCTGAACAGCAGGTGGTGTCCCTCTCTCGGCCCTTTTTGTTCATTTTTATGTCAGCCCACGATGGCCCAATCTTCACTTTCGTCTCTTTTATCGCATGTGTTAGCCGATTCAAACTTTCCCTCAACAGAGAATGAATGTGCCAGCCAATTATCAATCTTTGGAGCAGTTTGGTTTGCAGTAGGATGTTATTCATTATTAGAGTATAGCTCAGTACATGCTATCTGTGAAGATATCCTAGTACAAGTCTGTTACTACCGTTTTTACTGGTTAAATTATTTTGTTTATTAGTGCAGAATTGTATTTGTGTATGTATATTTCTCCTTTTTAAGTGTTCGTCCAATCTTTAGTCATTACAAAAAATTAATTTGTTGGAAAGGATATGAAGCATGAACAAAGTGACATAGGAGAAGAAATTATGAACTAAGTTACACAGTATGAACAAAGTTACAAAAGCATGTCCCACTTACCTAACTTAACTTGTACTGAAAAGTCCTGCTTTATATTAATTAATGAAGAAGTCTCTCCACTTCTGTAAGTACCGTAGATTGTAAGTACCAATGATGATGAAGCAAATTTATTTTTTACAAAAAATCATCAAAAATTAATTAGATACTAATTTACAAAAGTTTTTTCATTTTAAAAATAATATATATGTCGGGCTACGCAACTTATATAAGATTCACTGTTAATGATAAAAAATAATAATAAAAATTCTGAAAAGCAATGATTTTAAAATTTTCTAAAAAAATTGTAAATAATTTTAAAAAATGTTAAATTTTATCTGCAAGCACATTTTAATATATATGAACAACATATTAAGCACTTCAGATGAACTATTTGAATTTTAAAATTGTAAAACTGAATTGATAGAGCCAAGGCTTTGGTCATACCACTATGACTATATAAAATAATTTCTTCTTTGGCAAAATCTGGTTGTTATGTAAATTATTGGTATTTATTTATTACAAGATGATCAAGAAATTAACTATTACCTATATCGGTACTAACTAGAAAAGGCATATCTTCATTAATTAAAGTTATTTGGAATTATTTATAACAGATATATCAAAATCTAGAGAGTTGGTGTCTTAAGCATATGCCGGTTCTCGGAATCTATTTTGTAAGACAATAATAAAAAACAAAAAGATACAATTCCATCTACAGCATGTTCTTATTTTTTCTTTTCTTATAATAGTGGATACCGACTAATTTTTTAAACTATATATACATTAAAAAAATAATACCACACCGCGACCAAAACTTGTTTTTGAATTAGCTACATGTCAACAAACACATGAAGCAAACCTAAAATCTGAATGATATATTTCATAAAACCGAGTATCAAGCACCACCAATAAAGTACAAAAGTAAAATTAAGCAATTGATAAGATTAAAGCAAACAAGGCACCACTAAATAAAGCACTACCTTTTGCTTTGTCCTCCATGATTGTTGACTTGACTCCAATATTTACCTAATAGCAAAAATTAAATTCTTTGTTGCTTATTCATTCTAGCACGCTATTAGCATATATGGACCTTTCAATTAATAAAGCCGAAGAAAAAAGTACAAAAATATAGGAAACCAAATTACCAAGGTGTTTTACCAAAACGTGACAAAGAAACTGAAAAATCACCAATGCAAATGAACAACGTAAGCCTTTTTGTGAATGCACCTCTAAAAAGGATAGATTTGCCCATTACATATGTTATAAAATAGGATTAGAACTCGGGTATTCTTTTGTTGTCCAAGTCTCTTTGTGAATTTACCTCTAAAACATATTGGATTGGCTTCAAACGACAAATCCAAACTATTGAAACTAATCTAACTTATGAGTGATAAATTAAAGTCATGCGGTCTAAATTAGATGGTTTATAAATTAATTTTAGTGCATTCATTGTTTGACCACTGGATTCTATACAAATTTATTCGAAAATTCAAATATTTTACATGTAAACGCATCACTCGTAAAGTAGATTGGTTTCAATGGTTTGGATTCATCATTCGAAACCAATCCTATAAGTTTTAGACTTAAGTTCACAAATGTGCTTGTTTTACCCTAGAGCTATAAAATAGATGTAGATGCATCTTCTTCGTTTTTTATCCCAAAGAAAGCAAAAAATAAATATATAAACTAGGCCAGGACATAACTTTGTTCACATTATTTTAGTCATGGGGAAAGCTCGCAAGCACCTCATCATACTTAAAATGTCTATTTCTTTCTCAAATATTTTAGGATTAAGGGAAAAAATTTACTTTCACAAACATTTTATTTATTTTTCGTTTGTTGGAACAGCGCAAGCCCAAATTCCTGACCCCACATTATATACTAAATAGAAAAGTTAGATTGCATATCAAAGATAAATAATTATAGCGTTAAAAATAATAAAATAAAACAAACTGTCAAAGTCGTGCGTGTCCATTAATTTTGCGCTTTTTGACTTGAGACGACTCAACTTTTGATATGCAAACTCGAATTCAGCGTTCCACTAATTTTATGCTTTTTTATTTCTTATGCTCAATATATACACCGATACTATACTTTTTTCAATCAAGCACCACTCCAAATTGTCTTGCTTGCTCTTTTTCTCTACAACAATGACACTTGCTGCACTTATTTCCATATTAATTCTTCTCATCATCTCCTTCTCCATCAAAACCACCACTCTAACACAAGTCCACTGCCTTCCTGACCAAAATGATCTCTTGATTCAAATCAAGCAAGGTTTCCAGACCACTGAACTTCATTCATGGAATACAAGTACGGACTGTTGTATGTGGGATGGCATCACATGCGATGAGCAAACCGGTATGGTGACTGCACTCAACCTTAACAACCGATTCATTTCGGGTGAAATCCACCCGGCTTTGTTCAATTTAAGCTCTCTTCGCTACCTCAACCTTGCTGATAACCAATTCGACAATCTTATCCTTCCACAAACAGGGTTTGAGCGACTTGCTAATTTAACCCATCTCGACTTATCCTATGTTGGAAGTTGATTCAAAAATTAACACACCTAATTAAGATGGCTGCCGAAGTTAGTGGGTTAGAATTCCTCCAAAATTAGAAGTCTGTATTTGTCATGTGTTCTAGAGTTAGTATTTCTATATTTAGTTGAGTTAGTGGAGAATATGGTTTCCTTATTTACACTAGGCAGAAATAGCATGTAGTAGGGTTAGTGGATTCCTTATTTAGATTAATGTTTAGCTATAAATTCAGATGTACTTTGTATCCGAATGAAGAGAGCAATACAAGAGTTTATTTCTGCAGCAAATATTCTCTTGTCTCTGTGTTTGTTTCTTTATCCATCTGAAATTTCCAACATTTGGTATCAGAGCCGAGTCGATCAACCTTGGGGCGTTTTCATGGCAGAAAAACGGCAGCACCATGGTGAATGTCACACAACCAGTAATACCTCTCTTCAAAGGCGAAAACTATGCTTTTTGGAGCATCAAGATGATGACCTTGTTCAAGTCTCATGGCCTATGGGACTTGATAGCAAATGGAGTTCCTGATCCAGATCCTAATCCGCAAGAGAATCAGAAGAAAGATGCACGAGCGCTGTTTTTCATCCAACAAGCAGCACATGACACCATCTTCTCGAAAATCGCAGCAGCCACCAACGCAAAGGAGGCATGGACAACCCTGAAAACAGCATTTCAAGGGAGTACTCGAGTCATGGCAATCAAACTTCAAGGCCTACGCAGGGACTTTGAAACATTGCAGATGAACAAGGAGGAATCCGTGCAAATTTTCCTCTCACGAGTACAAGAGGTGGTCAACCAAATTCGAGCATTTGGAGACACCATGGAAGAGAAGACGGTGGTGGGGAAGGTGTTAAGGAGTCTACCACCGAAATTTGATCACGTTGTGGCAGCGATTGAAGAATCAAAAGATCTTTCGACCTATACATTTGATGAATTGATGGGATCACTGCAGACCCATGAAGCGAGGATGTCTAGATCAGAGGAGAAAGGCGATGAAAGGTTATTTTACACGAAGGGGGAGTCAACTCGAGGTAGAACCACGAGCAGTAAGTTTCCACCTCAATTCCAGCAAAGGTATCAACAGAATCAGCAACAATTCCAGCAGTTCCAGCAGTCCAACAGATTGCAAAGGAAAGATGTACAGTGCTATTATTGCAACAGGTTCGGGCACTACCAATCCGAGTGCTACAAGAAGCAAAGGGAGGAGAATCAAGCAAGCTATGCTGTACAAGAAAATGGGCAACCGTCACTCTTCATGGCATACACCGAAAGCAAGATTGACGCAAGCAACAAGGGCACAGTAGGAGTGCACATAAAAGAAAATGGTGGTAGCAGTCCAGAAAGTGGCAAAATCATGGTGAGTAGAAATTTTTTGTTTGATGAAAAAGCCCTCAAGGTGGAGAATGTAGGGGTCATTCGTCAGAGGCCGTTGAAGCTGGTGTACAACCATGATATACGGCTGGCTCAGATGTCAGAAAAATGTAGTTTCAAGGTGTTGAGAGATATTGTGACGAAGAGGTTTCCTTCATTAAAATCTGTGCTGATCAAGTACAAGGATTCTGATGGGGATCTGGTTACCATTACTGATACACAAGTGCTGAGGATGGCAGAATCATGTTTCGACCAGCATGTACAGATGGAGGCAGAGAAAGAAGAAAAGGGACTTTCCTTGATGAGACTACATATTGTAGAAGTCAATCCTGAGCAAGAGCCAACAATCACAGAGGAGGAAACTGAAGTTCTTGTTTCCACCACAAACTTAAATGAAGTAACCAAAGAGGCCACAGCTGGAGCAGATGTTAACATGCAGGATTCGAAACCTGAAGCAGATGCTGCTGCTGCTGCTCCTGGGAGTGAAATTGGCGCCCCAGAATCTGATGAGAAGTATGTGCAGATGGAAACCGAGACCAAGGTGGAGTCTAAGAAGAAAGTAAAGAAGACCAATGTGTCAGTGCAAGAAATGGTATATGGTGCATTGTCAGCTGAGGAGGCAAAGACAAGAAAGAAGGAGAAAGAAAAGGAGAAGCAATTGAAGAAGATGCTAGAGGGCAAGCTTCTAAATGGGAAACAAAAGGAGGAGCAGAGAAAATTGGAAGCTATGAGATGGCAGTTCCTTGCACAAAGTGCTGAGGGTTTGGGCAGTACAAGTTCTGGTACAACTGAGGTTAAAGAGAGGCCAAAATATGAGACAAAGAACATGGAGGTTGATAATGATGTGGAAGAATCCACGGTGGATGATGAATCAGCCAAGTCACAATCTCAGGTAGCTGATATCGAAGAGGCTAAGGAGCAGATAGAAGAAGATGATGTTGAAGCTTGGAGTAACCTATTTTGAATCAAGGGGGAGTGTTGGAAGTTGATTCAAAAATTAACACACCTAATTAAGATGGCTGCCGAAGTAGTGGGTTAGAATTCCTCCAAAATTAGAAATCTGTATTTGTCATGTGTTCTAGAGTTAGTATTTCTATATTTAGTTGAGTTAGTGGAGAATATGGTTTCCTTATTTACACTAGGCAGAAATAGCATATAGTAGGGTTAGTGGATTCCTTATTTAGATTAATGTTTAGCTATAAATTTAGATGTACTTTGTATCCGAATGAAGAGAGCAATAGAAGAGTTTATTTCTGCAGCAAATATTCTCTTGTCTCTGTGTTTGTTTCTTTATCCATCTGAAATTTCCAACATCCTATTCTGGCCTTGAAGGTCAAGTTCCTATCAGCATTTCTGCCCTTACAAATCTCATCTCACTTGACTTGTCAAATTACTTCACCATGTATCTTTATGACACTGGCCTAAAATCTTTACTCAGCAACCTTAGCAAGCTCCAGGTTCACCGCTTGGATGGGGTTAACATTTCACTCAATGGAAATGAGTGGGGTAAATCAGCAAATCTTCAGGAACTATCCATGGTAGATTGTGGATTAAGTGGAAATTTCCCGGATGAAATATTCCACCTTATAAATCTAACAAAACTTGATTTATCTTTCAATGCAATGTTGTCGGGCCAACTGCCAGAATTCACAAAGCAAAGCTTTTTGCAATATTTGTCTCTTGGATTTACAAATTTCACTGGTCCATTGCCAGATTCAATTGGAAATCTGCAATATTTATCGATATTGGGTCTTTCCAACTGTAGCTTCTATGGAGAAGTTCCGCCTTCATTAACAAACCTTACAAGACTCGAACAATTGGAATTGGGGGCAAACAAATTGACAGGTACAATACCCATGTCTTTGTTTTCTCACCCTTCTTTGGAATATTTAGATCTATCAGATAATCAATTGTCAGGATATCTACCTAAGTTCTCAAATGGATCATCATTTTTGGAAAATATTTACCTTGATCACAACAATCTTCAAGGACAGTTGCCAATTTCCATATTCAAATTGCTCCAGCTTGCTTGTTTATATCTCGCATCAAACAATTTGAATGGTACATTGAATTTAGACGTCATCAAGCACAATAAGAAGCTTGAGTATCTGGATCTGTCAAACAACAATTTGTCAATTATAGAAGGCAAATACCATAACGAGTCATTCTATGCTTCATTTCCCCAAATGGTACATATAATATTGCAATCATGCAATTTATTAAAGTTCCCTTCTTTTCTGCATTACCAAACAAATATTCTCATCTTAGACCTCTCTAATAATAAAATGGGAGGTGCTATACCGAATTGGTTATGTAGTAAAACAAGTATTCAACACCTCAATTTATCTCATAATTTATTTACCAAAATAGAAGGTGATGCACATTTTTCCTCTCTCAATAGCTTGAACCTTCTTGATATCCATTCAAATCGAATTTCAGGACCTGTACCTCTCCTCCCACGTGGAGCATTCTACGTGGATTTCTCATCCAACTACTTCTCTTTGTTTACTCCACTTTTTGTTTTCAGCCCCTGTTATCTTTCTCTCTCTAACAATAGCCTCATAGGAGAGATCCCCCTTTCCGTTTGTAATAAAACATTACTAATTTATCAAGATCCACTATTTCCACAACTGCTTGATCGTTCATATAACAATTTAACTGGTACAATACCACCTTGCCTTTTAGAAGATGCTGAATATCGGGAAGTGCTTAACCTGAAAAGTAACAAATTAAGTGGGCCATTGCCACGAAATATTAGTCAAGGATGCAAACTGAGAACAATAAACTTGAGTGGAAATAGAATAAACGGAAGATTGCCCCAGTCACTATTGAACTGTGACACTTTGGAGGTCTTAGATCTCGGAAATAATCAAATCAGGGATAAATTTCCCATTTGGCTTTGAGATCTCAACAACTTAAGAGTACTTGTCTTAAGATCCAATCAATTTTATGGCCCAATTTCAAATATGGAAGTCAAAACAAAAACAAATAATTTATTTTTCCCCACACTGAAGGTTTTTTATCTTTCTTCAAATCATTTCAGAGGCATTATCCCCAAAATATTTTTTGGAAACCTGAAGGCTATGGTGACTAATGCTGATTCTGGTACATTTGAGATCCGGTATTTAGATTATTATTACCAGAACTCATTTACAGGCATATGGAAAGGACAAGAAATGGAGATAAAGAAGTCACTCAGCATATTCAGTTCCCTTGATCTATTAGAAAATGAATTTTCAGGGGAAATACCCGAAGAGATCGGGCAACTCAAGTCACTAGATGTGCTTAACCTATCACATAATGCCCTGACCGGTCCAAGTCCATCGGAATTTGCTAACTTGCACCAACTTCAATCACTGGATCTCTCTTGCAACAAGCTTTTTGGGCCGATTTCTCAGGAGCTCAGCTCTCTCCATTTTCTTTCTGCACTAAATCTCTCATACAACAATTTGGTTGGGGAAATACCAGAAGTCCCTCAATTATCTACCTTTTCAAATGCTTCTTACTTGGGTAACCCCGGATTGTGTGGTAGTCCTTTATCAATGAAGTGTGCAGAAGCTCCTTCAAATGTTGGATTTAATAAAGGTTTGCCTTCAAAGTCTTCTGCTGATATAATTGAACTCTCTGTTTCTATTGGACTGGGTTTAGGTTTGGGATTTGCCTCTGTAATTTTGGTTCTGATATCATGGGAGAATGGGAGAGAGAAGTTTAATTTCATGGTGGATAGGTTTTATTTTAGACATATTCCGTGGATAGTTCTCCATCTCCGCTTGGCTATCAGCAGGAAATGATAATTCTGTTTCATTATTTATTTTTATTTTAAATGTAAGGTTCTCATGCCGACACATGATTATGTACTTTCAGTTCCTTTTTTTTGAACAATCTTGTAATTTGTGATTTCAAATATGTGAGGGTTGCTATTATTAAAGTGAATAAAGTTGTCAGTGTTGAAATGCCACAGAAGATCTGGAGTGTACCAGGATGGAAGGTGGCGTGCTAAACTTGGAAGGCAAGCTGGAGCCGTATCACTGCTGGAGAACTATACCAGTATTGTTTGTTGCTTTATAAAATCATGTAAATATAGAATTAGTTAAGCTAAAGCTGGAAAGGAGAATAAGGCAGATTGTTGCCTTAGTACATTTTACTCATCTATATAGTATTATGATCTCCTGTAAACAAAATATACAAAAAATCTGAATTAATAAAATAAAGAGAGGGAAGGAAGCTTCATGGGAGTGCTTGTGTTTGGGTTCTTGATTATACTATTCTAATAACTTTGACATGGTATCAGAGCCCAGGTTCAATCCTGGGAGGTAATAAAGAATTTCTCTCTTCTCTTCTAAGACCTTAATCCTCTTGACCAAAAGCAATGTCTGCAAACACTTCAGATACTGCTACGAAAAACTCGGAATCAGGAGAAGCAGTAAATACTGCTGCACTTCTGGAGAAACTGACCCAACTAGTAGCCTTACAACAAAACCATATCATATCCCTACAGCAACCACAGATAAATACCCCATCACCTGCTGCAACCGTAGTAGAGACATCAATACACCCAAATCCAATCTCCACAAAGTTAGATGACACAAACTACACCCTTTGGTCCCAAGCAGTGCGGATGTATGTGAAAGGCCGTGATAAAATGAAACACATCACCGGCAACCCTCCTCCACCATTACCCAGATTCACTGTTTCAAAGATGGGATATTGATGATGCTATAGTAAAGGGATGGTTAATTAACTCTTTAGATCCAAGACTACAGAGTACTTTCATTCAGTATCCGACTGCAAAAGAAGTATGGGATGCAGTTGCCACGACATTCTATGATGGAAACGACAAGGCTCAGGTGTACAATCTGAACAAGAAAGTAACTCGACTCAAACAGTCGGGTAGAACAGTAGAGGACTACTATCATGAACTGCAATGGTTATGGCGTGAGATTGACTACCGTCGCCCTAATCCTATGGTTCATGCAGAGGATATCACAAAATTTAATGAGTTTGTTCAAGAAACTTGGGTCTACACTTTCTTAGATGGCCTAGATGACCGGCTAGACAATGTGAGGGCTGTCGTTTTGCAGATGACATATTTTCCATCAATAGATCATGCATACGCAATAGTCAGAAGAGAGACTTCACGACAAGGAATTATGCTTAATGGAGAAGAAGGAATCGGCAGCTCCATGACCATGGTGGCACAGGGATATAAGCACTTTGAAGTAAATTCTACTTCAAACAAATATCATTCTAAACAAGAAAAGGCTAAATTAAAATGCAGTCATTGTGGTGGAACGGGACACTTGAAAGAAGGATGTTTCAAAATAATTGGATACCCTGATTGGTACCATGAGAAGCGAATGAACAGCAAGGAGACAAGCAGAAGGGAAAGGCAAACTGGGCAGCAACCAGCTCCAACTTGGGTCATCCAGGCCCTAACTATCCTATCGGATCGGGCTCCAATCAGGTGCTGAAAAAAAACACAGCAGAATCAGGCCAAGACTGGGCTGAACCTAATTCTGTTTTGCAAGTGCATTCAGGCCGAACAAACCAGGAGATTGCATCCAACTCTGGTTCCAGTCAGGTACACCTGGTTCGAGCAGAAAATCCGGGTAACGCAGGATTTGCTTCGCAAACTGAAACAACAGGTAACTAAGTGGGTCAAGGTATGAAATATTTCTCTGAAAATAATTTAAATAACTGGGTTATTGATTCTGGGGCAACTGATCACATGACTTTTTCAAAAACTGATCTGACTAATTTGAGAAAACCTATACGAGATGGGCTTCTAAATGCGAATGGAATGGAATACCCAGTGGAAAGCACAGGGGATGTGTGTCTGTCGAAAACTCTTAGTCTTAAAAATGCACTATTGGTGCCATCCTTATCTACTAAGCTTCTATTTGTTGGTCAGTTAACTGAAGAATTGAATTGTGTGGTTCTCATGTTTCCTAATTATTGTGTATTTCAGGATATCCTCACGAAGGAGATCATTGGCCATGGTATTAAGAAAGGTTGTTTGTATCATTTAGAAGATTTGAAAATTGGAAAGGCAAATGTAGCAATCAGGGACTCGAATTCAAAAACCCAGATTTGGACTTGGCACCGGCGGTTAGGGCACCCTTCTTTTAGCTATATGAAAAAGTTGTTACCCTCTCTTTTTTCTAGCTTAGATAGCTCTATGTTTTCTTGTGAAACTTGCATAAAAGCAAAAAGTCACTGTGTCTCGTATCCAACTAGTATTAATAGAAGTATTGCTCCTTTTGATTTAATTCATTCTGATGTTTGGGGACCATCCCCGGTAACCTCAATTTGTGGGTATAAATGGTTTGTTCTGTTTATTGATGACTGTACTCGAATGACTTGGGTATATTTATTAAAGGAGAAGGGTGAAGTATCTGGGGTCTTTAAAGGGTTCTATAATATGATACAAAACCAATTTGGCAAGGGAATTAAATTCTTTTAAGTGATAATGGGGGTGAGTTTGTGAATAGAGTTCTTAAAGAATTTTTTGTTGAGAAAGGAATAATTCATGAAACAACCTGTGTTGGAACACCACAACAGAACGGAGTAGCTGAGAGGAAAAATAGACACATTCTCAAAACAGTGAGAGCTTTGTTGTTTGAATACGGAGTACCACAAGTTTTTTGGGATAGCGCTGTTAGTATGGCTGTCTATGTGATTAACCAGTTACCCACAAAAGTGAATAATTTTCAAACTCTACTAAAAACCCTTGAAACCTGTCTCAATATCTTCTGTTCAAAGCTTACCTCCAAAAATATTCAGGTGTGTAGCCTTCGTCCATATTCCAAAACACCAAAGATCTAAGATAGAGCCTCATGCGGTTAAGTGTGTATTACTTGGTATTGGGTTACATAAAAAGGGGTACAAGTGTTATGACCCGGTTGAACAAAAATGGTATGTTACCATGGACGTGACTTTTATTGAGACCGAACTGTTTTTTTCTACATATTTGCCTCAGGGGGAGAGCGAATATTCTGAGAAGGTTATGCAAGTTTTACAATACTCAAATTCTGATTCAGCACATTATGATCACGGCTCAGCGGATAAGTCTGAGTTGGGTCCACCACTCTTTGAGCTCTCGACCCAACTTGATCACAGTCCTCACAGTCCGAGCTTCCAACCCAACCTGGTCGGGTTCGACGAACAACACCCAGAACAACACCAACTCGGGTTTGATCTGAGTATGAAGCAAAAGGTGTATAGGAGAGGCGAGAATCGACGAGTTTGGGTAAACACAACCGAAGAAATGATACAAATGGACCAGATACCACAAGAGCCTGGATCTCCTGAGGATCATCCACAGGTAAGTACTTCTAACTATACTCTACCTCCAAGAAAGAATAGGGGAAAACCACCAGACCGGTATGTTCCAGAAGATGGAACAAGTGTTGCTAAATACCCAATAGCAAATTATGTGAGCACAAAGAATTTAACTCAACCTTTGAAAGACTTTAGTGAAAAAATGTTGTCCTTAGAAATACCAAAAAAATGTTGAGGAAGCTCTAAAAGATACAAATGGGTGCATGCCATGGATATAGAAATGGAAGCTTTGAACAAAAATGGAACCTGGTCCTTGGTAGAGTTACCAAAAGGAAAAAAAAACAGTTGGTGTAAGTGGGTTTATACAATAAAGTTTGGTGCTAATGGTGAAGTTGAGAGATATAAAGCAAGATTAGTTGCGAAGGGATTCACACAAACCTATGGTATTGACTTTCAGGAAACCTTCTCTCCAGTTGCTAAACTTAATACTATTCTGGTTTTATTATCTCTTGCAGCAAATTTAGACTGGCCTTTACATCAATTTGATGTGAAAAATGCTTTTTTACATAGCGACTTAAAGGAAGAAATCTACATGGACCCTCCTCCCAAGTACATAAACACGGGCTCAAAACCGGTAGTTTGTCGGTTGCATAAGGCGCTGTATGGTCTCAAACAGTTACCTCGGGCATGGTTTGGTCGTTTTTGTAATGCTATGAAAAATTATGAGTTTGAACAAAGTGATTCTGATCATACTCTATTTTTTAAGAGAAGACAAGAGAAACTAACTATTTTGATTATATATGTGGATGATATGATCATTACAGGTAATGATAGGGACGAAATAAAAAGGCTCGAAGAAAGACTTTCAAAGGAGTTTGAAATGAGGAGCTTAGGAGGGCTCAAGTACTTCCTTGGAATTGAAGTAATGAGGTCAAAGAAAGGTATTACTCTCTCTCAAAGAAAGTACATTCTTGATCTGCTAGCAGAGGTTGGAATGCTTGACTGCAAGCTAGCAGACACGCCAGTGGTCCAAAATCTCAAGTTGGAAGAGCATCCAGATCAAGCACCCGTGAACAAAGAGAGATACCAAAGGTTAGTAGGAAGCTAATATATCTATCACATACTAGACCGGCATTGCTTATGCAGTAAGCCTGGTAAGTCAGTTTATGCATAATCCAAGTGAAGAACACATGGAAGCCGTCATAAGAATAGTAAGGTATTTGAAGGGAGCTCCAGGGAAAGGGATTCAATTCCTAAGAAATGGGCATTTAGATGTGATGGGATATACAGATGCTGACTGGACCAGGAATGTTACAGACAGGAGGTCAACATCTGGCTACTTTACATTCGTAGGAGGGAACTTAGTTACTTGGAGAAGCAAGAAGCAAAAAACTGTTGCCCTGTCAAGTGCTGAATCTAAGTTAAAAGGGGTAGTTAATGGGATTTGTGAATTAATGTGGCTCAAGAAACTAATGACGGAACTTGGCTTCCCGCCTACAAAAGAGATGGACTTGTTCTGTGACAACAAGGCAGCAATAGATATCTCTCACAACCCAGTTCAACATGATCAGACCAAACATGTTGGAATTAGTAGACACTATCTTCGTGAAAATATTGAAGCAAGGATAATCAGGCTAATACATGTGAAGTCAGAAGAACAACTTGCTGACATTCTTACTAAGGCGACCTCAAGCAAGATATTCCATGGCACACTGAGCAAGTTGGCCATGACAGATCCGTACATGCCAATTTGAGGGGGAGTGTTGAAGTGCCACAGAAGATATGGAGTGTACCAGGATGGAAGGTGGCGTCCTAAACTTGGAAGGCAAGCTGGAGCCGTATCACTGCTGGAGAATTATACCAGTATTGTTTGTTGCTTTATAAAATCATGTAAATATAAAATTAGTTAAGCTAAAGCTGGAAAGGAGAATAAGGCAGATTGTTGCCTTATTACGTTTTACTCATCTATATAGTATTATGATCTCCTGTAAACAAAATATACAAAAAATCTGAATTAATAAAATAAAGGGAGGGAAGGGAGCTTCATGGAGTGCTTGTGTTTGGGTTCTTGATTATACTATTCTAACAACTTTGACAGTCAGCAGTAGTTAGTAATATGTTTTAAATGCTTTGTATGGTGCTTCAGTTATTTGTAAAATCAGGAAGTGAATTATCTTGAATCGAGATTCTGAAATAGTTTCCCCAAGTGTTGTATTTTCAGCTGTCTTACAACAATTATATATACAGTTTGATGTACATGTTCTTTTTAAGAAGTATGTATATAGAAATTATTTGGAAAAAATAAGCAGAAAAAATTAAAGCCCCTAAATGATCAAACAAAGACATCATACTACGTGAGGGGCTTTTCTTTCTTTCTTTTTTTTTTTTTGCTGGTTTGTCTGCTTTAGAATAATGCTTAATTTCAGAGGTGTGGTAGTGGATATCGTTGGTTGGGCGAGAGAGAATAACACATCTGCTGGTTCCCACCGATACTTGAAAGGTACCTAATTGTTCTAAATTAAAACTTTTCTTTGTAGGGGTATATGAATCTGATGAGTGGAGGATAAGCAATAGTACTAATCTTCAAGAATAAGGGAGATATTCAATGAGACAGCTTATGGAGAGATATAGGGAGCAAAAGAATGATCTAAACATGGTATTTATTAACATGGAGAAAGCGTATGACAAAGTACCGAGAAATGTCATGTGGTGGGCTCTTGAAAAAAGAAAGTTCCAACAAAATACGTTACCCTCATTAAGGATATGTACGATGACGCTATGACTAGTGTTAGAGCATGCGATAGCGAAACCAGTGACTTTCCTCTTAAGATAAGATTACATCAAGGGTCAGCTTTGGGCCCCTACATTTTTTCCCTAGTGATGTGGTGTTAATTGACGAGAGTAGTGTTAGTTTGTAACAATCTAGAAGTCAATAAGACGATAATTTAATTATATAAAGCTTTGTTCATGAATTGAATGATTAATAAAATGTCATTTTGTTTCCTTGAGTATTATTGAATTTATGAATCATTTCGAGTTAATGACTGGAATTGTGAAACTTCATAATACAGATGATATATACTCTTAAAAAGTCACTGACCGAGGTAATTAGCAAGAACATTAATTACCGCTACAAGGTTGGTATGTGGATTAAAAGATGGTCAAGTTTTACAGACCAGAGACACAGAGTTGTCATTTTAATCACATAGATACATGTTCCAGGAACATGATATTTGACAGACCCCGAATGAAACATTATACGGAATTGTGTTCGTGTCATTAATGCTTTCATTCAGTGTTAAATTCTAAAGCATGAGGTATTCATCGTTCCTACATAAGAAATGTATCTGTGACTGTTACCTAACGCTATCCGTAAAAAGTAGCTATAACGGTAGCTCTTCGGTATACATAACTTATGCTGAGGAAGTGATGGTCTACCAAAAGTACTATTGTTCCTCGTATTTATTATACGAGTTATAGTGTCACTGGGCCCCTTGATAGAATAAGATTATCTGCATGCGGTATGATTAACAAGAGTTAATCATATTTGATAATCTGTTCAAGATCAAGAAAAAATTAATTTGCAAGGATGACACAAACCTACCTTGAAATTAATCTGACAGCTATGATACGAAAGAATTAAACACAAGTAAAATAGTTTACTGGATCGTGATATTGTACAGTACACCATCATCTGTGTAATTGGATGGTCATGATGCGTTTTGCCAGATGCCTCTCATGATTATAGAAGTTAAAAACAGTTTTAATTCTATTTACCAACATAACACAAATCCTATCAGGTCACACCATATAGGAGCTACTCGGAGAATCTTATTGTGATTGATTATAACTTGGTTATGATCAATAGTAAGATGGTTATAATTAATTATACTTGATATAATTATATTATAAATGTCATGTAAAAATGACAAGCAAAAACATTGGTTAATTTATAAACGTACACGGTACGTTGAATAAAAGTTACCGAATAAACAACCGCAGAGGAAATATAATTGTACATGACAATTATATATGGATTTGAATTGTTATATATATATATATATGGATTTGAATTATGAATTTAAATACCCATTAACAATTAAGGCCCTAATTAAGATTAAAGCCCATTAGCTAAAGCCCAAATCAAATTAGATTGAATTTTGGCTTAAGAGCACAAATCCAATTTGGATATCTCATTTGCTTAAGCACAAATCCAATTTGATATCTCATTTGCCGAACCGACTTACCTAGAGGCATTTTGGTAAGTTCCATTGCCATGCCATATGCCTATAAATAGAAGGTGCCATGAAGAGAGAAATTTACTAATTCACATAATCGGATTCTGATCTGTCTGATCGATTCGAATTATAATTTCTTTTTTTCTCGGTTACGGTAGTTCTCGGAATTACGGGTGAATAGTATTCTTTCAGTACCCCATGTGTTTAGCAATCACATGCTTGTGGTAAACCTTGACATCTATCGGCTCGAGACTAATACTATTTTGTCCTTTTCTCAGTGAATATTGTTTTTGCATAATTCCGCGGTTTACGGTACTTCTAACAAAAGAAATAAACCGCTCTCTGGTTAGTCCTGGTGGAT
Organism: Carex parvula; assembly: GCA_025461045.1. Classification (NCBI taxonomy): domain Eukaryota; kingdom Viridiplantae; phylum Streptophyta; class Magnoliopsida; order Poales; family Cyperaceae; genus Carex; species Carex parvula. The sequence continues at coordinate 1,556,896 of JAJGRW010000063.1, forward strand.
AACAGATAGAGGCACCATACGTTTGGTACTACGAGACGCGACTACAATCCAATTGGAATTTGGATACAAGGTATAAATGTTATCTTAATTTATTTAATTGTTAAATAAATTAAGTTTTTAGAAAATCAATTAAGGGAATAGATCCTTAAAGGATTAAAAGAACGATATCATCTTTTAATCCTTGGCTTGAGTTAGACATAGAAATTTTTGTTCTACGGTCTTTCCGCAGCTTGAGCCTAAAAGTTAATCAACGAGTTTGAACAGTCAAAACCCAACAGACAGTCAAAACCCGGGTTTGAACAGTCGAAACCCAACAGTGGTATCAGAGCACATTCTCTCCTGCTGATTGATTTTCTAAAATAATTATACCTTATGCATGGTGGATACATACATATTTTATCAGTTTTAATTCTTAGATTTGCAGCTTAAACCTGAACCGAATAAAATGTGATTTTCTTGGTTCGGTTTTCCGACCGAGAAAGATAAAAATGACTTTATGCTTTCTTTACGTTTTCTGTACATTTAGTTTTCAATACGTTAAGTTCATCTAAGAATGTGATGAAGCAATAAAGTACCTTAGTAAGAGCTGTCGATCTCCCTGTGAAGAGATGGTTTTGTCTAGGAAAGAAAGTACTTAAGCAGTCCTTGTGACTCTCTATCTTTCCTGGGAGCCCCTTTACTTGCCTGATGACTGGCCGAAAAGGGACTTTGTCACATTACCAAATTGCTTAACGTATTCTAAACTGATTAACTGTTTTTTATTATTCATATAAATTGTTTATATGGTTTACAACACGAAAACAGTACACAATCAACTGCTGCAAAAGAAAGAATTAGTAACTGGTAGATATATACGTGAATTGTTCACCTAATCTATATAAGTAAATTAGATTTACTGCTTTGATATGAAATGCATAAATTAGATTTATCGCTTTCAAGGAACTGTGAAAGAATGTGATGTCAAAGAAAGGCTGGAGGTGGACACCCTCGGTTGGTCTTTCTGGCAGACAACTTTCACGTGTCCGTAAGACAGTCTATAATCAGTTTCAAGAATTGACTGCTTACCAAGCTAAGCAAATGAAAAGGTTTTTAAAAGAAAGATATGAATGGGATTACATTCGGTATGCTTTCTCTCTGACTTCCTTCCCACGACTGCTTACTGAAGCATATGGAATAGGTCTTTGAGGAAGATAGGAATGGGATCGCATTCGGTATTTTTCCTAACAAAATGACTTTCACATGTCCGTAATGCTGACCAAGGTCAACATTACGAACTGATAATAATATACGTAACTAGGTCACGTATATAAGTAAATTAGATTTACTACTTCCATATAAAACGAGTAAATTAGATTTAACACCTTGTCATAGCCGCATAACTATTCCTATATGATAGGATAGTTGCTATGGTCAGCATAGAACTGACAGCTTATTGGTTTAAGCATAATCACAAACCCATAATTAAGTAAACTGTCATTCCTACTCTATCCTCCTCACATCATTGTTCATTGGTTGATGTTAACCCTACTCAGTAGGCATCGCCTTTTACCTTTGGTTGTCAAGGGTTATGTGAGACATAACAAAACAAAATAGAGTGAGGTTACTTACCGATGATTTCTAAAAGAGTTTTAGGCTTGGGGCAAAGTTTCGGTTAAACATACGATGTTTAACGAAACCAAGAGTCATATAGAGATATGATTAGCAAAGAGTTGTTTACCTAAGATAACTATGACCATGATATGCATACACTGCCTTGGTTTTTAGTGAAAATAGGGATCTTGGATCCTACTACAAAACGGGGATAGAACAAATTTGTAGTGGGAGGTTTATTATTATTATAATAATAAAACATTACATGAACAAAGCTAAAAATCTTTACAGTTAACGTTGTAGAAACATGTCTAAAGAAACGCCTTTCTCACTCCACTCCTTACTTGAGAAGGAGAAGCTGAAAGCGGACGGATCCAATTTCACGGATTGGTTCCGTACCCTCACTATTGTACTACGACGAGAGAAGAAAGAATATGTCCTAAACTCACCGATCCCTGCTGAGCCTAAACCAGGCGGCACTGCAGATGAGCTCACCAAGTACATCAAACACAAGGAAGACGAACCTGATGTACAAGGTCTCTTGGTAGGTATCATGGGTCCTGAATTGCAGAGACGATTCATGGACACCAAAACCTACGACATGTGCTCACAGCTCAAGAACATGTTTCAAGAGCAAGCACGTGTCGAGAGATACAAGGTGACCAAGTCACTGCTGAGTCATAAGATGACTGAGAGCGGCTCTATCGGCACTCACATGCTTCGTTTGACAAGCGATGTTGAGCAGCTGGAGAAGCTGAATTGTCCATTGAGCAAAGAGCTTGCTACGGACATAATCCTGAACTCTCTTCCTAACAGTTTTGGGGGTTCATCATGAACTACCACATGCATGGGATGGACAAGAGCTTGCAGGAGCTCCAGGGGATGTTAAGAATCGCTGATGGGGATATGAGGAAGAGCTCTTCTGTCCTCATGATCCGAGAGGGTGGGAGGAGTATTAAAAAGGCGAAAAAGAAAGTGGCTCCCAAGTATAAAGGCAAAGGGAAGCAGGTTCCTAAACATAACACTCCCAAGGTAAAAGTTTCTGCTACCTCTGACTGTTATTATTGTAATAACAAAGGTCACTGGAAGAGAAACTGCCCGAAATATCTGACAGATCTGAAAGCTAGGAAAAGTATCCAAAGCTTCAACCTCAGGTATTTTGTTATTGAAGTTAACGTTGTAACCTCTATTAATGATTGGGTACTGGATACCGGATCATGTGCTCATATTTGTTCAAATATGCATCTACTAAAGAATAGTAGGAAGCTACGTAACAAGGAGATACAACTCCAAGTTGGAAACGGAGCACGAGTTGCAGCCGTAACAACTGGAAGTATAGAGTTGTGTTTGCCTAGTGGGCTTGTAATGGAACTAGAAAATGTCTATTTTGTTCCTACCATTTCCAGAAACATCATTTCAGTCTCATGTTTAGAGATGAATGGTTTCTCTTTCGTTATAAAGAACAATAGGTGTTCTATTTATAAGAATGAGGTATATTATGGATCTTCTTTTATGATGAATGGTCTTTATATGCTGGAAATGGATAAACCCGTGTTTAACATCAATAACAAACAACTCAAAACATATCATGAAAGTATGAGTTACATGTGACATTGTTGCATTGGTCCTATGAACGAGAAGCGCATCAAGAAGTTACAAGAAATTGGACTTCTTGGTAAATTTGATCTCGAATCAATTAACACATGCGAATCTTGTTTACAAGGAAAAATGACCAAAGCGCCTTTTTCCAAAAAGGGCGAAAGGGCAAGTGACTTATTAGGTCTTATACACACTGATGTATGCGGACCTATGAGTACTTGTGCAAGAAATGGTTATTACTACTTTATCACATTTACTTGATGATTACAGTAGATATGGTTATGTCTACTTGATGAAACATAAGTCTGAATCCTTTGACAAGTTCAAAGAATTCAAGACTGAAGTAGAAAATCAATTGAACAAAAGTATTAAGGCCTTACGATCGGATCGTGGTGGCGAGTACTTAAGTTTTGAGTTTAAGACGTACTTAAAGGAATGTGGGATAGTCTCACAACTCACACCTCCGGGGACACCGCAATGGAACGGTGTTTCTGAGAGAAGGAACCGAACTCTGCTAGACATGGTTCGCTCCATGATGAGTAACGCCACTCTTCCAAAATCATTTTGGGGACACGCACTAGACACTGCCGTACTAACGCTAAATAGAGTTCCATCCAAGTCAGTAGAAAAGACTCCATACGAGTTATGGTTTGGGAAACTCCCAAATATGTCTTATCTTAAAATCTGGGGTTGCGAAGCATTTGTCAAACGCCTGACGTCTAACAAACTTGGTCCCAAATCTGACAAGTACTTTTTTGTAGGATATCTTAAGGAAACGAAAGGATATTACTTCTATCACCAGTCCGAGAACACTATAGTTGTTGCTCATGATGGTAAATTTTTAGAGAACGAGTTTCTCGCAAAAGGAAGTAGTGGGAGTAATGTAATACTTGAAGAAATTCAAGATACATCACACAATATAATATCTGATACAGATCAGATTAACCCACCACTTGATACTTCGGCTGATGAGCATCTGGAAGAGCCAAATCCACAAGCAGCTGTGGAGGAGGTTCCAGTCCCGAGCTCAAATGCTTCAACGCAAGTTGAGGTAGAACTGAACCCGCACGCGGTTGTGGATGAAGTTCAACAGCCCAAAGAACAAGTGCTACGTAGGTCAGCAAGGACAGTCCATGCGCCCGAGAGGTACATGGGACTGCACGAGGTCTCAGTTTTTAACACTGAAGATCCTCTGACTTATGCGGAAGCAATGGATAGGCCCGACTCCGATAAATGGCTGGAGGCCATGAAATCCGAAATACAATCCATGTATGACAATGCGATCTGGAACCTAGTTGTTCCACCTGATGGGGTAAAACCCATAGCTAACAAGTGGGTTTTCAAAAGGAAAACAGACATGGATGGTAATATGACTGTTTACAAAGCACGGTTAGTAGCGAAAGGTTTCAAACAAATTCTAGGCGTAGATTATGATGAAACCTTTTCGCCCGTAGCAATGTTTAAGTCAATATGGATACTCCTAGCAATTGCCGCATTTCATAATTATGAAATATGGCAAATGGATGTCAAAACCGCCTTCATAAATGGAAATTTAGAAGAGGATTTGTACATGACACAGCCTACGGGTTTTGAAGATTCAAGAATGCTGGAAAAGTGTGCAAGCTTCTTAAATCCATTTATGGATTGAAGCAAGCATCACGGAGTTGGAATCTTCGATTTGACGAAAAAGTAAAAAATTTGACTTTCGTCAGATGCGAAGAAGAACCTTGTGTGTATAGGAAGACTAGTGGGAGTGCCATCGCTTTTCTAATCTTATATGTCGATGACATACTCTTAATAGGAAACGATATTCCTTTGTTGCAATTAGCCAAGTCTTCATTAAAGAAAGTGTTCTCAATGAAAGACTTAGGCGAGGCTGTCTATAAACTGGGCATAAAGATCTACCGAGATAGATCAAAGAGACTTATAGGATTGAGTCAAAGCACGTACATTGACAAAATGCTAAATCGGTTTGGCATGCAGGATTCTAAGAGAGGATTCCTGCCAATGAATCATGGCGCACAGCTTAGCAAGACTCAGTGTCCTTCGACAACTGATGAGCGAAGCATAATGAGTAGAATTCCATATGCTTCGGCTATAGGATCTATCATGTACGCCATGTTGTGCACTCGCCCTGATGTCTCGTACGCTTTGAGTGTAACGAGCAGATATCAGGCTAATCCAGGCATGGAGCACTGGAATTGTAATACCACGTACTGAAAATACTATATTAATTAAGGTACAACGAAAATTCTTTTCGCAACCTTTCTTTCTTTTGTATTTAAATAGCTCAATTTAATAAGAATACAATCTAGAAATCTTGAATATACTCTGAGTGATATTCGTATACGTTACGTACATATATAAGGATGTAGCGCCACGTAGATTGAGAGAATTGACATGAGAAACGATTCAATTTAAGTTTCAGTTTTAATGTACTTAATTAGTAGCCATGATATAAATGAAATTATTTACATATCAGCAGAGCCCGATTCAGCCCAATTAAATTACAACAGCCCATATATATTATTTTCCTCAAAATAACTAACCAGAAATTTTATAGCTATAACCACCACTGATAACCACCTTCAGTTCAATCCGGACTCACGCCCCCTCCTGTTAATCCCGCTTTCTACTAAATTCAAATTTTGTAAACCCTCTCAGCAGAACCGTCCCGTCTATTTAAAACACCAATCCCCTCTTTCTATTCGTTCTCCATATCCTTCTGTTTTGGTTACAAACCGCTTAACCCATATTTTATTCCCTCACACATCCATCTCTCTCTCCGCTTTCTTCACAGAAGACTAAAGAAAAAGGTTAGACTCGAATATTTATTTCCTTTTTCCTTCATAACTCCCATCAGACTCCTCTAATTATTATTCCTCTTTTCTTCATTACTCTCATCAGAGACTCAAACCGTGATAATAAGGTATTCTAATCTTACATTCAATTAGTGTGTAGCAAGTAGATTAAACAATCCCTTATATTTATCATCCCTAGATTTAAATAAGTTTTCTATTTATTTATTTGATAAATTTAAAATTTCTGAAATTTATATATATTCAAATTATGTATATTGGTTATTTTGACTTACGATGGAATTTCTGAAAAAAAAAATTATGTTGCAATCAAAGAATTGAAGTAATTTTTTTTTTATAGATTTAATTTATTCTGAAATCTTCCTTTATAATAATATAATCCGAAAACTAGAGTTGTGAGAAGACTTTCGAAATTATTGTTTGATTTCTTTCATGAAGATGAATTTTCTGTTTTCCGAAAAGTTAATGGAAGGTTGTGTGATATAATTTGTTTTCCGGAAGATTTGGATTGTCAGAAATTTATCTTACGTTGATTAAAGGATAATTAAATTCTTATAGATTCAACTATCCAAATTTCATAGTTGTACTAATTGGCAGGTTTATATCGTATAATATAATCTAGTAATTATTTTGTTGAAGATTTTATATATTCAATTGTTCTTAAACTTTACCGAAGTATATCAAAATTCATGAGTTGCATATACTATTTTATTTGATGATACTTTTCCACCGAAGACCCTAGGAATTATTCACCGATGACCCCGGAATCTATTTTTATTGTAAAGTAGTCTAGTTCTAATCTTAATAAATACAATTTGTGCAATGAGAAATGTGCATAGATATTAATTTAGAAATCATGTTTCGTGGTCTAGGTTCGAGTGGCAAAATAAGGAGAGAAATAGAGACAACAATAAACTGCCCCACGACAACAGGTACGGGTTTCCTGGACATTGTCAAATTGTTACTTACCATTTTGTGTGCATGTTATTTATTTATTATTGGAATTGTGCATGTTGAATCGAACGATCCCTTTGGCTTGTTTAGAAATGCAATAGGATTATTCATATCGATCACGAGACTTGTAAGTAGGATGTGTTGAGCATGACTTTGTGTAGTGTTAAATGAAATGAACGTAAAAGGTAACAGATAAGTTAAAGGAAAGGGGCCAACGTGTGTTGAACATACGTCGGAATGTATACATTGGGTATGGGTTCGACTAGACCCCTCGATAACGTGGCGTTGGTTGGATTTCCCGTCACGGGTCAAGATCTAGCGTATGGTATTCCCCGTCTAGTGCGACAGCCAATATCTAGCGTAGGGTGGATTCCCCGGCCGTCTAGTGAGAAAGTCTCTCGTTGTTGGTTGGATTTCCCAGCGAGTTGACGGTCTTCCAATGTTGGATGAATTTCCCATTGGATTGGCAAATAAATGATTTAACGGAAAACTTGAAAGATAACTACAGAAGTGTGTGTGCGTGTGTGATTTAAATATGCATTAGTTAGATTTCATGTGAGTATATAATATCATGTTTGTGTTAATAAGTCAATTTGACAAACTCCGGGACTGGAACTAAATCCCGTACTGAGAGACTGTTCGATCTCTCACCCGTTCCACTTTTATGTGGGTTCCAGGAAATGATGAAGCCGACGAGGAGCACGAATAGGAGGGATGCGGATCAAGAAGTCAACGAGCAGACGGCTCAAGTATCTTTTTATTTTCTTTTAGTTAAACTTTAATTCTCTCTTTGAAAGTGGATACATTGACTAACATGGCAATTATCGGTTTGTTTGCCATGTTTGTCTTGATCTCATGTTGAATGTATGTTATGTACTTGAACTATTTGTGGTTTTAAAAGACTTTGTTTGACTTTAAAATGTTGCATGAGTATTTATTATTGATAATGTATGTGATGTGCACACGCCTTACGTGTAAGTACGTGGCGGGTTGTCTCGGGGTGTGACAACTAAGTTGGTATCAGAGCCAGCACATACAATATCAATAACTAACCACTAAGAGAGAACATACTAAGGTCTGGTCTTTAGAAAACTAATCCATAGTACCACGCTACATTGTAGAAAACACTTCAGGAGTCACGGATAGTCAAACCAAAGGCGCACCGGAGGAACTACGCGAAGGAAGCAAAGAGGCTAGACGGAATGTGTGACTTAGCAGGGATATCGGTCCACACTCACATCTCGACAAGTAGCAGACGCTCGTACCTATCACCTGAAGTTGCGACAGGAGCGAGATTTACAATCCGCAAAACAGGGAAGGTTCGTACATTCCGAGTTCGAAACCAAGAAGTCAAAGAGGAAGAACTTTTCTGTCCTAACCTCTACATCAACACACATAACGGCTTATGGTCTGTGGATCCTCTAGTTGGTCATGCTGGGAACTACGAATTAATCTTAGGACTGGATTGGCTGAAGGAAAACAATGTTCTCGTGGATGCCTTGCACCATCGACTCCAGTTTAGGATACCGGGACGTGAATTTAGAGAAGCAGCATTTAAACGGGAAGCCAGCGGCATGATGGTACTCCGGCCTATCGAAACCCTACTTGATGTCAACATTAAGGAGTTATTGAATGAAGAAGATTCCGACATTAGTGCACAGCTAGAACAGTCAGACGGGATAGGATCTGCATTAGAAGTGGAGCCGACAGAAATAACCGGCCCAATAACCACTAGCGAGGCTGAGAGAGCAAAAGAACTGTCAAGGCTAGACAGGCTGTATGGAAACTGAATTGTAGCGAAAAATATTTATATATATGTAAGAGTTAAATGGTTGAATTTTCGTTCGAGTTAGTTATTAGAGAGTAGTCAGAGAAAACTAGATTCTGTTTAAGCAATGTATCTTAGTTAAAGTAATCAAAAAATGAATTTCAATTCACGTCGTTTGTTGTATTCCGACAATGTCTTCTAGTTAAATTAGCTATAAAAAAAAAAAAAAACTACGTGCTTAATATAATATTTGAAGTACTATTTCCATTATAACATTATGACTATCATCTTTTGTACCAAGTCAGATCTGGTATGTATATATATAAAAAAAAAAAAAAAAATCTATTCACACAATAATAAGTAATCTACCTTATCAATATATAGAAATGGTGAGAGGACGCCCCCAAGGAGGAACGAATGCCCGTAACACTGAAGAAACCATCCCACCTGAGACCAATGCCCAAGGGGCTGTCAACCAACTACAGACCCTCTTACAAGGTCTCGAGAGGGTAGCTCGAGTGGCAATGGAGACAGAACAGAGAAGGCCTCGTGAAGTAGACCCTTTCTTTGAGCTTTATCGCTCATTCAACTCTCTGCGACCTCCAACATTCGATGGAACCGGTGATTTCTCTACTGCTGAAAACTGGATCGCTAATATCAAAGACAAGTTTCAGATTCTTCGGGCTCCAGAAGCTGACAAGGTGGAGTTAGCTACACAACTATTTGAGGGACACGCACGGTTCTGGTGGCAGGAAATTAAGCGCCAGAATGCGGGCCCTGTAAGTTGGGCGGAGTTTGAAAGGGTATTTGAAGGAAGGTATATGGATATAAGGTCTCGTGAACTGCTCCGCCAAAAGTTTACGAGCCTGAAACAAGGAAGTAGTATGGTGACAGAGTACAACTCCAAATTCGAAAACCTAATGAGGTACGCACCTGACATCGTTCGGGATGAATTCCGCTTGAAGCAACAATACTTGGGTGGCCTAAACCCTCGCCTTGCCCAAATCATTGACACACCAGGGATAGAAAGGCTGGCAGACCTGATGTCTAGGGCTTCCACTGCAGAATCCTATGAAGTCCGCATCCACCAGAACAATGGCCCCAGAAACGTCCGACCGAGGATCGATGAGAACCCTAAACCCTCCCAGCCGAGAAATAACTATCAACCCAACAATGAAGCAAAATGTGACCACTGCGGCCGAAACCATGTTACGTCCCAGTGTAACGTCCTCCATGGCCTATGCCATCGATGTCGCAAACCAGGGCATATTGCTAGGGATTGTTCAGAACCAGTTGTACAAAACAATCCAACTCAGAACGGAGGTACTAATCGAGGCTATGCTAGACCGACGGCTGGTAATGCTATCAACCGAACACCTTTCATTGGAGGATCAGCTGGCTACAACAACAATAGGAACGGAAATCAGAACAACAGCCGAGTGGGAGTGAATGCACATCAATGCACTTGTGACTGGGTGGACCCGGCAGAGCAGGTTGAGGAGATGACAGGAGAGGAAGAAGTGGCAACCGAACTTATGGCAGGTATGCTAGAACTTTCTGGTTATCCAGCTTACGTACTCATAGACACTGGGTGCAGTCACTCTGTACTATCTAAAGAGTGGGTGGACAAATACGGTATCACTACCCAAGCCACCGGAAAAAACGTTACAAATTCATACGCCGGCTATGCAGTACACGACCCCAGAACTACGTTGTCAGGGACTAACCCTGAAAATCACTGGAAGAGAGTTCTCCCTAAACCCTATTGTTTCGGAGACAGGTCTTTATGACCTTATGTTGGGTTTGGAGTGGATGACAACACATAACGCTAGTATTAATTGTCCCAAAAGACAGTTAATAATCCAGAGATTCGACATCCCTGATTGCGTAGTTCAACTTCAAAAACGGGGAGACCGATGCCCCACAATATCGGCTACGTGCGCAAGGAGGCTGATAGAGACCGGGTGTCCTGCATACTTAATAACGATAATGCAACACCACATAGATACAATCGAGATTACATCCGTGCCGGTAGTCTCTGAATACGCTGATATATTTCCTCAAGAGTTACCAGGAGTTCCCCCTAACCGAGAAATTGAATTCCGCATAGATCTCCAACCAGGAACACGCCCTATCTCAAAGGCCCCTTACCGCATGGCACCAGCGGAACTCAAGGAATTAAAGTCACAGCTCGAAGAATTATTAGGGCTGGGATTTATACGACCCAGTACCTCACCTTGGGGAGCACCAGTTTTGTTCGTGAGAAAGAAAGACGGGAGTATGAGGTTATGTGTTGATTATAGAGAATTGAACAAGGTGACAATCAAGAACAAGTACCCCCTTCCTCGCATTGATGATCTATTTGACCAACTACAAGGTGCGGCGGTATTTTCCAAGATAGATTTGAGATCGGGGTATCATCAGTTGAGAATTCAAGCAGAAGACGTGGAGAAATCGGCGTTTCGCACCCGTTACGGACATTACGAATTCACAGTAATGCCTTTCGGGTTGACTAACGCCCCCGCAGCTTTCATGGACCTAATGAACAGAGTGTTTAGGGACTTACTTGATTCATGTGTGATTGTGTTCATCGATGATATCCTTATATACTCAAAGAATGAAGAAGAACATATTAACCATTTACGAGCAGTCCTAGATAGGTTAAGGGAGCATCAATTGTACGCCAAGTTCTCTAAATGCGAATTCTGGATGAAGCAAGTGAAGTTTCTGGGTCATGTAGTGTCAGGTGAAGGCATATAAGTGGACCCGGATAAGATCAAGGCTATAGTAGAATGGGAACAACCAAAGAACGTGTCTGACATACGGAGTTTCCTAGGGTTAGCAGGTTATTACCGACGTTTTGTTCCGGGATATTCCAAGACAGCGCGACCAATGACCCAACTCCTCCACAAAGGGGTACCTTTTAAGTGGACTAAAACCCAAGAAGAGAGTTTCCAATCACTCAAGCACCATCTGACTAGTGCGCCAATACTAACATTACCTGTACCAGACCAAGATTATACGGTGTATACCGATGCCTCAAGGAGTGGGTTAGGATGTGTTCTTATGCAGAATGACCAAGTAATAGCATATGGGTCTCGACAGTTGAAGAAACACGAAGAAAACTACCCTACTCATGATTTAGAACTAGCGGCAGTAATCTTTGCACTTAAGACATGGCGACATTATCTATACGGGGCAAGGTGTCGAATTTTCACTGATCACCAGAGTTTAAAGTATGTTTTCACCCAAAAAGAGTTGAACTTGAGGCAAAGAAGATGGCTGGAGCTGATGAAGGACTATGACCTAGAGGTGCAGTATCTGGCGGGAAGGGCAAACGTAGTTGCAGATGCTCTCAGCAGGAAGAGAGTAACAAATTTGGCTGAGGATATAACACAAGAGAAGGAATTGATCAAGGAGATGAGACAGATGAACCTAGGGGTGTGTATGTCATCAGAACTTAACCAAAAAGTAGCATCCAAAACTAAACCCAATAAAGTCTTGACCCTGGCAGCCATTGTCGTACAACCAGACTTGAGGAACAGAATTCGTGATGCTAGCCAAGGAGACTCTCTACATCAAAAGTACCGAGAGACTAGCCGAACCATCTCTGGGTCACGATTCAGGGAAGACAACGGAGGACTGCTATATTTTGGTGAGCGTGTGTGTGTGCCGAACTGCCAAGAGCTGAAACAGGAGATTCTAATGGAAGCACACGAGTCTGGATATTCAATCCATCCTGGTGAAGTGAAAATGTATAAGGATTTACGTACCCAGTTTTGGTGGCCAAATATGAAGAAAGAAGTTAGCGAGTATGTAGCAAGGTGCCTCATCTGCCAACAAGTGAAAGCTGAGCGGAAGAAGACAGCAGGATTGTTGTATCCAAATTCGAGAGCTCGGGAGAAATTTCAGATCATCACCATGGATTTCATTACAGGGTTACCTCGTACCCACAAGAGATATGACTCAATTTGGGTTATAGTCGATACGCTAACCAAGATTGCTCATTTTATACCCCTAACGACCGAGACATCCGGGCGAGAACTGGCAGAACTCTTTGTACAATGCCAATTCAAATACCATGGGTGCCCCGAGACTATTATATCGGACCGAGATTCACGTTTCACATCCCACTTTTGGAAGAGTTTTCAAGAAGCCATGGGAACCAAACTAAACCTTAGCACCGCACACCACCCTCAAACAGATGGGCAATCCGAACGAACCATACAGACTTTGGAGGATATGCTCAGAGCTTGTGCACTGAGTTTTGGAGGGTCATGGGCAGATCATTTGGCGTTAGCCGAGTTCTCATACAATAACAGTTACCATGCTAGCATCGGCATGGCTCCTTCTGAGGCACTATGTGGACATCGTTGGAGAACTCCGTTATGGTGGGGATCAAACGGAGATCATATTCCAACCGGGCCTGAGCTAATCAAGGACTGTGCCGACCGAACCCAGCTTATTTTAAATAGATTGGATACTGCTCGCGACCGACAAAAAAAGTACGCCGACATCCGGAGACGACCTCTGGAATTTGAGGTAGGGGAACACGTGTGGTTGAGAGTATCTCCACGAAGAGGAATACGGCGTTTTGGAGTCATGGGAAAATTGAGTCCTAGATATGTGGGACCTTTCGAAATCTTAAGGCGTATAGGGCCACTTGCATATGAGCTAGCACTACCCCCCAACCTGGATAAGGTACATCCAGTATTCCATGTCTCGCAACTTCGACGATACATTCGAGACCCATCCCATGTTATTGATCACTCCAACCTGGGTCTAGACGAGACCCTGGTGTACGAAGAAGTACCCATGAAAATCCTGGACACAAAGGAGCTCAGACTTCGGAACAAAACTATTCGACAAGTGTTAATTCAATGGGGACGCCACTCAACCAGAGAAGCAACATGGGAATTAGAGGACACTATACGCACAAAATATCCAGACTTGTTTGAAGCATTAAACGATAATTCTGTTCAGGGGACTGAACAGGATTCCTAAGGGGGGGAGGATGTAATACCACGTACTGAAAATACTATATTAATTAAGGTACAACGAAAATTCTTTTCGCAACCTTTCTTTCTTTTGTATTTAAATAGCTCAATTTAATAAGAATACAATCTAGAAATCTTGAATATACTCTGAGTGATATTCGTATACGTTACGTACATATATAAGGATGTAGCGCCACGTAGATTGAGAGAATTGACATGAGAAACGATTCAATTTAAGTTTCAGTTTTAATGTACTTAATTAGTAGCCATGATATAAATGAAATTATTTACATATCAGCAGAGCCCGATTCAGCCCAATTAAATTACAACAGCCCATATATATTATTTTCCTCAAAATAACTAACCAGAAATTTTATAGCTATAACCACCACTGATAACCACCTTCAGTTCAATCCGGACTCACGCCCCCTCCTGTTAATCCCGCTTTCTACTAAATTCAAATTTTGTAAACCCTCTCAGCAGAACCGTCCCGTCTATTTAAAACACCAATCCCCTCTTTCTATTCGTTCTCCATATCCTTCTGTTTTGGTTACAAACCGCTTAACCCATATTTTATTCCCTCACACATCCATCTCTCTCTCCGCTTTCTTCACAGAAGACTAAAGAAAAAGGTTAGACTCGAATATTTATTTCCTTTTTCCTTCATAACTCCCATCAGACTCCTCTAATTATTATTCCTCTTTTCTTCATTACTCTCATCAGAGACTCAAACCGTGATAATAAGGTATTCTAATCTTACATTCAAGTTAGTGTGTAGCAAGTAGATTAAACAATCCCTTATATTTATCATCCCTAGATTTAAATAAGTTTTTCTATTTATTTATTTGATAAATTTAAAATTTCTGAAATTTATATATATTCAAATTATGTATATTGGTTATTTTGACTTACGATGGAATTTCTGAAAAAAAAAATTATGTTGCAATCAAAGAATTGAAGTAATTTTTTTTTTATAGATTTAATTTATTCTGAAATCTTCCTTTATAATAATATAATCCGAAAACTAGAGTTGTGAGAAGACTTTCGAAATTATTGTTTGATTTCTTTCATGAAGATGAATTTTCTGTTTTCCGAAAAGTTAATGGAAGGTTGTGTGATATAATTTGTTTTCCGGAAGATTTGGATTGTCAGAAATTTATCTTACGTTGATTAAAGGATAATTAAATTCTTATAGATTCAACTATCCAAATTTCATAGTTGTACTAATTGGCAGGTTTATATCGTATAATATAATCTAGTAATTATTTTGTTGAAGATTTTATATATTCAATTGTTCTTAAACTTTACCGAAGTATATCAAATTCATGAGTTGCATATACTATTTTATTTGATGATACTTTTCCACCGAAGACCCTAGGAATTATTCACCGATGACCCCGGAATCTATTTTTATTGTAAAGTAGTCTAGTTCTAATCTTAATAAATACAATTTGTGCAATGAGAAATGTGCATAGATATTAATTTAGAAATCATGTTTCGTGGTCTAGGTTCGAGTGGCAAAATAAGGAGAGAAATAGAGACAACAATAAACTGCCCCACGACAACAGGTACGGGTTTCCTGGACATTGTCAAATTGTTACTTACCATTTTGTGTGCATGTTATTTATTTATTATTGGAATTGTGCATGTTGAATCGAACGATCCCTTTGGCTTGTTTAGAAATGCAATAGGATTATTCATATCGATCACGAGACTTGTAAGTAGGATGTGTTGAGCATGACTTTGTGTAGTGTTAAATGAAATGAACGTAAAAGGTAACAGATAAGTTAAAGGAAAGGGGCCAACGTGTGTTGAACATACGTTGGAATGTATACATTGGGTCTGGGTTCGACTAGACCCCTCGATAACGTGGCGTTGGTTGGATTTCCCGTCACGGGTCAAGATCTAGCGTAGGGTGGATTCCCCGTCTAGTGCGACAGCCAATATCTAGCGTAGGGTGGATTCCCCGTCTAGTGAGAAAGTCTCTCGTTGTTGGTTGGATTTCCCAACGAGTTGGCGGTCTTCCAATGTTGGTTGGATTTCCCATTGGATTGGCAAATAAAAGATTTAACGGAAAACTTGAAAGATAACTACAGAAGTGTGTGGGTTCGTGTGTGATTTAAATATGTATTAGTTAGATTTCATGTGAGTATATAATATCATGTTTGTGTTAATAAGTCAATTTGACAAACTCCGGGACTGGAACTAAATCCCGTACTGAGAGACTGTTCGATCTCTCACCCGTTCCACTTTTATGTGGGTTCCAGGAAATGACGAAGCCGACGAGGAGCACGAATAGGAGGGGTGCGGATCAAGAAGTCGACGAGCAGACGGCTCAAGTATCTTTTTATTTTCTTTTAGTTAAACTTTAATTCTCTCTTTGAAAGTGGATACATTGACTAACATGGCAATTATCGGTTTGTTTGCCATGTTTGTCTTGATCTCATGTTGAATGTATGTTATGTACTTGAACTATTTGTGGTTTTAAAAGACTTTGTTTGACTTTAAAATGTTGCATGAGTAATTATTATTGGGTAATTGTTATTGATAATGTATGTGATGTGCACACGCCTTACGTGTAAATACGTGGCGGGTTGTCTCGGGGTGTGACAGGAATGCTGCAAAGAATATCCTTAAGTACTTGAGAAGAACTAAGGATATGTTTCTCGTCTACGGTGGTGACTCCGAGCTCGTAATAAATGGCTACACTGATGCAAGTTTCCAAACTGACCGAGACGATTCGAGGTCTCAGTCCGGATACGTGTTCATACTCAATGGTGGTGCTGTGAGCTGGAAGAGTTCGAAGCAAGAGACCACAGCAGACTCAACCACCGAAGCTGAGTACATAGCTGCATCCGAGGCAGCGAAAGAGGGTTTCTGGATTAAAAAGTTCCTTAGCGAACTAGGAGTGGTTCCCAGTGTTCAAAGTCCTGTGGACCTCTACTGTGACAACAATGGAGCTATAGCTCAGGCCAAGGAACCGAGATCGCACTCGAAATCCAAGCATGTCCTACGCCGTTATCACCTAATACGAGAAATTGTAAATAGAGGTGATGTAAAGATTTGCAAGGTTGACACAATCAGCAACACAGCTGATCCACTAACAAAACCTCTTCCTCAAGCCAAGCACCAGATGCATACAGCTTCTATGGGTCTGAGACACATAGGAGATTGGCTGTGAGATTTTCTTTTGATCTACGAGATTTTAGAAAAATAGAGTTTTGTATAGAGCAGAGCCTACGATGATTGGCTTCTAGCTTAAGTGGGAGATTGTTAGTTTGTAATAATCTAGAAGTCAATAATACGATAATTTAATTATATAAAGCTTTGTTCATGAATTGAATGATTAATAAAATGTCATTTTGTTTCCTTGAGTATTATTGAATTTATGAATCATTTCGAGTTAATGACTGGAATTGTGAAACTTCATAATACAGATGATATATACTCTTAAAAAGTCACTGACCGAGGTAATTAGCAAGAACATTAATTACCGCTACAAGGTTGGTATGTGGATTAAAAGATGGTCAAGTTTTACAGACCATAGACACAGAGTTGTCATTTTAATCACATAGATACATGTTCCAGGAACATGGTATTTGACAGACCCCGAATGAAACATTATACGGAATTGTGTTTGTGTCATTAATGCTTTCATTCAGTGTTAAATTCTAAAGTATGAGGTATTCATCGTTCCTACATAAGAAATGTATCTGTGACTGTTACCTAACGCTATCCGTAAAAAGTAGCTATAACGGTAGCTCTTCGGTATACATAACTTATGCTGAGGAAGTGATGGTCTACCAAAAGTACTATTGTTCCTAGTATTTATTATACGAGTTATAGTGTCACTGGGCCCCTTGATAGAATAAGATTATCTGCATGCGGTATGATTAACAAGAGTTAATCATATTTGATAATCTGTTCAAAGATCAAGAAAAGATTAATTTGCAAGGATGACACAAACCTACCTTGAAATTAGTCTGATAGCTATGAGACGAAAGAATTAAACAAAAGTAAAATAGTTTACTGGATCGTGATATTGTACAGTACAGCATCATCTGTGTAATTGGATGGTCATGATGCGTTTTGCCAGATGCCTCTCATGATTATAGAAGTTAAAAACAGTTTTAATTCTATTTACCAACATAACACAGATCCTATCAGGTCACACCGTATAGGAGCTACTCGGAGAATCTTATTGTGATTGATTATAACTTGGTTATGATCAATAGTAAGATGGTTATAATTAATTATACTTGATATAATTATATTATAAATGTCATGTAAAAATGACAAGCAAAAACATTGGTTAATTTATAAACGTACACGGTACGTTGTATAAAAGTTACCGAATAAACAACCGCAGAGGAAATATAATTGTACATGACAATTATATATGGATTTGAATTGTTATATATATATGGATTTCAATTATGAATTTAAATACCCATTAACAATTAAGGCCTTAATTAAGATTAAAGCCCATTAGCTAAAGCCCAAATCAAATTAGATTGAATTTTGGCTTAAGAGCACAAATCCAATTTGGATATCTCATTTGCTTAAGCACAAATCCAATTTGATATCTCATTTGCCGAACCGACCTATCTAGAGGCATTTTGGTAAGTTCCATTGCCATGCCATATGCCTATAAATAGAAGGTGCCATGAAGAGAGAAATTTACTAATTCACATAATCGGGTTCTGATCTGTCTGATCGATTCGAATTATAATTTCTTTTTTTCTCGGTTACGGTAGTTCTCGGGATTACGGGTGAATAGTATTCTTTCGGTACCCACGTGTTTAGGAATCACATGCTTGTGGTAAACCTTGACATCTATCGGCTCGAGACTAATACTATTTCGTCCTTTTCTCGGTGAATATTGTTTTTGCATAATTCCGCAGTTTACGGTACTTCTGGCAAAAGAAATAAACCGCTCTCTGGTTAGTCCTGGTGGATAACAGATAGAGGCACCATACGTTTGGTACTACGAGACGCGACTACAATCAAATTGGAATTTGGATACAAGGTATAAATGTTATCTTAATTTATTTAATTGTTAAATAGATTAAGTTTTTAGAAAATCAATTACGGGAATAGATCCTTAAAGGATTAAAAGAACGATATCATCTTTTAATCATTGGCTTGAGTTAGACATAGAAATTTTTGTTCTACGGTCTTTCCGCAGCTTGAGCCTAAAAGTTAATCAACGAGTTTGAACAGTCAAAACCCGGGTTTGAACAGTCAAAACCCAACAAGTATGATAGGAGTTGATAGGCAACTGGAGTTGTGGAGACAAACTTCAAAATCGAAGGGTTTTAGCCTTAGTAGGACTAAAACCGAATATATGAGGTGCGAGTTTAGCGGTGTCAGGTCAGATCATGGAGATGTCACGTTGGCTGGACAAGTAGTGCTTAGGATGGACACCTTTCGATATTTGGGGTCGATACTGTAGAGTGATGGCGAGATTGATAAAGATGTTAGCCATATGATACGAGCGGGCTGGATCAAATGGCGACAGGCATCTGGCATCCTATGTGGTACAAAAGTCCCACAAAAGCTCAAAGGTAAGTTATACCGGATGGCAATCAGACCTGCGATGTTGCATGGTGCAGAATGTTGGGCTACTAAAAGACAACACGTCAAGAAGATAAGTGTAGAAGAGATGTGTATGTTGCAGTGGAGCTGTGGATGTTGCAGTGGAGCTGTGGCCATACAAGAGGTAGCACCGATTGAAGAGAAGCTCGTCCAACACCGCTTGAGATGGTTTGGACATCTCCAACGGAGGCCTCCCGAGGCACCGGTGTGTGCTGGAATTATAAGGCGTATCGAAAATACAAGGAGAGGCAGAGGTCGGCCACGATTGACATGGAACGAAGCAGTAAAAAAGGACTTGAATGAGTGGAATGTATCCAATGAGTTGGCTTCGGACAGAAGCGTGTGGAAGTTAACGATCCACGTACCAGAACCATGACCTAGAAAATATTGGTTAGGAATTGTTTAGGGGTCGTATGATAGGTCTTAGGTCATAGGATTAGTAATGTGGGGTCAAGGACATAAGCTTAGGACTTTGACCCCTACGATCTATAATATTATTACTATTATTACTATTAGTATTATTATTATTACTATTTTTATTGATACCATCATTACTATTAGTACTACCACTACTATTACAATTATTATTATTATTATTATTATTATTATTATTATTATTATTATTATTATTATTATTATTATTATTATTATTATTATTATTATTATTTTATTACTGTTTTGTTACTACTTATCTTGATTTTATGATTGTGATTGGGTTTCATTTCTTGCTTACCCCAACTTGTTTGGGACTAAAGGCTTGGTTGTTGTTGTTGATGGATATATGAGTGGTTATCATAACAAAAATATTTACTGTATTTGGTATAATTTATACCACATAATAGTTTTCATAACTGGAATAGTTTGAAAAACAAAAAGAAAAATTGTTTCAGCTATGAACAAATCGTACGTTTAGAAGAAGATTTATGTATCATGCTCGGCACTCTCCTACCTCTAATTTGTTCTTCCTTTATTTTTGCAACTGTAGAAATATGCTGAACATAGGCAGTTCCTGATACAAACATAAAATAGAAATGAAAGAAAAACAGAAATACGTTACAAAAAAATTATGGTACTGCAAAAAATTTAGTTAAAGTTTCATGTTGTTTTCTTATTTTGAATAGAGATTACGAAAGGTGGTGTTAGAGGCTGGTATGGAGATGATCATATTGGAGGTACAAACATATTCCATCTTGATTTCTGACCATCTCAACAAAATAATAACAATAGTTGGTTCAATTTCCATGGGTTCGAAACCTAGATGGGAAAAATTTTTTGTTGTAATAACAGAGGTACTAATTTAATATAGGTTGATAGCTTGACCTCCAACCTTTACTCAAAAAAAAAATATAATTAAGAATTATATATAATTAAGAATATAACCGATGTACCTTCAAATGGTATATCGATTATAATTTTGGTATTTAATACAAGGACTCAACATTTATTAACTTCTATGCTATCGTAGAATTTTGATTTCAATGGATTAAGAAGGTAAATAATATAATAATAACTAAAATACAATAAAAATAACCACATAATAAATTCAATATACATTTGTTTGGCCAGACAAAATATTCTAGAAAGAGTGAGGCTACGGTGCTATGCATAGCACGGATGGGGTCCGTGCTACGGCTCAAAATTTGACTTTTCAAAATTCTAACGGTCGATCCGAACCGTTCAGCATGATTATAAAATGAATATGTACTTGCAAACCAAATTTTACATTTTTTCGAATTTTTTTACTATTTTTTCGAAAATCACTTGATCTGAACATTCTGGACCATCCAAAAACAGCCTATCTAAAAAAATAGTAAAAAAATTCGAAAAAATGTAAAATTTGGTTTTCAAGTACATATTCATTTTATAATCATGTTGAATGGTTCGGATCGACCATTAAGATTTTGAATAGTCAAATTTTGAGCCGTTGCACGGACCCCATCCGTGCTATGCATAGCACCGTAGCCTCACTCTTCTAGAAATAAATCTGATCCAACAAACTAAACTTGCAAGAGTGATGGTCAATAAACTAAACTTGCAGGCAATTCTAGGCAAATTTTCTTAATTAATAATTTCAGGTCAGCTCGCATATAAGATCAAACACATTCTAATTAAACATTTTTCAACCGTAGACCTTAATACAAGTAACTGCTGTACGGGAAAAAATTAACAAAGAAATTAAAATCTCACACTGCACAATTAACTCTTGTATACAAGTGATCCGATTTAACAGAAAATTTGGGTACATAAATTCATTGGCTACGATTGACACCCATCAGGATGTAAAAAAAAAAAACAATTAACTCTTTTTTCCAGGCCAAAGGTTTTGATCTTTCTTCAAATCGTTTCAGAGGCACAATCCCCAAAAATATTTTTCAAAACCTGAAGGCTACAGTAACTATTCTAATAATGAGTATTTATATTATTCTTAAAAATCAATTACATCCATATAGAAAGGACAAGAAACAAGATAAAAAATTCACTTAGCATATTTAGTTCCATTGATCTATTATAAAGTAAATTTTTGGAGGAATAACACTTCATGTTTCTATAGATGTTCCTAATCTGGTCCATGATTTAACATACAGGTCTTACTTCAATGCCAACAAAAATTAGATCAATTATCAGAGATATAATGTCTCTATGAGAACTGACGAAATGCACAGCTCGATCGTCTCTAATGCTAGTATTAAATTCACCCAACCTAATCTCCCTCAATCCATCTTCTCTTGTCTGATATTTTTGCCACCAGATAACCGCTGAGTAAATTAAACTTACATGGCTTCTTGAACTGTCATTGATCCATTGAGTAATTCTGAGAGACGGCGAGTTTGAAGTTCCTTTAAAGATAATATAGGTGGCATAGTTTCTCTTGGGGGAGAGATCTTTGCAATGTATTGCTCCTTTAATCTTTATTGGAGTTTCATTTGGATCCAGTATTGATGGATATTGTTTATGTAGCAATATTATCTTTGCCCCGCTCAACAAATCCAACCTTAAACTCTTTTTCCCACCAAACATGCAAACACAAAGTAAACAAAATCTTAGAAAATTCAAAACTCAATATGGTATGTATAAAGCACAAACATACTGTTTTGTTTCTTGTAGTGCTAATTGCTCACAATTATTATTCACTTAGTTTCTCTTCACGACAGTTTAGTCCGAATATTTAGGTACTATAGGTTTATGCATACAAAATTATGGCTTTTTGAAATGAATGTTGCGAGATGGAATCAATTCACAACACATTGAAAGAAAATTATGGAATCAATTCAAACAAGTCGAATGTTGTGAAAATTATGATTGGAATCAGTTCAGTCCGAATATTAGGTACTATTATTAGTACATATTTTCCAAGTCGAATGTTGTGCAAACAAAATTATGATTTCTTCGAAATGAATGTTGCGAGATAGAATCAATTCACACTATATTGAAAGAAAATTTATTTTCAACAGTGTATTTTCAAAACTGCAAAACACTTGACTTTTTTCTGATACTATTAAGAAATAGCTGAGAAAGAACAGAATTTTTTGTTTTGGAAAACTATCATAAATGAGGAAAAAAACAATAAGATCACCTTGGTGCGGCCTTCAAGAAGGATCCAATTGTGGCATAGGTGGAGGTAAAGCTCCTTTTTTGAGACGGGCAGCAGTTGGACATCAGTCTCTGCACGGTTAATGATTGATGAGAGATCGGCAGGCAGGAAACTTTGCCATAAATCGTCTGAATCAGCTGCTAATTGAAATGTGGTGCATACAGCTGCAGATCTACATGCATCCTTTGGGGACGTTAATTTCATCACCGTCATTAGACAATCTTGCGGTAGTTGAGAGATGTGGTCTTGCATCTCTTTGTTGTCGCTGCCATTGCCATTGGAAATGGAGGCAGCTTTCATGGCATACAATTAATTCGTCTTTTTTATGGTGTACAATGAATTCCTGTTATTATGAATGTTGTTTGAAGAATGTGGAATCCTATATATGTCAAACATTTTTCTATTTCATGAAACATATGTCAAATATAGTTAAGACATATTTACACGG
Organism: Carex parvula; assembly: GCA_025461045.1. Taxonomy (NCBI): domain Eukaryota; kingdom Viridiplantae; phylum Streptophyta; class Magnoliopsida; order Poales; family Cyperaceae; genus Carex; species Carex parvula. Next base: position 1,580,261 of record JAJGRW010000063.1, read on the forward strand.
AAAATATTTTTCCATTTTCCTTCCTTTGGATTGCTCAATAGTACCGTGTTCTTAAATTTACATTGTTAATCTTAATATAGATTTGTACTATTTATGTTGTGGATTCTATTTATACATAAGCTTTACAAACAAGAAAGTTTTTATCATAATAAAATTCTATAACATGCACAAATTAAACTATTATTATCGTACATAATTGACTGCCATATAATTCGTATAACACTTCTCGAATGTCTCATCAGTTGTACTTTGTATTGCCATGTATTTCCATGGTCGTAGAAATTGTCATCTGCATTAGAAAATCCAGTAACTTATTACCACATGGTAGGCACGAATCAGGTGGTAGTCTTGATATAATTGTAAGATTCAAAGTTGGTAGTCTTGAGAACTAGCCTTTGATCTAGTGGCATGTAAGAGAATGCAGGTTCAAAACTCAGATGGAAATATTAAATAGTTAGGTGGCTTGATCTCCAATTTTTACTAAAAAAATAAGAAGCTGTTATCTTTCATTCACCATTTTTCATGTTGATATTGATATGTGGTACGCATAATGATTATTTTGTATGTCATATCCTTCGAAGGATCCATGTTGATATTGATATGTTGTTCACGGGCCAAAACTAGATAAAACTCTCATTTCATATCACAAACTTTATGTCCCTCTATTTTACGCAAATCGCATTGTTCTAGTAATATGTTCGGTACTTGCAAATGTTTCCTATTCGATAATAATGGAGCATATATATGAAATCGACTATTCGAAGAGCTCTACATGATATTATGCATGTCACCTCTGGTAACTGTCCAAATTGATATTTGTCTGAATTGAATCTTTTGGAGGTGTATGGATGCATTATTTTTAAAAGATAATAATTTAATAATTTATTCACAACGATTAACTAACTAATAGTTTTGTGAAAACACTACAAAATAACTAATAATATAAAAAAAAAACATATAGTTTATGCATATCATACACGTTAAAAAGATTAAAAAAAACATTTGATACAAAATTCATAAGGAAATTAAAAAAATTTAGTTTACAAAACATTTTATTAATTTTTGTTTATTTGGTGAACTAGAACAATCACCAATTCCTGACCCCACATTAAATACTAAATTGCAAAGTTAGATTGCAGATCAAAGATATAATATTATAGTGTAAGAAAGAATGAAATGAAACAAAGTCTTCAAAGTGGTGCGCGTTCCATTAATTTTCAGCTTTTTGACTTGAGAATACTCTCTTTTCAATTATTAAAGTGGTTATGATCGTTCAATTAATATATTTTGTGTTTTTTCAATAGTTGTGAATGATCTATATATATACTATACTACAAGAATCTGTGAGTATCCGCGAGGGTAAAAAAGCAAGCTAGGGCACAAATTATGAGTAATAATAACATAATTTTGGAGGAAAAGAAATCTCTATTTTGAGATTTAGTTTATTATTTTTTTAAATTCTATAAGCAATATTCAGATGGTATAATAGTAGTTTCCATAATTAGCTTATCATGTGATTTATTTCTTCTCAAATTGATGTAGTTCCTTTTCTATTGGAATAGAGCTGTGCGGCTCTATGAAGGAGATAAATAGAGGCACAGAGACCAATTAGAAATTGTAACAGAAAATAGATTGATGATATAAAACAAAGGGAGGGAGGTTTGAGGGAGTGTGGTGTTATGTGTGTCTTTGATTATCTGAAAGTTGACATTACCAAACCTCACCAAACAAACAGAACGAAAAAAAAAGAAGTCTGATCCTGATACTTACTTTCAAGATCGCTTTTTAAATATGCCCGATCCTGATATATATCAGTATCGCTTTTATGCTATATCCAATCCTGATGGGCCGATACTAATTGTATATTTTCCACTAGTGTAAGTTGTAGGAAAAAATATTGCATTTTACATTGCAGATCAAAGATATAATATTATATTGCAAGCATGAATGAAATGAATCAAAGACAAGAAAATTATTTTGACATTGGACCATATATACCTTTAGAAATTATGACAGAGAGTTCTGTTTGTTAATCTGAAAAAGTTCTGTGAACTGAGGGCTTAATCTGTGAAGGGAGAGCACAATAAGAAAAGTGTTAGCACCATTCTCCCATGCCTGCAGTAAAATAGATTGTATCCAGCGTTCCCTTTTCAATTGATTACATCTAACTTCTCAATCAGTCAAAGTCGTGCCTCTGGTCATTTGGGTGCGTTTTTTTTATATTTTTTAATTATTATGCATGGGAGTACTTATATATATGGATGCTCAACATTTTCAATCAAACACCACTCCCAGTTGTCTTGCTAACTCTTTTTTCCCTCCTGCAATGACACTTCTTGCACTTGTTACCATATCACTTGTTCTCTTCTCCTCCATCAAAACCACCACTATAACACAAGGCCATTGCCTTCCTGATCAACGTCATGCTTTGATTCAACTCAAACAAGGTTTCAATACGAATGAACTCCATTCGTGGAATGCAAGTACTGACTGTTGCATATGGGATGGCATCACTTGCGATGAGCAAACCGATATGGTGACTGCAGTCAACCTTTTTAACAGGTCCATCTCAGGCGAAATCAACCCGGCTTTGTTCAATCTCAGCTCTCTTTGATACCTCAACCTTGCATGGAACCTGTTCGACAATCTTAAACTTCCACAAACTGGGTTTGAGCGACTTGCTAATTTAACCCATCTAGACTTATCATTTTCTAGATTTGCCGGTCAAGTTCCGATCAGCATTTCTCACAAACCTCATCTCACTTAAAATTTATCAACCCACATGTCCAATACCAACCCCTTGTATCTTCATGACACAGGTCTAAAAACCTTACTCAGCAACCTCACCAAGCTCCAAGTTCTTCACTTGGATTCGATTGACATTTCCCTCAACGGATCTGAGTGGGGCAATGCAGTTTTACAAGTAGGCCCAACTCTTCAGGAGCTATCCATGCATGTCAGATTGTGGATTAAGCGGAAATTTTCCAGATGATATATTCCACCTTACAGATCTTACAAAACTTGATTTGTCATTAAACTTAAAGTTGTCAGGTCAACTGTCAGAATTCCCGAACAAAGCTTATTGCAATCTCTGAATCTTGCATATACAAATTTGACTGGTCCAATAACAGATTCAATTGGAAACCTCCAATACTTATCGGAATTTGATCTTTTCGATTGTAACTTCTATGGAGAAATTCCGCCTTCAATAACAAACCTTACGAGACTTGAACAATTGGATTTGGGGCAAAACATATTGACAGGTACGATACCCATGTCTTTGTTTTCTCACCCTTCTTTACAATCATTGGGTTTATCAGATAACCATTTGTCAGGATATCTACCTGAGTACTCAAATGGATCATCAATTTTGGAAATTATTTTCCTTGACAACAACAATCTTCAAGGACAATTGTCAATTTCCCGATTTATCAAGCATAATAAATACCTTGATTCTCTGGATCTCTCAAACAGCTATTTGTCAATTTAAATAGCGTTTATCGCGTCATAGCGGAACGGCTGAAAAAATGGCGCTATGGCCATATAGCGCGCTATATGGCCATAGCATCATAGCTTTTTTGGTATGAAAACACTATAGCGGCGCTATAGCGCCGCTATTTAGAACATTGATTATAGAAAGCAAAAACCATAACAAGTCATTCTATGATTTATTTCCGCAACTAGAATATCTAGGGCTGTCTTCGTGCAAGAGTTCCCTACTTTTCTGAGTTCCCAAACAAATATTTACTATTTAGACCTCTCATATAATATTCTCTCAGGAGAGATTTCCCTTTACAATTCTAATGTGACATTGCCAATATTTCTTGATCTTTCCTATAATAATTTAACTGGTACAGTTCCACCTTGCCTTCTGGAAAATACTAAATTGGAGGCGCTTAACCTGAAAAGTAACAAATTGAGCGGGGCATTGCCACGAAATTTTAGTCAAGCATGTGGACTTCAAGAAATAAATCTGAATGGAAATGTAATAAATGGAAGTCTGCCCAAATTATTGATGCATTGTAATGCTCTTGAGGTCTTAGACCTTGGAAACAATCAGATAGTGAGCAGATTTCCCTATTGGCTGGGAAATCATGAAAAATTGAGAGTTCTTGTCTTAAGATCAAATATATTTTATCGAAAAATTTCAGACATGGAAACCAAAACAAAAGGAAATGGTTCCTTTTTCCCAATGCTAAAAGTTCTTGACCTTTCTTCAAATCGTTTCAGTGGTACATTACCTAAAAATATTTTTGTTGAATTTGAAGGCTATGATGGATGTATCAATCAGTGAAAATGTAACTTTCATTCCAAATATAGTTTCAGTCCAATACAAAGGGCTTAGTTTGGATCTGACTTACTCACTTGACATATTCAGTTACATTGATTTGTCAAATAATGAATTTTGGGGGGAGATACCCGAAGAGATTGGGCAACTCAAGTCACTTGATGTTCTTAACCTATCCCATAATGCCCTAATTGCAAGAGAAATTGCTCATTTACAGGAACGAGATGACTTATCTATCATCTTGATAGCCCATTTTTTTTCCTTGCAATGTAGCTAAAATGGATACTGATGTATAGCCTGAATTTTGATGCTACAATTTGGGGTTAATTAATATTTGCGAGCCTTAAATAAGGTTAAAAAATATTATCATAATTGAAAATACCAGTCAGACTTGGGTGAAAACAAATCTTTTTCTTTATAATTTTATTATTTCATAATATTTACTTATTTCTTAACTTTTCAATTATGTTTTTTTTTTATTTTGACTTTCTAATTTAAGTTTATACATGTTCAAATGTTGAAGATAATATTCAATTATATATACAGAAGGATCATAAACTATATTTGAAGGATATAAGAAAAGTGGTATCCAGTCCAAATCCAAGTACATATATTGGGCGGTTGGGCCTAAATATCAATTCGAAAAGTACAAGGCCCAAATTTATATGGTCTACACTTCTCGGTCCAGTATTGTTGTAATACTAATACTTTTTAACCCAAATTCTCGGCCTCCAAAATTTGTTCATATGATGTTTTGTTTTGAGACCCATCTAGTAGTAATTTCACATCAAGAGAGTCAAGAAGATATATATATATTTAACCCAATTTTATAGATCGTTTATTTTGACGAAGTCTTCCTCTTCCTTTATATATATGTGTGTGTGTGTGTGTGTGTGTGAGAGATGGGCTATTGTGCTTTGCAAAGTAAAACCCCCGTTTACTTCGGGCCATATTTTGCATTTTGAAAATTCAAACAACCGATCCGAACCGTTCAACATGTTATAATTATTGAAATGTGCTTGCAGACTAAATTTTACATTTTTTGAAATTTTTTTACTATTTATTAAGCCACTTTGAAAATCGCTGATCCACTGTGAACAGTAAAAAAAAGTAAAATTTTCTGAACCACCGGATCAGCAATTTTCAAAGTGGCTTAATAAATAGTAAAAAAATTCCAAAAAATGTAAAATTTAGTCTGCAAACACATTTCAATATTTAGAACATGTTGAACGGTTCGGATCGGTTGTTTGGATTTCAAAATGCAAAATATGGCCCGAAGTAAAAGGGGGGTTTACTTTGCAAAGCACAATAGCCCATCTATATATATATATATATAGAGGAGGGATCAAGTTACAACAACCATTTTTTTCATTTTCAAAGTCCAAATTGTCGATCCAACCGTTCAACATGATTATCTAAATAAAATGTGCTTGCAGATTAAATTTTACATTTTTTTTGAATTTTTTTAATATTTATTAAGATGGGTACAAAATTCAATGGTCTGAATATGACTATTTTTTGTAAAATACGTAATAAATAGTAAAACAATTCAAAAAAATGTAAAATTTGATCTGCAAGCACATTTTATTTAGATAATTATGTTGAACGGTTTGGATCGACGATTTGGACTTTCAAAATGAAAAAAAATGGTTGTTGTAACTTTGTTGTAACTCAAATTTGTTGTAACTTAATCCCTGCTCTATATATATATATATATATATATATATATATGGAGTTGGCTACGGTGCTACGCGTAGCATAGAGGACCTCCGTGCTACGGCTAAATATTTGAGTTTTCAAAATCCTCATGGTCGATCCGAACCGTTCAACATGATTTCCATATGAATATGTACTTGCAAACCAAATTTTACATTTTTTAGAATTTTTTTACTATTTTTTTAGATAGGTAGAAAAACACTTGATCTAAATGGTACAGAATTTTCAGATCAAGTGATTTTCTACCTATCTAAAAAATAGTAAAAAAATTCTAAAAAATGTAAAATTTGGTTTGCAAGTACATATTCATATGGAGATCATGTTGAACGGTTCGGATCGACCGTTAGAATTTTCAAAACTCAAATATTGAGCCGTAGCACGGAGGCCCCGTATGCTACGCATAGCATATTAGCAATTTCCTTTATATATATATATATATATATATATACACACACACACAGGAGTTTGGTCACTAACTAATCTCCATTTCATATTATTAATTGTTGGATTAGTTTTTTTTTGGGGCACTCTTTGTCAGAAGTGTTAGTGACGAAGTCTTTTCAAAAGAGAACGAGACAAATATGAAGCACTTTGTGGTAGGTGCTTTTTGCACTAGATATTATTGTAGGATAGTTAAAGGGCAATACAAGAAATTTCTTATTTGGCAAAGCAAACTCCTTTCAATAAATTTTAGTGGCATTCCATCACTATTTATCTCATTAATTAAAGCCATCCACAAAAAGAAAGGAATTTTATTTGACAAATTCATTTTTTTTTTTTTTTGCCTTTTATTAGTTGTCTCCACATCTACAGAAAGGATCATGTCATGTCCAATTATCTATTGTAGTCTACTGTTAAAAAATTAAGTAACTAGAAGTCTACGAAAGACTTGAAATCATTTCTCTAAAAAAATATTAAAAGTTTATGGCCTTACAAGAAATTTCTTATTTGGCAAAAGCAAACTCCTTTCAATAAATTTTAGTGGCATTTAATCACTATTTTCATCTTAGCATCTCATTAATTAAGCCATCCACAAAGAAAGGAAAATTTTTTGACAAATTTATTTTGATGGCCTTTTATTAGTTTTCTCCACATCTACAGAAATAAATCATGTCATGTCCAATTATCAATTGTAGTCTACTGTTAAAAAATTAAGTCATTAGAAGTCTAAAAAAGAATTGGAATCTTTTCTCTTAAAACATATTAAAAGTTCAATTAATTATGGTTACAATGTTGTTAAGAAATCACACAACTTATTTTACATAAAACAAATTAACATCAACGAATCATTCCTGCAGATACATCCTGGTTTATTTTCCTCAGCTTCCCTTGCAACTGAATTATATATATACATGCTCAATGTACCTAAAACTTCATTTGAGCACTGGAAAAATATAAAATAAAAACATATGCATCTCACAAAGTCAAGTCACAATTAAATAATTAGATCATAGTGTAACAAGGAGAATCAACATCTCCATATATGTATGCAGTCACTAAGTAATTAATGAGACAACATTATTAGATTTATCCTTTTCTAGAGAGCATAATCATTGTTTCTGAAGTATTATTCAATGGAATGGGAAACAGGGAAACAACAAAGGCACCTCAAAACAAACATTTTTTAATGAATTCCTCGTTCAGTCAAACACATTAAAATATGTAGCTAGTGAATGCATCAATATATCTATAATATAGCATATGGTTGGAGTTATAATTATCAAGTACAAGATCATACGCATGCAGAGTTATATATCATGTAGGTTTCTATCTCATTTTGGTGAGAATATATATAATAATTAATACAAATTAAAGAGTGTGTGTTTATCTATTTTCTAGACTACCATACATATTAAAAGCTTCAGGTAATGAAAACCTAGGAGAAGAGAGATTTTTCATTTTAGTCAAGGAAAGAACAAAATTAACTGCAGGGAAGAACAAATGAAATTCAATCTAAGTTGTATTATTTTATATATCTCAAAATTAGGTCATGCAGTAGCATTTTTAATCTAAATGACAGCTACATCACCATTAATTTGATTATTGCTGCAGTAACATCTTTTGTTATAGGCAGTTCATATTATATGTCTTATGTAGTATATAAGAACCTCAACAATCTAAATCAAAGCAACATGAATTAATAAACAACTAATTGGTTATGCTTGAATTAATTATATACTTGAAATCAAAAAAAGTAGTAAACATGTTAGATCTTATTACTCCATATCACATGAATCAAATAGTTGAAAAGAAGAATCAAACAACCTTGGAAAGATATAAACATGGAAAAAATTATTGAGAGTAAGAGAAAAATTACCAATGTAATTAATTAGATAATTCGGTAGAACAAGGAACTAAAAGAGATATTGACGCGGCTCAATCCAAGTACCTGACTATAATTCCAATTCTATAGCCATATATTCAAATTGAGGCACACCAATATCTCTTCTTTTTAAATCCATATTAATTCCTTCTTTTATCTCTACATGCAGTTGCTTGATGCCTCCTACAAACATCAAATAATATTTAGTTAACACATGGGAATTAAGATTGACAAATATATATAATTTGATAGTAATTCCATATATAAATCTTGCAATATCTAGTGCAAATAACTAAGGCTTATTAATTAAATTGAAAAATTTGGCCATGGTTATTAGACCATAGAGAGAGATGAAGAGAAATTAGAACATATTTCATCCCAAATTTTAATTGACATCAATATTCATCTTTCTTAGAAAAAAAAAAATGAAGTTTCACTAGTTTACCTTAGGTTTAGAGAAGATCTCTTTCTTTTCCTTCTAAGCTTGTTGAAAGAGATCGACTTGTTGGAATATTCCTCCTAAAATTTGCTACCTTCTCTCTCTACCTTTTACATAGTTCTAATTTTGCTGCCTAAAGGGAAGCACAACAAAGAGGACTAGAAGAGGGGGGAGGAGAGAGAAAGAGAGAGATAGAGACAAAGTCACATCGATCATATATGAGAGTGACCAGGGACCAAATATATATAGCTTGGATATATAATGGAGCTGCCAAATATTTATCTCTTTTAGGGTTGGTTTGTTAGGTTTTGCATTTACCTTATATGTACTGGTTCTTGTTATTAAGTTGAGCATAGTTTTTATCTATTTTTGATAAGATATGTCGTGCATATTTCATTTATACTTTTGGCCTTGTGGGAACAGGAAAAAAAAAAAGATTACAAATTAATATACATAGAAAGCATTTTACTGAGGTTACATTTACTTGACAATTTTTATAGTGGTAATAAAGAATCTGGCTGGTATGACATCAGTGTCATATGACACCAACTACAAAATTGATTGGATAAACTTCAAACGACTAATCTAACACGTTCAAACTGATTTATTTTATGAGTGATGCGTTTACATGCAAAAATTTTATATTTTCTAGTTATTTTTAGTATCAAATCAAGCGGTCAAAAATCTTGAAAAATGAATGCATTAAAATTAACTTAAAACTTACACATTTGACCACTTGACATCATACTAAATAAATTCAAAAAATTATAAATTTTGCATGTAAACACACAACTATTGGAATAGATTGATTTGAACGGTTTGGATTCACCGGTTGAAGTCAATTCGGTAGGTTTTGGAGTTGGTGTTATATAGACTGAAATGACACTGATGTCATACTAGCCGGACTCGGTAATAAATAACTTGTAATCTTAAAACCTAACTTTCAGAATTCGACCTGTACCATATTTTTATCATTCAAATGAATAATTATATATGAAATTTAATATGTTTTATCGTTCATCAAATGACTTAAAACTTTTTTATTAAACTTTTCCTACATTTTAAAATTCTCATAGTTCAATTAAAATATATAGAGGAATTACTATAACAAAACATATCAAAAAGGATCTCAATCTTTTACATATGATCTTAGCATAATATACATATATATCTAACAGCTTTTAATGAACTACTATATATATCAAATTTAATATTTATTAACAAGTAACAACTATAAAGCCTAGCTACTTGCCAGATCACACAATGGAAGTTGCAACAACTTCTCAAAATATATAATAATTAGTCCCTCTCTTTCTTTCTTTTTATATATTGGTACAACCGTGCGAGTGCAATTAACAAAACATAGCTGCTGAAACATTCTCATAATATATTAGTTCATATTGTCGCATAAAGTACTAATTTCTAATATTTTTAAACCCTTACTTTTTATAAGATTAGATGTGCTAGATTTGTTTAAAGAAAATTTAATCTTGTGGTGGTCAACTAACACCTGCTCATCTAGACTTGGTCGCCGGAACACAAATAATTGAAGGATATAAAAGAAATTTCACAAATCATATTATAAAAAAAAAGATTAAAAAAAAATTTAGAAGGATCAGTATGAAAAAAGTACATTTTTTACCATACCAAAGAGTCAGGGTTTCAACAACCAATCAAAGAACATCACATGGTACATGTCTTTGATTTCTTTTCTGTTTTTTCCTTTTGTTATTTACTTATTTATTTGTAATAACTTTGCATTCTTGTTTGATAGGCAACACTGGTTATGTATAAACTATTCTCTGCAAGGCCAAAAAAAGGAAAGAAATTAATGCATGTTATGTATATGTCAGTGCTATGCATGGATCGGATGGTTGAAAATTAAATGCCAAGTCATTGCCATGTTGATATGTCAGGTCATTAACTATTTTTAATCGTTGGATCAACTATTACTTATTTTAATATAATTGAATGGTTGAAAATTTTTAACTTTTTACTAATTATAAATGTTCATCAACATGTGTGAGGTATATATACCTAATTTAATGCATTAAACTAATTATTTTAATTTTTTTAATCATCTATTAAAATTTATATATATTTACCTTATATTCTATTTGATAGTATATCTCATCTTAAAATTGAATTATTTTTGTAATGCATATTTTTATTTCGGGATAAACCCGAAAAATAGTCCTTGTTCTATAAATAGTTACACTACAAATTAGAGTGAGAAAAAATTACTTCATTAATGAATAAATGTTGATAAAACATCCTAATTATAATTAATGTATTAGGTTCTTGGTTTGGTAGCTATTTCAAAAAAACAAACCTAGAAATCATAATAATGCAGAGTTCTTTGTCAAATTTATTACTAGTAACAGCATAACAAGTGAAACAACAATATGCTGTGGTATAATAAATTTGACATAAATTACAATTTCAACCTCTCCTATTTACAAATTATAAATTACATGGCATTGATAGTTAGTTAATTAATTTATTTATTTAAATTTGTGATGACATATTCTTTTGGTAATAGTAAAAGTAACTCAGACAAAAAAGATGGCAGTACTGTAAGGCTTTTCTACAAACCCTAACAAGTAGAAAGAGAATAATAAATATAAAGGAATCTTTCATTGCTCAGACTCTGAAATTTTTCAGCTGTGCCCAGTCTGGTGCAGTAAATATGCATTTATATCCCTCCAACTTAAAAAAGAATAAGTCAATAAATTAATTGGCAAGATAAAGTAAACAATTATTCAATGAGAGAAAAGGGTGTTCCAACTCCAACCAAGTATTTTGCTCCAAGTCCTCACTGAAAAAAGAGAGACATCAATGATTTTTTTTTTCATTTTACTATTCTAAATTAGACTTCACATATAACTTAGAATTAGTTAATGAGTTTGAATCCGATATGCTATTTTTTGTTCTTTTGACGAAAATTCTGAATCTGCTCCTGATGACATTCACACTTAATTTTATATAGATTTTACACGTGCTCTGGCATAATTGGTGTTGAATTCATGATTAAATTTTCATAGGTTAAGAAAATTATTCTCAAAAGATGAATTTCGTTATATCCAATCTTTATTAGTTAAATATTAGCTCTTTTATCAGTTAAGCTCAATGAATAATGAACAAATAACATTTAATTATCAAATAAAATGATAGTTTTATAACAGCCCCCATAATTGGCAAATAAGCTTATATAAATATAATTACAAAACATGTGCATAGCATCATGAAATATAGTAATTATATATCAAATGAAATGTTGTATGAATAAATATTGGCAAATATAAATTTTATTAAAAAAAACACCATTCGTAATTAAATATTTATCAATTATTTTATACCATAATAGACATAAATTAAATTTATCTACATCATCAAATGTGCTCAATATCATATAATAAAGTAAACAGATTTCAAAAATACCCAGATCTCATTTGGTGTTGAAAAAACTTCCTGCACAAATGACCACACTGCAAATGCCTCAGAAAACCTTGAACTAGAAAAACAGTTGGTTTGGTTTGGGTATTAAAAGAGCATTGAATTTTAGCAGCAAAGGCACTTGCTGGTGCAGGATTTCAACAACTAAATGCCAATTTTTTCTATTGCATTCTGTTACGGTTTTGTATCTATGTACCGGTGAAACCCAATTAAGTTTGACGTTTAAAACAATGTACCAACTTCAAAACTAACAGACAAAATTATTGCTACAAGTTCAAGGTAAAGACAAACAAGGACTAGGGAGGTTCAATGAATTGGGGTTCTTTTGTGGTGAAAGTTGATTGAGTGAGGCCATGGCACCATGTATAGGCGTATAGCTCATATTGGTTTGCATTAGGGATTTATATTTTTATTTTCAAGATCCTAACGGTCAATTCGAACTGTTTGATATGATCTCCATATGAAAATGTGTACTAGCAAACAAAATTTTATATTTCTTAGAATTTGTTTACTATTTTAAAACATTCTAAAAAATTGTAAAATTTAGTCTACATGTACATATGCATATATATGATGTTGAACAGTTCTAATCAATCGTTAGAACACTGAAAACGAAAATAACGATCCATAGCACTAGGAAATCCGCAATATGCATAGTACCATGCATTGCTCTCTCGTGTGGATTTCTAGAGTAGAGGTGTTGCTTTTACCCGATTATCCACTCTGGATTCGGTACTGAACTGGATCTGAACCAGAACCGATTCAGATCCAGTATTTTTAATAGCATATGGTTTAAAAAATATAACCAGTTAAATTATGAATATAGTTATAAAATTAATACTTAATTATCTGACTCAGACCTAAACCGAAACTGATATTGTAATGAATAATTAAAGTATGTGTTTGATTTAATTATCCTACCCACAACTGAACCCGACCTGATACCCGTATGAATATCCAATACAATACTAATACAATTATGTATAATTAATTAATATAAAAATATAGATTAATAACTATGAAAAGAAAAATTAAATACTAAGTACATCAGGACCTACCTGACCCAATAGCACCTGTTCTTGTCTCTTAATTAAGTGTATAGTTATGGACGTACTTAGTATTTAATTTTTAATAGATATTATTGTACATGTAAATGCTTAACTAGTTATATTCAACAATAAATTAGTTGATTTTGACTTGTAAAAATATAAACTGATCGGAATGATTGTTTTTGTTTAATATTAATTTAGTTCTCACAAAAATATTATTCTCGTAAATACATAGCAACTTTCACCTAATATTATTTCTTTATTTAATTCAATATTTATCTATTTACACTTATGTGACTTTTTTGTATCATTATCTGACGTGCAACGTAACGAGAATTATATATATAGAGATGTTGGTTATTCTACTCATAAGCATATGAGGGCATATGTTTATAAGTCAATTTTGTGTTTTCGAAGTACAAATAATCGATTTGAAGCACACAACATGTTCTCCATATTATAGTGTGCTTGGAGACCAAATTTTACATTTTTTGGAAACTTCTTACTATCTTTTTAGAATTTTTAAAAACAGTGTTTTTCAAAAAAAAAAAAATTTAGATTTTTTTTTTGCCATATTAAAATACTGTTTTGAAAAATTCTAGAAAAATAGTAAAAAAATTTCAAAAAATGTAAAATTTAGTCTCCAAGCACATTCTAATATGGAAAACATGTTGAGCGCTTCTCGATTATTTGCACTTCGAAAACACAAAAATTACATATAAACATATGCCCTCATATGCTTATGTAAGTAGAATAGCCAACCTCTATATATATATATATATATATAGAGAGAGAGAGAGATGGGCTATTGTGCTTGGCAAAGTAAATGGGGGGGTTTACTTCGGGCAATATTTTCATTTTTGAAAATTCAAACAATCAATCCGAACCGTTCAACATGTTCTAAATATTGAAATGTGCTTGCAGACTAAATTTTATATTTTTTTGGAATTTTTTTACTATTTATTAAGCCACTTTGAAAATCACTGATCCGGTGGTCCAGAAAATTTTACTTTTTTTACTGTTCACAGTGGATCAGCGATTTTCAAAGTGGATTAATAAATAGTAAAAAAAATTCCAAAAAATGTAAAATTTAGTCTGCAAGCACATTTCAATATTTAGAACATGTTGAACGGTTCGGATCGGTTGTTTGGATTTTAAAAAATGAAAATATAGCCCGAAGTAAACCCCCCCCCCCATTTACTTTGCAAAGCACATAGCCCATCTCTCTCTCTCTCTCTCTCTCTCTCTCTCTCTCTCTATATATATATATATATAGAGAGAGAGAGAGAGAGAGAGATAGGCTATGGTGAGTTGTGTTGTTTTACTTCACGCCATATTTTCATTTGAAAAATTCAAACAACCGATCCGAACCGCTCAATATTTTCTAAATATTGAAATGTGCTTGGAGACTAAATTTTACATTTTTTTGAATTTTTTACTATTTATTAAGCCACTTTGAAATCGCTGATCCACTGTGAACAGTAAAAAACAGTAAAAATTTCTGGACCACCGGATTAGCGACTTTCAAAGTGGCTTAATAAATAGTAAAAAAATTCCAAAAAATGTAAAATTTAGTCTCCAAGCACATTTCAATATAGAGAACATATTGAGCGGTTCGGATCGGTTGTTTGAATTTTCAAAATGAAAATATGAGCGTGAAGTAAAAATGACCTCTTACTTCACAACTCACCATAGCCCAGCTCTATATATATATATATATATATATATATATATATATATATATATATATAATACTATTTGTTTAATGGGCTAAAAAAATGTTTAAATAAGTATTCATAAGAATAGTATTTTTAAATATACACAGTTGCACGGTCATAATTTCCATAATTATATGTTAAAGCCAACTGAATTTGTGTTAAAACAAATTATCTAGGTGTTTAAATGTATAAGATATCTATTTAAAAAAGCTATTTCTAATTTGTGCATCGAATTGTCTCTAACAAAAATATTGGTCTTGAATTAAAGTACATCAAGTTCCTTTTAAATAGTAATTTAAATTACTGTTTTAAATCAGGTTTGTGGATCGTTCAGAATCTTCCGAAAAACAGTGATTTTGTATCTATTTATAAAAATAGTAAAAGAAATTCAAAAAATATAAAATTTGGTGTCCAAGAAATCATGTTTAGCTGTTCGGATTGACTGTTTGGACATTGAAAATGGAGATAAAGATGTGATGCATGTATGGGTGAAAACGGGTCGGATATTATCGGACCGATCCAGATCCATATTCGAATACTAGATATGAATATCCAATAGCTGAATATATGTGCGGATAGTGGTACGGATATGGTTTTGAATTTTAATTATCCGTATTATAATATATCATAATATTAGATATATCTCATATAGTTTAATATATATTATGAAATATTTATGTATATATCACGGATATCGATATCCGATTTGTATCCATCTAATATCCGATCTATATCCGTATCTGAAAAAAAAACAGATACGGATAGTGGTTTATCCGATCCGTATCTGATCTGTTTTCAACCCTAAATGCATGATTGGAGTAGAAAACAATGGAATATTTAAACCCTACTAGATATAAATTATATATAAATATAAATCAATAGAAATTAAAGGTCTCATATTGCTATCTAAATGATATCAAATTAAACACCTATTACATAAATAAATAATAATTTAAAGAAGATCCATACTGCATAACCATAGTGACAACTTAATTGTTCGGGAAAGGTTCGGCGAGATCAAAAATTCGTGATTCAGGTATAATTCGGGTATAATTGGGGAATGATTTGGTACGACAAGAAAAAAAAAACCAAAAAGAAAATTAAAAAAATTCGCGTTTTTACGCGAATAATTCTTAATTCGCGTTTTATACGCGTTTTATTCACGAATAAAACGTATTATATGCTTTTTTGCATTTTAAACGGAGTTCGGTTCGGTAACGTCAAAAAAAAAGTTTAATACGCGAATATATCGCGAGTGCTGTCATTATGTGCATAACCCTTCCAAGCTGTCAGAAACATGCCACACGAAAAGGTACACTCCACATCCGCACCATAAAATCAGGGATGAATTTTAAATAAAAAGAACTTGAGGAAACAATAAATAGGGATCACGCTAGGTGTCATGTACTCAAGCCTCAAGGTGCTCCCTTTGCCATCATTATTTTTAATTTTATTTATTTCTTATCATGGATGCTCACTGCATCTGCATGCATGACTTATTGCTACACTGCCCCAAAAATACCCACCCCATTCCCTCCATTTAATGCTCTCCCCCACTACAACCAAAACTTTCTTATTTTCAGAAATTATTAAATATTTTGTCAGAAAATTAACAAATAGAAATTATTTTTTATCTCATAGAAGGGGAATTTGTATCTCAATTTTGAGTTAAGATATGGACCGTCCGATTTGGATCCGCACTAATATTAAAGTTCCCATGCGTTATAGACGTGAACCGGATTAGTCTTAGTTTTGATCATACGGTTCAGAAATTAACTCAAACGGTACATTAGTGCAGAAGATGTGGATTCATAGAAGGAACCGAATCATTAATTCGATTCCTTTAGGTATTTCTACAGAGAACGGAGTAGGTCCGATGCCTATCGGACCTACTTTTAGGTTCAACAAGCATGATGACCGTCTGATCTAATTTAAGATTGTGCGCACGAAAATTGAAACAAAAATGCACGAATTTTGAAGCATTCTGCACGAATCTTAAAACAAATCGACGGTGATTTAACCCATCGAACCAAAGTAGGTCCGATGCCCATCGGACCTACTCTCAAGTGATTTCTACATAATTGCAAGTCTCCAAGTTTCATCAAAGAAAATTCAAAAATTAATGGAAACAAAGCATATTTTGGTTCCTTTGAATTTCTGATTTTTTTTTGTGACCAAATCTAAAGAGCTACAATTCTTTTAAATATGTAAAGAAACTAAATCAATAATTGAGTTTCCTAAGAAAAACTATATATCTATTTTCATTCTGATAAAATATTTATTATATTTGTAATATGAAAAATTCTGGCACTCCAGTTCAGGCGCAATGGATGCATCCATTTTCATTAGGTATGCTTAAATTATCTACAGTACAAGCAGGTGAATGGGGACATGACATGACAGCCTTTTTATGTACATAATGAATGGATTCAATTTTCTTTAAATTTTTTACTAATCCAAATTTAGAAAAAAAAAAAATATATATATATATATATGACTCCAATATTTATTTTTGAATTATTGTAAAATTTATATTTAATATCTGAATGCGTTTTTATAAAGTTCATCACCTTTTTTTTGTATGTATATTTTTTACATGCTTATCATACACAAATATTTACAAAGTTTAAACATGTTATGTAAATTTTATATTTAATATTTGAATGTGTTTATATGAAGTTCATCACATATTTTTTTGTAAAAATCCAGGTTAAAAAAAAATAAAAATTGGATGGATGTCTATATAAATAACATGTCAATGGTTAGTAAAATTTTGTATGCATATTTTTTTTGCATGGTTACTATGTTTAATTAAATGTTATGTGAACCACCAACAGTGACAATTAGTGCTCAATTAATGTGATTGCCCCCCTACAGAATGTAATATTATTGGCTCCATTAAATTCTTGTAAGTCTGTAATTCCTATTGACATGTTATTTAGCAGCTTGGGTCCGATGCCCATCGGACCCAAGTGGGTTCGATGGGCTCTATGACCGTCCGATCTGCTTTAAGATTTGTGCGCACGTAAATTAAAGAAGACACGAAAGTTGTTTCAATGACATATATAAGTTGGACTATTGTTACAAATAAAAAATGATTTAACAAAATAATATAAAATTCTACTAAGATAAAATTAAGTAAATATCATCAGTAAAACGGTGAGATCAATGATTTTTCAAGCTTCATTTATTAAAATAGAGTAGAACTAGGGTGTTCTTAAGCTCAATTTATTTTGTTGAATTTAACTTCAAAATCTATCAGAATGATTTGAAATGACGAATTCAAACTATTCAATTGATCTACTTCAAGAGTAATATATATACATGTTAAATTTATAGATTTTTTAATTAATTTAGTAGAATGTCAAGTAGTAAAAAAAATTATAAGTTAATTTTAATACATTTAATTTTCATTATTTTTTAACTGTTTGACTTTACACGTATATAATTTTATAATATTTTTTAACCTATTTCCTACCATTAAATTATTTAGATTACGTATATAATTCTGACCATTTAATTAAAAAACAAAACAAAAGAAAATTCTACGAAGATAATTTAAGTCAATAACATCAGAAAAACCGCAAGATCAATGATTTTTCAAGCTCCATTTATTAAAATAATTCCAGCAAAGAAATTAACCACATTTAGTGATAAAATATCATAGTCACAAGATTCGCGAATTATTCGCGAATAATTCGTTTTTTTGTGATGACGAACCGAACACGGAATTATTCGGTTGACCGAACTTTGACCGAATTATTCGCAAATTTTACGAACTTTTCCCGAA
This sequence comes from Carex parvula, assembly GCA_025461045.1. NCBI lineage: Eukaryota > Viridiplantae > Streptophyta > Magnoliopsida > Poales > Cyperaceae > Carex > Carex parvula. The sequence goes on from JAJGRW010000063.1 coordinate 1,599,040, forward strand.
TTTTACGAATTTTTCCCAAATTTTTCCATAATATTTTTTTTTGGTTTTTTTTCTTGCTTCCTTGTAGGACTGAGATCTCTGGTCCAGATAGTTCCGAATCATTTCCGAATCATATCCGAATTATTCCCGAATCACGAAGTTTTGACCTCGCCGAACCGAACCTGAATAATTCATTTGTCACTACGATTAAAACTACTCTCATAATTGGTGGCAACACGAGAGGATAGATAGATTAGCGCCACAGAAAATCAACCAGTGTACTTGGTTTGGTTTTGTTAGGCAGCCAATGCTACCTCCACTCCTTTCATGCTTTGGCATTATCTAGGGTTTGTTTTTGTTTTGGATGTACCCCTTCAAGAGGGGCACCTAAAACAACTATTTAGTGAAAGATATATGTGCCTCTTTTTCTTTATCTTTTAAGGAATGGAGCTAGTGTCACCTAACAAGCAATATGATTAATTAAGTAATTAATTTAACAAGCAAATTATATGTGGTAGATGAGTGAGGCTAGTGTACTTTGCAAAGCGCAAAATGGTCCGTGCTATGAATCAATATCTCTGTTAAAAAAATTCAAACATTTGATCCAAACGGTTCAAAATGATGTTCATATAAAAATGTACTTGGAGACCTAATTTTACATTTTCTAGAATTTTTTTTACTATTAATCATCCGATCTAAAGATTTTGAACCATCCGAAAGTAGTGATTTTCAACTTAGTTAAAAAATAGTAAAAAAATTCTAAAAGATGTAAAATTTGGTCCCAAGTATATATTCACATGAAGATCATATTGAACAGTTCGGATCGACTGTTTCGACTTTGAAACGGAAATATGGACCCATATCACAAATTTTTTTATATGATAATGCAATTGGATATAATCAAATGGGGTAAGTGACGTTATTTTTTCTTATTTTATTTATATGATACTGACAAATGATTGAAGACACAACAAACCTTGGATTGAATACAATCACATCATTTTCTTCATTCTGACATTTTTTTTCTAAAAAAGAGCAAAGGAATATTTCTTCATGGTTGGATTGAAGTAAACTTAACTAGGGGTGTTAAAATGGTCAATAAATTAAAATAGTCAAACCAAAATTTTTAATTCGGTTTTTAAATATCTAACCGAAACCGAATAAACTTGTCAACTGAATAACGACCAAAACAAAAAAACGAAGTAAATTTTGGTTGTTTAGTCAACTGAAATAAAAGAGATTAAATTTCAAAAGATTTTCAATGCATACACAAATACGTTTAATAATCATAGAGATAAATATCAAGATATATATTAGTCTTTCCTCAAATAAAAATATATATATGTATACCAGTCAAACCGAAATAAGATACATTAAACCGAACCAAATATAAAAAACCAAAGTATTACAAGAAAATATCAAGTAAATTTCGGTTTGTTGGTTGAACCAAAGAAGAAAGATAAAACCAAACCAAATACAAAAAACCGAAGCAATTCAAAAATTCAACTGAACCGAATCATTTAAATAAAAAAACCGAACCATTTAATCCAAAACCCAACATATTTCAAGAGATGCAAATTCTAGTTAACTTTTCCCCTACTTGATTTTCTTAATGAAAACCTGGAAAAATAATAATATGTTACAAATTTGTGTTATAAGAACATTTCTTACGAATTAGCTCCTTCAGTTTTGCTTTAAAATCGACTTCTCCTTTTGATTTCAGAGGCATAATTCGAAAAGAAGAGCACAACACAAGTACTTTAAATTCGCATAGTTTCTGAAGAACAACTGGGTCTCTGTCATAATCCTATTCAAATATAAAAAAAAAATCAATTAATTACAATTTGAAATCCAGTCAATTTACAATTTTAACCTGGAATTTTAGTCATTTACAATTCTTCATTTTTTTTCACTTCTCAACTTCTTCACTGTCACGCTAGTGTTCTGGTACCAACCATTGTAAAAGTACATGAACAGTAAGTACAGCAATGGTACAGTAACTGGTACCAACCAATAGTCAATTTACAATTTTAACCTGGAATTTTAGTCATTTACAATTCTCCATTGTTTTTTCACTTCTCAACTTCTTCACTGTCACGCTAGTGTACTGGTACCAACCATTGTAAAAGTACATGAACAGTAAGTACAGCAATGGTACAGTAACTGGTACCAACCAATGTAAAAGTACATGAACAGTAAGTGCAACTATGGTACCAGTAAGCAAAATATAAAACTTATATTGAATGAATTTGATAGAATTGAGTTCAGTCTGTATGTTTTCAGAAAGGGGGGAATTTCATGTATACCCCTCAAAAACTTTGAAATTACGTATTTCCCCCCTCTAAACTTCATAATATAATATTTACCCTTCCAAATTTAAAAACTCACAGATTTACCCATTTTATTGTCTTTTCATTATAACTCATTTTAATATAAAATACCCATTTTACCCTTTATTAAAAATATAAAAAATATGTAGTTTATTATTATACATGAACTTAAAAAATACGTAATTTTGAAATTTTGAGGGGTATACATGAAATTCTCCCTTATAGAAAACATCAGTAGACTGGAGTAGATAAATGAAACTTTTAGGCAACAAAAAATCAAAAAATTTAGAGCTATCAGTAATTGAAGAGAGATGCCATACCTTCTCTGTCACTATAATGATAGCCTGATTATTATATACGGAAGCAAGGTTTCTAACCTTATCTTTGATCAGCTTTATATCCTATATAAAAGCATGTTGCTAATTAAAAATTCAAGTACTGAAATTTCATGCCATGGATTAATACTTATATGGCACAGTTCAGTCTCTCTGATTACAGTTTTGACCCAAATTTAGGGGTGTTCAAATGGTCAATTCGGTTAAAACTGAACTAAAATAGTCAAACCAAAATTTTATTTGGTTTTCAAAAATCTAACTGAACCAAAAACCCGAAGTAAATTTTGATTTGTTTGGTTGAACTGAAATAAGAGAGATTAAAATTCAAAAGGTCAAAAATACATTTAATAATCATAGAAATATATATCAAGCTATATATATCAATCGAACCAAAACAAGAGAGATTAAACCAAACCAAATATAAAAAAACCCGTAGTAATTCAAATAAATATCAAGTAATTTTCGATTTGTTTGGTTGAAAGAAATTTCAAAACAAGAACCTACTAACAGGTGAGCATCACAATTTTTATTGAAAAAAAGAAAGATGATAAAATCAAACAAAATGACAAAAAAAAAAAAAGAACATACATCACTTTGAACAGCATGATGATCACTGAAATCCAATCTATGTATGTGTAATGCACCAATCTGCACCAAGTAAAGAAGCCAACAATTTAAACAGTCAAGTATTATAGGATCAGTGATTTTTGTACAGTAATATAGTACTATGCATAGCACATATTATTTCCTACTATGGATTAATATCTTCATTTTCAAATTCCAAAGAGTCAATCTGAACCGTTCAACATGATCTCCACATGAAAATATACTGGCATGCCAAATTTTACATTTTTTTTAGAATTTTTTAGAATGGTACAAAATCACTTGATCTAAAATTTCTAGACCATTCAAAAGTAGTGATTTTCTACATATCTAAAAAAAATAATTAAAAAATTCTAAAAAATATAAAATTTAGTCCGCAAGTACATTTTCATATGGAGATCATATTGAACGGTTCAGATCGACTGTTTGGAATTTGAAAATGAAGATATTGATATGCATAGTACCATAGCCTCACTCATATTTGTATTAACATAGTAAAAAATTGAGACAAGGGAGGGGACCTCTGTAATTGCTTTTATGAAGGAATCGGGACAGCCAATAGCTGATACACACAGCACAACAAAATCATGCACTGTATTTAGTGGCAGTTTTTCATTTGGGTCCTTAATTTCGAAAAAATGAGATGGAACCAATTCACTAAAGATTAAAAGTGCCTTCGAACAAATCGTCAAGATCTTCGATTCAATGGATTCGAGCTGTTCTTCAGACACCTAATCAGTAATATTAAATTTAACATTGCTTATCAATTTTTTTTATTTAGAGAGAGAGAGAGAGAGAACTTGACAGTACCAAATTGCTGTGATGTATAACTATAATATCAGCTCGGTTAAGTGCATTTAGAGGCTCTCTCAAGGGCCCACGTGGGATTAAATGGCCATTTCCCCAAGGCACTAATCCATTTATCATGACAATTTCAACTTGCCGAAACAAACTCCAGTGCTACCTAGATCAAAAATAACAATTTACCAAAAAAAGATTAAAAATCAGAGAGGAATTACTTTACTCCTTGAGTGAGGCTATGGTACTATGCATAGCACGGAGTGGTCCGTACTACAGATCAATATTTTTTTACAATTTTTCTACATAGGTAGAAAATCACTACTTTTGAATGGTAAAAAATCTAGTAAAAATTAGTAAAAAAAAATTTTAAAAAAAAAAGAAAATTTGATCCACAAGTACATTTTTCATATGGAGATCATGTTGAATGGTTCAGATTGACCGTTTGGACTTTGAAAACGGAGATAATGATCCATAGTACAGACCAATCTGCGCTATGCATAGTACCATAGCCTCACTCATTTTATTTTTCTTTTTTTTTATTTACCTGCATTCCATCATCAAGTACAACTATACCGACTTTATCAGTTTCAGAATGCACTTCGGGTTTTTCGCCGACTGATAAGCTTAGTAAATTAGAGTGACCAAATTTTTTAATTATAGAAGCTGCCACCTCAGCCCTATTTTTACCCAGACCGATTTTCGCTGAGGTACCGAAGAGATGCCTTTGTAACATTTTAGCCTCATCACCTCCCTCATAACCCTACAAAAAAGTGCATAACATAGATTAATGGAAGAATTTCATACATATCCCTCAAAAACTTCAAAATTACATATTCCCCCCTCTAAAATTCATAATATCATATTTACTCCTCTAAATTTAAAAATTTACCCAATTTATTGCATTTTTATGAAAACTCATTGTAAATTTTTAAAGTTCCCCATTGTAGCCCTAGATTAATTGAGAATAGTTGAAACATGGGAATTAGAAGGTCCTATTCCAACTTGCTTATTCTAGAATTGTAATTAAACAAAGTTAACCCAACTAACTAACTAACCCTTGTGAGAATAAGAGGCAAGATACCGGCTTGATGAAAGAAGCGAGAAATATATTCCACCATTGGCGTTTTTCCGGTACCACCCCATGTTATGTTCCCCACACTTATCACTGGTACCGGCAACCTAGAGAACAAAATAAACAGATACCAACATTAATATACAAGTAATATAAAAAAATACTATCTTCTACTCTACTGGTACAAAATCATACCTGATTACATAAACTATTAACAGTGAGCAGACATCCGACATTACCAATACTACACACACATATTGAAATCTAACAAGACGGAAAAAGATCTGCCATTCTCTGTCAAAACACCCAAATTTACTAGTACCACAAATGTGAAGAGATTCAAAGCCTGAACCCAACCTGACAAAAAACCTGTACCAATACCACACAGCATGATTTGCATTTCCAATTTGGATACCAATACACACATCTTTTCTTTCTCGTTTTACACAAGAATATGCAATAGCACACACTGATAGCACAGTACCCCCTGTAATGAAAACATTCCATCACATATTGCTAGTAAATAAAATTAGGTTCCTAATTTGCTATCATGTGCATTACCAGTACCACACATGCATGGTGAAACCTACATGACCTACAAAAATCAGCCTTTCTCTGGCAAAAGACAGAATTCTGAAAAGTCACAGGACCCAAATTTACCAGTGATCCAACCCAGCTTGGTTAGGATCTAACCCAAACATGACTCGATCTGATCAGTAACACAAATGTGAAGAGATCTAAAGCTTGAACCCAATCCAACATAAAACCTGTACCAGTACCACGCCGCATGATTTGCATTTCCAATTTGGATACCAATACACACATCTTTTTTTTCCTCCCTTTTTTTCAGATATCAGTCAACATCAATATCCAATCGCATATAACTAGTAATTAAAATTAGGGGGGATTTCATGCATACCCTCAAAAACCTCGACATTACACGTATTTTCCCCTCTAAAATTCATAATATTATATTTTCCCTTCTAAATTTCAAAAACTCACAAATTTACCCAATTTATTGCCTTTTTTGAATTAAAACTCTATTAAATTTATAAAGTTCCTATTTTACCATTTATTAAGAAAATACAAAATACGGAATTCCAAGGTTTTTGAGGGGTGTACATGAAATTCTCCCTTAAATAGATTCCTAAATTGCTGCATTACAAAACAAAAGGAGAAAGAAGAGAAAAGGAAAACCTGTGAGGGGAGAGGAGGCGGTAGTGGTAGAGAGCACGGCGGAGAGAGAGAGAGAGGAGGAAGAGAGAGGAGGAGAAGGAGAGAAGAGGGAGGAGAGAGCGGTGGGTTAACGGTAGATCTGACAAGCGGTTGTCGGGTGTGACAGCAATCCGGGTTATCGCTCTCTTGATCCGCTCCATTAATGTCAGTAGTAGACTACTTACAAGTGTGTACCAGTATTACGAATGACGAATTGAATTGAGAGAAGGTGATGAGATTCGTGCTGAATTGAGATTCGTTCTATCAAAAGCAAAAGCTAAAGATGGTCGTGGTTGGAGAAACAAGGAATTAATTGAAGGCCCATTATCTGATGGATAGATTCGTTGATGTAGAAAAACAACTCTAATTTCTGGGCCTGAAAGAATTATGTGAGGCCCATAATTTGGGAATACTTATCAACTCTTTTTAAAGTTTTTAAATGTTCATTGTTATGTTAGGCCCAAAAGCAATCTCCACATGCCAAGTACAAGCTATATTATTATTTTCACATGCTTAGTTCTTTCTGTTAGCACTGTCTCATAAATTAAAAAAACATAATGATAATGCTATGTACTCTTCAGACATCTTCACATAATCACATATCCGGGACGGAGCCAAAAAATTATAATTTAATATAGTGTAATATAATTTTATAAAAAAAAAACCAAAAGAATATTAAAAGCAAAAAAATACAATTTTTCAGGCCATTCTTTAAGGTAACTCCAAATTTGGGTTTAAATTGGCACAAATCTTAAAGCAATACCGTGAATTTTCAAATTGGTCCGAATAATCCCACATTTTGATCGGATAGCCTGAATTTCTTTTTTCTGAAAATCTTTGCAGAAGCTGTGAAGTCGTGAGGGGGAATCGAACTCTCGACCTTTGATTAACCAACAATCTTAGAACTTTTTTTCCTAACTAACTGTGCTACCTCCCCTTTCTCAAACAGCCTGAATTTCAAACTCAAATTTTTCGTCACTTTAGAAAACCCCGAAAGCACCCAACTTTAAGTTTGATCCAGACTGTCCGTTTAGCAATTCGGGCCAATCCGGTTTGTGATGGAATGCAAGGGTGACCTTTAATATTCGTATTATAACAGATCGAACGGTCTAGATCAAAACTCAAAAGTTGAGTTACTTTAGGAATCCGAATCCTCTTTCCTCTACCTCTCTCATATGAATATTATTTGGCATATTCAGCTACTAAATTATATTTATATTTAGTATATATAAAATAATAAACCCTACAATGATAAAAAAAAAAATCACTATTTCTAAACATAAAAACATCAACTTGACCGTATAACTAACTAAATCAGATCTCTCATTATGATTGTATAACAGTGTCACATTAATTTCATTGCTTAATTATTTTGACTGTAGAGATAAATCCTGTCTCATTATTTACTGTTTAATAATAATTACATAACAGTGTCACAATAAATATATTGGTTATTGAGTTGTTAGATATTTATTAATTATCCTTTAATTTTAAAGAATATTTGACCCAAGATCTGGATCCAAATCACTCATTTCATAAAGAAACCATACTTAAAGAGTATCAATAATCATTTACTAATTAATGTATTAATTAAATAGCTTCATAATTGTCTCAATATATAAACAAACAACAGAACATGCAACTGTTTGTGGGCTCCACCTCACGTGATTATGAACCAATTAGATGTAGGTCTTAATCACATTATTAGTTTTTAATTTAATGTTGTAAGGAATAAACTCTATCCAAAAAAAAAAAAAATAAGATAAAATTATTTGTTGTTGCATTCAATGTTTCTAGTTTGTTGTTGCCTTGATGAAACTTAGAACTCTGTGCTAACAAACTGGAGGAATTTTTGGAAAATTGTTTTTTTTTTTATTTTTTAAATTACATAACTTAAAGAAAATAATAATGCTCACTGGGAGAATGCTTGTTAGTACTTGTCCAAAGTTTTTGCACAAATTTTGAAACACACAAAAAAAAAATTCTATTTTTATGGGTAAAAATTTATTAATATAAAATCTTTTGAACCATTAAAAACAATGTTTTTTTTATTTATTTAGAAAAATATTAAAGAAATCTAAAATTGTAAAATCATGTCTTCAAGTACATTTTAATATGAAAATCATGTTGAACAGTCTGAATCGACTATTTGAACTTTAAAAATAAAGATATGAACATAAAGTAAAATAATATTCTTGCTTCATAAAACATATATATTAGCCCATTTTATATATATATATATATATATATATATATATATATATATATATATATATATATATGAGGAGGGATCCACTTACAACAAATTTGAGTTACAACATTCATTTTTTTCATTTTCAAAGGCCAAATCGTCGATCCAACCGTTCAACATGATCATCTAAATAAAATGTACTTGCAGATCAAATTTTATATTTTTTTGAATTTTTTTACTATTTATTAAGATGGGTACAAAATTCAATGGTTTAAGTATGGCTATTTTTTGTAAAATACTTAATAAATAGTAAAAAAATTCAAAAAAATATAAAATTTGATCTGCAAGTACATTTTATTTAGATGATCATGTTGAACGGTTGGATCGACGATTTGGACTTTAAAAATGAAAAAAATGAATATTGTAACTTTGTTGTAACTCAAATTTGTTGTAAGTGGATCCCTCCTCTATATATATATATATATATATATATATATATATATATATATATATATATATATATATATATAGGACAGTGCTACGGTGCTACACGTAGCATAGAGGCCTCCGTGCTACGGCTCAATTTTTGAGTTTTCAAAATCCTAACGCTCGATTCGAACCGTTCAACATGATCTCCATATGAATATGTACTTGCAAACCAAATTTTACATTTTTTAGAATTTTTTTACTATTTGTTAAGCCACTTTGAAAAAACACTAATTTGTACACAACAGTAAACTTTTCTAGACCATTGGATCAGCGATTTTCAAAGTAGCTTAATAAATAGTAAAAAAATTTCTAAAAAATGTAAAATTTGGTTTGCAAGTACATATTCATATGGAGATCATGTTGAACGGTTCGGATCGACCGTTAGGATTTTGAAAACTCAAAAATTGAGCCGTAGGACGGAGGGGCTCTATGCTACGCATAGCATATTAGCAAAATCCTATATATATATATATATATATATATATATATATATATATATATATATATATGAGGAGGGTTCAAATGCCTCCATATTTTAAAACTTTAATAACTCAAATTTTAAAACTTAAAAGTAAAATAAAACCGTTGGATATGGTCTACATCATTTTATCTATACACGTGTAAAAAATTATGATATTTCAATTTTATTTTGGTTGTCATCAAGAGCTTGTAAAAAACATACTAATGTGGATAATTTCTAGACGTTGATTTTTCAACTTATTGATTCACGTAAAAACGAAATCGAAATGTGATAATTTTTTATGAGCACGTAGATAAAATGATGTAGATCATATCCAACGGTTTTATTTTGACTTTTAAGTTTTAAATTTTGAGTTATTAAAGTTTTAAAATATGGAGGCATGGTGGAGGCATGAAAAATGGAGGCATTTGAACCCTCCTCTATATATATATATATATATATAGATGTATTGAGAGTGGAAACTAAGTAATTAATATTTTTAGTCAAACATACCATGCTTGTAGTTAGGTAAAGCCATGATATATTGGCAAAACAAATTCATAAATGGAGAATAGTAACAAGTTGCCTCCAAGACACTTCATGTGCACATCATGGAATCTATGATATCACCTCTCTTTCTAGTTTCTACACATGACCTTGTATATTTTCATAAATTTAAATAAACTTGACCAAGGAGAAGGGTACTTTTGACCATTTGTAAAAGAATGTAAATTAAGGGAGATTCTGACCAACATGTAGTAATTTTTATTTTTTGGGTTGAGCTTCATTCAAGATAAATAAAATTAATTGCTTTGACAATTAGAAAAAAAAAATTTGAACTAGACATGTTGTTGACATAATATGAAATTTGATGTAATTTTTATTATTTATCAAACTAATTGAAATTTACCGCGGTATGAATTTAACAATTATTATTGATACTTTAAATTATATTCATGAAATTTAATACAAAATTAACCCATACTATAAACAATGTTTTGCCTATAAACTTTATTCTAAGTAGTTAAAAATTTAATTTATTTTTTAGAGAATCTCAATTCATTTATTTTATTACTAATTATTTTTCTTTCTTGAAAAATTATCCAAAAGAAGCCAAAATATGGTTCAGACTTCATGAAATGTACCACAGAAACCAAGATTGGATCTAAACATAATCCAATCTTGAGGAACATAAAAAAATAATTACACTAATTAATGAGGTATTTTTTACTAATACCAAGATATATATGCACAGAGAGCATTAGGGGTTGTTTCAAAGAGAAGCAAAGGTAGCAAGAGAACAATATATATGCAAAGCACAAGTCTGACAAGCAATGCACCGACCATGAAAAGAAAACCTTATCATAACATTAATTTTTATTTATTTTCCAGAGTTCTAGGAAGAATTGCATTGTACAATTTTTTATGATAAATTGCTTTGAGTTGTAAATTTAGTGGTCACAAATGAAATATTTTGAGAGCTTTAAAATGTTTTTTTTTGCTTGATTTGCTTATTAATTTTTTGTTGGTCTTTCACCTACTAATTATTAAAAAAAAATGCCTAATTTAATAAGTCCCAAATTGCAACAGAAATATGGAACTTTCCTATTTCCAATAATTATAATGCACTTATAAGAAAAAATGATGAACAAGGAAGTGATAATGCTACTTAAATTAAATATAGTTTGTTTTAAGAAAAAAAAAATGAGATTTTCAATTGGGTTTTTTAATTAACATGTATAAACTACACATATTTACGTTAAAAAATACTGAGACGCTAAGAACAATAGCGTCCCAAAAAAATGATAAGATGTTATAACAATAGTGTCCGGAAAATAAAAATTACGTTGTTATGAATACTAGAGGAATATTGTGCTATGTATTCTCACTGACATAGTAAAAAATTTCCAAAATAAATTAAATAATATCATTTGAGTGAGTTTATTGTACTATGCATAGCACGAATTAGTCCGTACTACGGAGTCATATTTTCATTTTGAAAATTCTAATGGTCGATCTGAACCGTTCAATGTATGTACTTGCAGACTAAATTTTATATTTTTTGAATTTTTTATTATATTTTAAGATAGGTAGAAAATCACTTGATCTGAAAATTCTGGACCATCCAAAAACAGTGATTTTCTACCTATCTAAAAAAATAGTAAAAAAATTTAAAAAAATAGAAAATTAGCCCACAAGTATATTCTCGTATGAAAATCATGTTGAACGGCTCGGATCGACCGTTAGAATTTTGGAAACAAAAATATTTATCCGTAGTACGGACCAATCTGTGCTATGCATACTACCATAGACTCACTCATATCATTTTCTAATTTTTTTTTAATGGTACAGATAAAAGGAACAATTGTACTATTTTGCCCTTTTTAATGGGGAACATGATGTATACTGTTCTGTTGGAAATAGAGAACAAATGTACTTGGTTTTCAATTTAAATTATGTTATTCTCTGTACTTGAAAAAAAAATGGACAAAATTAAGGGATCTAGGTTCCAATATAATAATTAGATTGCATGATTAGGAATTTAGAATCTAGGTTAAACATCACATCACTCAACTGCACACAGCTACTCTTCAAAGAGTATTTGGTGATCTTTTGTTTCTGTAATGGTGTTGTCAAGTATGTGGTTAATTATATAAGTTTCTCATTAATTCTCTTATATATAGAGTTGGCACTTAGACACTTTTAGTGTGTTTCTGAATTTTTTTTTCTTTCACTAATTATTAAGTTGTTATGTATGTTTCATGAGAGGGTTTCTATGTCTCTGTCATAATTTCATTTTTTTTAATTTTGTAATAATATTTTTAAAAATCATATTTTCACAAAAAATAGTTAGATGTCATCTATATTATTTAATCTACGTGCACATAAAAGATTATTACTTTTAGATTTTATTTTTATTTGAATCAATACTTAAGTTGACAAATTAACATCCTTTGTAAGTTTCTCATCAGTGTATTGTGTAAGTTCTTCATACCAATTAAAAGTTTAAAACAAAGTCAAAATTTCGTAATCTTTACATATTTATGGAAAAAAATGTGGATTACATGTCATAATTTTATTTTGATATTTTTATTTAAATTTTATTTTAATATTTGAATTATTAATTTTTAGAATTAAATATAAAAACATAATAATACATAAAACATAGATGCATCTAAACTCTCCTCATGTTTTATTTGTTTGAAATTATATTATGATACCAACTTTGCTTGGCTAACCACAATAATTAGTATTAGTTAAGATATAGCAACATTGTATCTCACATTTAATAGCATTAAATCCTTTTTCTTTGAGGCATGTGAACTAAAATTTTTGATAGCTAAAGCGATAGTATGTCAATTTTATTCATGTGAATTAAATATATTTTCCTTTCTCAGTTTTTCATGGGCAGTGCTTGTAATTTATTAACAAATCGTGCATTAAAATAAAACAATCTGATATTAAAAATGCACATCTTCCTGGTTTGATGTTCATTATATTTTTAAAAGTTTTAATTATAATTAGTTAATTATAACTTGTTTTTCTGAATTATATCTATATATATCTACCATATATATAACATGTATTTTCTGTATATAATAAAAGAGGAGGGTTCCAATACATTATGCCTTCATATCTCATCATGTCAAATATTTTATATTTTTGTTTCCACAATTCAAACTGTCGATCCGAACTGCTCAACATGATATCCATACTAATAAAATATGCTTGGGGTGAAATTTTATAATTTGTGAAAAAAAAATATTATTTTTTCAGATAGGTACAAGATCACTGTTTATGGACCGTTCAAAAATAATGATTTTGTAACTATCTAAAAAAATAAAAAAATTTCAAAAATCATAAAATTTGGTCTTCTAACATATTTTAATATAGATATCATGTAAATTTATATTTTGAAAATGAAAATATAAAATATGCAACATAATGAGATATGAATCTCCAATTTCAAATTTCTAAGTTTGCTCCTTGCAAAGTTAGACAAAGTGATCCAAAACAAACTCATGACTTAAAAGTCATAACCCTCTTTATAGAAGTATATAGATCTTACAAAATAAAGATATAATTACCAAATGGGTAAGTTAATGATGTACCTTTGTAGGCTTGGAGCCCACCAAAGGTTAAACTAATTATTATAATTAATTAAACTATGAGATGCAACTAAAAACAAAGAGGCCTCAGGGGTTGTTGCACTTTATCACAACCAAGGCAGATCAGATTTATCAGCATACCATGCATGAACAACACATTATGTGTTTGATCTTTGATGCCATCTCATGTTTCCTTCAAATAATTAATAATAAAAGGAATGTGGCATGAGATCTCATGACTTGAAACTCTTTGTAAACCCAATCCAATGTTATTTTTGTGGACCAGGAAAAATTCAAGGTATTTGTATGTTTATATATATATACCATGCATCAACACATGACTTGAATTTTGCTTGGTCCAAAAAAAATATTTTTAAATTCAAGGTATTTGTATGTATAGATTGGACTTAAATTTATGGAGAAGACATGTCAATTGTGAGATTAATCTTAAAAAAATATTGAATTAAATGACTAAGCAAGCAGTTATTATTTACAAGTAATGCAATATGTTGTACTTTTGTTTTCATAATTCAAGTTGTACAAAATTAAAATTTATTAGGATGGAGTTTTCGTCCAAAAGGTTTTGGACAAAGGGTCATCGAAAGTTAGTACTAAATAGTTTGATCTGTGTTAAAATTTGCATGGACGGTTTAGATTTAGGGGATCAATTAAGTTTATTAAGTTTTAAATATGTTTGCAAGAATCTTAACACAGATCAGACGGTTAGGCCAGACTTTGGATGAGATTTTGTCCAAAGTCCTTTGGACACAATCCAATTCTGTTGTTGTTTAAGTAAATTCTAAAAATCAAAAAATCAAAAAGTAAAAAATATGGAATTATAAGGACTTAACTTGTTTTAAGAATATATTTAACCATGTTTATAATAAAAGGAGAATATTTTGAGAGCATAAAATATATATTATATAAATAAAGAATAAATATCATGAAAGAGAGAACTTGTCTGTATAACAAACAATAGACCGGATCTATGTAAAAAGTATCTCTTTTGAGAGCCATGTGATAGCTCCTCGTCCTTGCACGTGGCGTTGCAGGCTTCTCCATAATTGTCCACTTCCTCTCCATTTCAGTAACTACTGGACTCGTCTACATTCAACAAGATTTTGTCATTATAATCTAACTAAAGAACTAATTAATACAATGGAACTATTTAATTGGTAATCAGATAACATTTTTTTTCATTCTATAAATAACATTTTCTCATTTAGCTTGAAATTTGATTTTTTTTTTTCTCAAGGACTTGAAAAGGAATATACTTTTCTTGGAAGCAATGGAGAAGATGTATTGAGGAGATATTTCACATGTTCAAGTTTAGTATCTACATCTTTCTGGCGCGAGAATCAAAACATCAAATTTAAGCTTTTTGAAACATTAGAAAAAAGTTTGAAATAGGTTTGGAGCTTTGAAACTTGTAAAATCTTTTGATGGTTATCTCTTTATCTTGGGATCTACATCATATGATGCAATGCATTTGAATTTTGAAAGAATCTTCATAACTTGATTCTCTCTTCTTATTTTTTAAATATATTTTTGTGTCGGTTTGTCAGATAAAAAAAAAATAATAAAAAAAATCTATTTTTGTGTCGGTTTGTCAGATATTTATATTCAATAATTTAATTAAAGCTACATGTAAATATTGAATGAGAATTGATCATACTTATTGAATTTACACATAATACAAATAATGTTTGGTAATTAATATTTGTTTAGTATATAAAATATGTTGTTAGTTTGTTAATATATTCTTGTATTTTTTTAAAAATAAACTAAAATTAGTTGCATGATACATAGAAATTAGGTTTTATGTGCCTAAAAATGAAAAAAAAAAAAAAAAAATTCTTTGAAGTAGCAACAAAGTAAAAAAAAAAAATCTCATATAATAATAAATTTGTGTACATGAATTTAGCAAAATAAAGTTGGACATTGTAATAATTTAAGTAGAATTTATTTCTTCTATCTAAATCTGACTCATAATTTAATCCAAAGAAAGCTTCATATATTATTTAACAAATTTGACAAAGAAAGCCAACTATTATTATTATTATTATTATTATTATTATTATTATTATTATTATTATTATTATTATTATTATTATTATTATTATTATTATTATTATATTTTTTATTTTTATTATTTTAATGATGATTAGAAAAGGTAACAAAGGTGGAAGATCTAGAGAGGTACACATCCTTTTCAGTTTCTGACCACGTGAATTGAAAGAAAAGTATTTCTGTTTCAGTTTTGAATGATGAAAATGTTTGGTACAAGGCCATTATTGAGCAGAACCTTTTAATTTCTAGAGATGTATTAAAATTTTATCAAAAATCATTTTTTATGCAACAGAAGATATTAAATTATTGAGTTGGTTCTTACAATTTGCATGCCAATTAGACATTTTTTTGGCTAAGAATTGAAATCTGCATACAAATTTTAAGAAATTGAATTAATAATTCGGTTCTGAGCATAACTTTTTATTTTTTAGAGAATGTATTAAATTTTTAAAAAAAATTAGAAATATGACAATAAATTCTCGATAGCATGGAAGGAACCGCAACAACTTTAAAAGTGAGTCCGGCTACTATACCACTAGTGTCATTTCAAATTAAATAACACCACATCTTAAACCATTGGATCTGCTTTAATATTCGTGTACAAGATAGCCTGGAATGACACTAGTGTCTTGCACGAATATTAAAGCAGATCCAATGGTTTAAGATGTGGTGTTATTTAATTTGAAATAACACTAGTGGTATAATAGCCAGACTCTTTAAAAGTTCACTAAGCAACTGTATATTTGGTGTGTTTTCTTGACGCTCCACATAACTAAATCCATGTCATCGAAAATATTTTTCTTTTGTAATCATAAAAAAGAAAATTAATTATTTGAGTGTCAATGCATGCATATGCAACACCGGCTGCTACTGTGTCCGTGGGAAAAAAAAAATCTACTCAGAGTGAATTTTTTTTTTCCACGCGCACAGTGTTTCGGCCATTTAAATTGGACCCAAACCCAAGCCCATTCCCGTTCCCACCTGATAGCCACCTGATAGCCGAACATGCCCTAAATTTTTTCTTTCTATATATATGGGTACATTTTTTTAAACAACTAATCTACAGTGCTTTTATTAATTGCTTGGATGGAGCCATGTCATGTTGCCCATGAAACCCCTAATCTCCTTATGTAATAAAGAGAAAGAGTATCTAGGTATAGGGGAGGCTATTAATTGTAATTATTGAAGAAGTGTTAGAGCCAATTAATTAATTCATGTTATATCCCCTGTCACATATGTGCCATATTTAATTTGATAATGACATTAACAATTACGTATAGGGGAACCATGTCATACGACCCACTATCTCACATTTCACACCCAAAAAAAAAAATAATAATAATAACAAAAAGAAAAGGAAAGAAGTCCCTTTTGCAATTGTGTTAATTAGATTTGAAATTTGCTTCATAAATTATAGTTTTACCTTTTAATACTTTTTGTAGTATCATTAGATTTGGTTTGGGAAAAATGATATTTTGAGAATAATAATTCAGAAATAATAAAGTCATCTCCCTCAAAGTGGTGATAATAATATTTTTTTCTTAAAAAGGTCTTATGATTTATTTAAATTATAATTGAAACTATCTATATTGAATTTGTGTGCATGGAAAGAGCAATTAATTAACCAATTACTTCATATAAAAAATTATAATAATAAAACCTAGCTTTGGAGTAGGTGGTTGATGAAATTTATTTTATATGAGGTGTATTAAAAACCTTAATTGCTTGCTCAATAATTTATTAAAATACAACTCACAACTTTTGGAAAAAAAATTATATTATAATAAAATAGTACACATGTGATCCCAATAATGCATCTCACGTTTTAGAAGCACTACATATGTATTCATTAATTATTAAATTTAATGAGACCTTATGTGTATTAATTAATTAAGTTCCCCCTTGAGAAAGGTAAAGTTTCAATTACAAAAAAGTGAGCAATCTCTATCCTACTAATAGACCATTGTCCATAATTTATTGTGGGTTATTAATTATTGACATTAACCCCTTAATTTAAACAATGTGTAATTACAATGCAACAAGGCTACTTGTCAATATCAAATTAAATAACTTTGGTCATTGGTCACCTATAAATAAAATAAAATAAAATAACATTTTTTTTAAGAAACAAATTGGGGTAATGTCATGAAAGTCCCCTAGAATTTTTGACTTGATCTTACTCCTTTTATATTTTTGCAATAAAAATTGTACTAATTAATATTTCATGGAGTAGTTACATTTGCATTGTGATTATATATTTAATTAATATATGGAAGAATTCATCGTGTAGAGGACTAATTGCATGAATACATAAACCAAACATTGAATATTGCTATATAGAGTAGAACTAGCTAGGGTGTTCTTAAGCTCATCAAGCCTCTTTGTGAGCTTAAGTTAAAAACCCATCGAATTGGTTTCAAGCGACGCATCTAAACTATTGAAACCAATCTAATTCACGAGTGATGAGTTTACATGTCAAGTTTTTAAATTTCCTATCTAATTTAATATAAAGTCAAGCGGTCAAAAAATGATAAAAAAATGAACACGTTAAAATTAACTTATAAACTATTTTTTTTTTACCGCTTGATTTTATACTAAATTAGTTTGAAAATTTATAAATTTGACATGTAAATACATCACTCGTGAAGTAGATCGATTTCAACGGTTTGGGTACATAGTTTGAAACCAATTCAATAGTTTTTGAGTTAAGCTCACAGAGGGACTTGGTGAGCTTAAGAACACCCTAGTTCTACTCTTGCTATATATATGCATTTGTATTCTAGTCTCTGTGTACTGTATTATGATAACCAAATAGTACGTATAAGCCAAGATTTATGAAAATATGTAGGACTCAATGATTGATAAGACTATGAAAATTGTTGTGGGTTTAGGGTTTTTATTTTCTAAAAGTTGGATATCAATGTTGATTTTCTTATTATTATTATTAGTATAATTTGAATAAAATTACTACTTGAGAGAGTTTTTTGGATGATCCAAAATAATGTGATTTTGTACATATTTAAAAAAATAGTAAAAAGTTTTTAAAATTATAAAATTTGATCTCCAAATACATTTTAATATGGACATCACATGGAGCTGTTCGGATCACTTGTTTGGACTTTGAAAATAGAAATAAGAATATGGGACATCAATGAGCCATTTTATTTGTGTTACTATTAAATTTTTTAAACTCAAGTAATTACTATTACATGCTATTAGAACTATATAATTTCATGTGTACCAATAGTTAGATTAATGGATTCAAAATGGTGAATACATCACATCAAATATCCTCATTGTAAGTTTAAAATCTAATAAAAAAGATAAGTCACAATCATTCTTTATTGAAAAAAAAAACATTACACCAAATTTTCAGAAAATCAGTGGATGGTGACTCGATCATGATTTAACTTGTTAACTTTGTCTTTTTCAGGTCAAGCTCACTATTTCAAAAAGGCCCAAAATGGATTAAAATTATTTAAATTATAACTATAAATGAAGATATTTGCTTGACTTGGGGGCAAGTCGGCAAGCCTAAACAGTGTAGCCATTCTGGAAAGTACAATTTCTTCTTCCATAAATAGTGTAAATTAAGCCATGAAAAAAAGATAATAACAAAAGAATCCAATTTTAAGTTACAATAGTTGAAAAGGTGGTCAACAAAACCAATTTAATTGTATACCATAAAAGAGGAAATATTTCACCATTTGCATAAATTTGTACTATTTAATTTAGGACTTTGACACTACTACAAAAAAAATACGCCATTGGGCGAAATCGCAATCTGCAATCGGATTCTGCACCGATGACTATTGCCCTGATAGAAAAGGTATACACATATGCCATTGGCTCAAAAAGATGGCGTTAATCGATATGTCATCAGCAACGCATGATCAAACAGACGGTGTTAGTACTCAACGCCATCTCTTTCTTGTTACAACCGACGACAAATGTAATTAACGTTGTCTGTTGGATTTTAATAGCCGATTGCATATACACCATCTGTTTTGTTTGAATTGGCGTTGGCAAGTCCTAGTTTGCCATCGGTCATTAATTTGAGCCGATTGTGATGTATATATAATTATTATGTTTTATTATTAATTCTTGTATTAGGGGCTAGTCTCCATCATATATTTGCTAGCCATTTTTAAAACCAAGCAAATCAACAATAAACATGCATGCATTCTATATCCATATTTTAACCAACAATTAATATAGGCATCAACAACATATACATATACAAGTTATCCAACATATACTTTCTGGTCATCGAAAGCATCACAACAGTTGGCTTAAGACATCTATTGCAATAAGGATGAGTAACGAGTATTTTAGCTACTCATTTCGCCTATACAAAACAAAAAAATAACATTAAATAACTAATTCCTAGTTTAAATTATTCTCTAATTTAAGAAACCATTCAAAATAACGATTAAAATAAATAGAAAATAAAGGAGAGAAGAGTGATCTAGCATACAAATGACGCAGGGAGAGGAAATGCTAGCTTCTTAGTCCGTCGATTTTGGGAAGTTGATTTTCGCAGTGATCAAAGGGTTGGGGACAATCGACCTAGGGTTTATAAATAGTAAAAAAATTCAAAAAAATGTAAAATTTGATCTGCAAGCATATTTTATTGTGATAATCATGTTGAACGGTTTGGATCGACGATTTGGACTTTGAAAATAAAAAAAATGGTTGTTGTAACTTTGTTGTAACTTGATTCCTCATATATATATATAGGACAATGCTACGGTGCTATGCATATATAAGGGCCTCTCCGTGCTACGGCTCACTTTTTGAGTTTTCAAAATCCTAACGGTCGATCCGAACCGTTCAACATGATCTCCATATGAATATGTACTTGCAAACCAAATTTTACATTTTTTAGAAGTTTTTTACTATTTATTAAGCCACTTTGAAAATCGCTGATCCAATGGTCCAGAAAAGTTTACTGTTGTGTACAAATTAGTGTTTTTTCAAAGTGGCTTAATAAATAGTAAAAAAATTCTAAAAAATGTAAAATTTGGTTTGCAAGTACATATTCATATGGAGATCATGTTGAACGGTTCGGATCGACCGTTAGGATTTTAAAAACTCAAAAAGTGAGCCGTAGCACGGAGAGCCCTTATATATGCATAGCATATTAGCAAAATCCTATATATATATAATATATATATATATATAACATCACCACCATCGGTTCAATATATGGAGCAGATAGTGTATACTAAAACTGAGGTTCCAATTATTTACAGTGTTGCCCATGAGAATATATGCCATCGGTTCAATATAGTAACGAGTTCTTATTGCTTTGTACTAACACCAACGGCTCATGTAAACAACAGATGGTAAAAGTCACCCCTCAATGCCATCGCCCGTTGAGCCAAACCGATGTCGAAGAGTCACCCAATACTAACCGTACTTAAAACATACTCGATGGTAAAGGAGGGGGGCCATTAACGCCATCGGTTGGTTAGACTGAACAGTCGGTAAAAAATTCAAATTAATTATAGCACTGTCCTTGGTTACATACACCATCCGTGCGGAAGGACACCAGATGGTAAATGGGCGATAATAAATGTGTTTTTTTGTAGTAGTGTGAAGGAGTATAATGTATCCAAGGAGTTGGCTTCGGATAGGAGTGTGTGAAAATTAGCGATCCACATACTAGAATCATTACCTAAAAAATATTGATTAGAGATTGTTTAAGAGTAGTATTACAGACCTATAATGAAATAAATGAAGATATTTGCCTGGCTTGGGGAAAATCGGCAAGTCTAAACACAGTAGCTATTCTAGAAAGTATATATACTTTCTTCTTCCAAAAATAGTGTAAAGATTAGGCCATGAAAAGATAAATACAAAAGTAACCACTTATAGGTTGCAATAGTTGAAACGGTGGTCAACAAAACCAAAAAAGAGGAAAGTTTTCACTATTCACAGAAATTTGTTCCATTTTGATGTTGGGAAAATTTCATGTATATCTTTTAAAAACCTTTGGATTAATGTTTTTTTGTCCTTCTAAAATGCATAATATAATATTTATCTTTCTAAATTTTAAAAACTCACAAATTACCCAATTTATTGCCCTATTGAAATTCATTTTAAATTTATAAAATTCTTATTTTATCCTTATTAAAAAAATAAAAATACATAGCATGTGTAATAGAAATGCTCAGTTCTCTAATTGACCAGCTTGTGAGGACAAATTATTATTTTTTAATTGTCATGCACACACAATAGCATTTCAAAATAAAAAATCATGCCATTGCTTTTTTCTTTTTTTGTGTGGTTCAAGCTAATGAAAATAAATATTTTGTGAAAATCACATAATACAAAAAAAAAAAAAAATACTACTTTCATCCTATTGCCTTTGATCTTTTTTTTTTGCCTTTGATATTTTGTGACAGTAAATGATCTCTAAATCTCTTCAAGTGAAGAAAAGAAAAGACAAAGAAAGCCTCACTATTGTCATGCTAGAACATTTCATCTTTATTTTTTACATGTGATTGAATGAAAGTATATATCATCAGGAAAATACAAATAATATTGTTTTATGCGGTTGGAATTTAATTGATGAAACAAAAATTGATAATATTTGCAAATGTGTAAATTCAATACTCAAGTCAAAACCATCTTAAAAATTACACACACAAATTATCAAGGACACAACAATGATAGTATCAATGATTGATTCATTAAAAAAAAAAATCCCAAACAAAGAAAAAAAGAAACCCCACAGCCACATGACATCTAAACTGTAGTGACAACAATACCATATCCAAACTATAAAATAGCTTTGCACATTTCCAAGCTGTATTCCCTCAAAAACCCACATGGCCAACAACCTTCTGTCATAATCCTTGACTAGTCAACATTCCACTCTTCAAGGGTATTATAGTCTTTTTACATCCCTTGCTGTGGTGGTTTCTTTACAGTTAAAATTGGAAGCAAACGAGCTTCCCTTGATTTGCATAAATGTCTTTGTGAAGTAACTGCACAGTTGATAAGTCTCTTCCTTCCCCTTCAAACCAAAGAGAAGGTTCACACAAGAAAAGCTTCATCTCTAGAGAGAGAAAGGAGAGAGATAGAGAAGGTGCTAAAGTTGGAGTCTTTATTTGATTCCTGTAGAGAAGAATTTTACACTTAGTGGGGGTGGTTAAGTGCTTCTCTCCTTTATTCTCTTCTTCTTCTTATCTTGTGAGGTCTCTTCAAGTAAAGGAAAGAATCCAACTTTGAGAGAATTTTGGTGTTGGGTACCAGGAATTGAGCTTTTTTTTCAAAGGAATTTGATGTTTTTTAGTGTGATCTCTTGAAAGAGATCTCTTTTATCAATTCAATTGAATGATGGGTAGTTTGAATTGGAGGCAAATATATGTAATTTCCAGTGTGAATTATATATAGAAAGAGATAGAGAGAGAGAGAGGGAAAAGAAAGGAGAATTTCAGTAATGAGTTTTAAAAACAGAGCAGCAGGTGGAGGAATTGGTAATGGAGAGTCCAGTTTTAGAAGCAATGTATCTAAAAAATGGACAGTGTTGCTTTGCCTGGGGAGCTTTTGTTTGGGACTTCTTTTTACAAATAGGTACAGTTTTTCTTTCCATTAAATTCAAATTTTGTTCTATTGCTATTTTTGGTGATAAATTTGGTAATTGTAGATGGCCTTTTTCCCCTTTTGTTATGTTTTTGATGATTAATTTTGTCTTATTATTCTCTTCTTTTTGCCTGGAAATTTCTTTTCAGAATAATGATATATTGTATAGTTTACTTAATCTATTTTTGAGTTTCTTCTATATTTTTTGCAGAAGAACCCTGAAAAATTTAGTAATTGAGCTTTTACTTCTTCAATGATCCTTTTTTTAAATCTATATGTGGGAATCCCTTGTGTCCTTCAAAATTTTCTTTGATGTATTTCATGGAAAAAAAATATATGATTAATAAACTTAAGTTTCCTTGATATTACTTAAAAGTGTAGACAAGGTCATTAATACAATAAGCATATATTTACCTATTTGAAACATTATTAAATAATATTGGTTGGTATTGGCAGTAATTTGCATCCTTTATTACATATTTTGATGAATATTTTTTTATTTTCCTATTTGAAACATTAGTTAAATAATAAAATATTTGCATAAAAGAATCATTTTTTCTTTTGTATAAATTATTTATATAATTTTCATTTTATTTCGGAAGCAGAATGTTGACAATGCCTGAAGCAAAAGAAACTATAAGACCAGCAGCTCCTGATAAAAGTCTAAGGATGAACCTTGTTTCAACTGATTGTGCTACAAAAACTGTAAGTTGTTTTTTTGTTGTTGTCATGTTGCATTTACATTTTTTACAATATTACAAAATTTTCCATAACTGGTAACTTTAGGATTCACATTTGTCACTCCAATTGAAAAACAATAGAGAATAAACCTAAATTACTTTAATTAGTGTAATTACTTTTATTATATTTACAGTTCATAATAAAATGTGTTTATCTTTCATTTATTTATTTATTGTAATTTGAAAAATAGGTGGAAAAATGGGACCCGAAAGATAGTCTCGGCGATGTTCCTAGCACACAACATGCCATACAGTAAGTTGCTCTTTAGTTTCCATTTCATTTTATAATTTTTTTTTAACAAAAATACCAATTCCTTCTGATTACTTAATTGCAAATTAGACCTAGCATTAGGTCATGGTTTGTATTGGTTTGTGTTGCTAATTATGTACTGAATTTTTTATTTATTTTGAATTTAGGACACTAGATAAAACAATATCAAGCCTTGAAATGGAGCTAGCAGCAGCGAGAGCAGCACAAGAATCGGTTTTAAACGGGTCTCCGTTATCTGATAATATGAAATCCACTGAATCAACGGGTCGAAGAAAGTATTTCATGGTTATTGGTATCAATACCGCTTTTAGTAGCCGTAAGCGGAGAGACTCTGTTCGAGCTACATGGATGCCTCAAGGTTCAATTTCTTAATTTCCTCATCCATTTATTAAATCTATTTAGTTGTGTTTAAAGCACTTATTGTTGTTACAATTTTAGATTTAACCTTTGTATTGGAGATATTTATGGAAATACATCAACAAAACCTCTGTTTTGTTTTGCTTTGTTCCTCATAAATTTCAAATGCCACATTTTGTTTTACGTCGCAAATATTAATTTCTTAAATTTATAATGTGACCAATACTTAGGTGAGAAGAGAAGGCGGCTCGAGGAAGAGAAGGGGATTATCATTCGGTTTGTTATCGGTCATAGGTACGTATATTTCTTCTCTCACTCACATTAATTCACACAAATATAATACAAGTAACATAATAAAACTGTTTTATTTATAAGTTTTTTTTTGGTGTAGCGCTACATCGGGAGGTATATTAGACAGAGCAATAGAAGCAGAGGATAAAAAACATCAGGATTTCATGAGGCTGGTATGTATTTTTTCGATTATTAGTTTTGCATTTTTTTACATCAATATATATAGAATTAATTTATCTGATTTGTTTTTTTACATATTTCCTTTTCAGGATCATGTAGAAGGATATCTTGAACTTTCAGCCAAGACAAAAATATATTTTGCAACAGCAGTAGCTATGTGGGATGCCGACTTCTATGTCAAAGTCGACGATGATGTGCATGTAAACATAGGTAAATTCAAGGACCATATTCCAAATTTAGTTTTTTTTTTTTTTTTTTGTCCTTTTTTATGCATCATTTTAAATTATATTTCAAAAATAAATGCAGCTACTCTTGGAAATACTCTCATACGACACCGATCAAAACCTCGTATGTATATCGGTTGCATGAAGTCTGGCCCGGTACTTGCTCAAAAGTAAGAATATGTAGTCTTTTAACCTTTTTATTAGGATTTAAATTCAGAACAAATATTGTTGTTACTAATTAATATGCATTTTTACAATTTGATTTTCAGAGGTGTTAGGTACCATGAACCAGAGTATTGGAAATTTGGAGATTCCGGAAATAAATATTT
Source organism: Carex parvula (assembly GCA_025461045.1). NCBI lineage: Eukaryota > Viridiplantae > Streptophyta > Magnoliopsida > Poales > Cyperaceae > Carex > Carex parvula. The sequence goes on from JAJGRW010000063.1 coordinate 1,624,679, forward strand.
CCGACATGCTACCGGACAAATTTACGCCATTTCAAAGGATTTGGCCACATACATTTCTATTAACCAGTAAGTGTTTTTTTCAATTTAGAAGCAATTTTTCTTATCACTGGTACAAGTTGACTGGTACCAAAATGGCAATGCAACAAGTCTTTATCTCTTTTGGAAAGTTGTATCTCTGTTATTGAAAATTTAATGAAGGGGATCTAACTTTGTTATCTGTAAATTATAATAGGCATGTGTTACATAGATATGCAAATGAAGATGTATCAATAGGAGCATGGTTCATTGGATTAGATGTAAATCACATAGACGATCGGAGGCTGTGTTGCGGTACCCCACCAGGTAGGCATCTTTCAATTTCCTTTTTTCAATTCGGATGCATCGAAACAACGGGGTTTTGTATAACCGGTCAATAGGTTTTCTCGTGCTAATTAAATTTGTTGATCAGATTGTGAGTGGAAAGCACAAGCGGGCAACTTATGCGTGGCGTCGTTCGATTGGAGTTGTAGCGGGATTTGCAAATCTGTAGATAAAATACGGGAAGTTCACCGCCGGTGCGGCGAGGGCGAAAATGTCCTTTGGAACTCCACCTTTTTGAAACCCCAACATCAGCTTCTAAACTCAATCTAAAACAATAACAAACAAGAAAAAAAAAAAAACAATCAAGTAAATTATATTATGTTTCATTTCTTGTTTACATACATATTACTATGTTAGGTAGGTGCTCTTGTAGAGAAATGAAATTTTTGTTTATTTGTTTTGTTTGTAAAGGGAACTTTTTCTTTTTTGATGTAGAAAAGGGTCCCCAGTGATAGGTATTGTGACATGGGAGAGAGAGAGAGGGAAGAGAGAGAAAGGGATATAGAGGTATAGAGAGAGAAAGAGAAAGGAGAGGGAGAGAGGGGTCTCCCCCCACATTCTTTGAAAGATGCAACATGTGATGGCCATGTTACTGTGTGTTCTTTGTAACATGCAACTTTTAAGTTTGTGGCTGTCAATAATCTTAATTATAAGCAATTATTTGTTTAGTTTATAATTTCCCTATAATCCCCATTTTTTCATTATTACAAATTTTCCAATATTGCTCTCCATTGATTTTCAATGTGAATTATAATTTTGTTATTTTTTAAGTTTGTGGTTATCAATAATTTTAATAAGCAATTATTTGTTTAGTTTATAATTTCCCTATAATCCCCCATCTTTTTATTAATTACAAATGTTCCAAATATTGCTCTCCATTGATTTTCAATGTGAATTATAATTTTGTTCTTTTTTAAGTTTGTGGTTATCAATAATCTTAATAACCAATAAATTGTTTAGTTTATAATTTCCCTATAATCTCCCCCCTTTTTAATTAATTACAAAATTTCCAAATATTGCTCTTCATTGATTTTCATTGTTAATTAAAATTTGTTATTTTTAAGTTTGTGGGTATCAATAATCTTAATATGCAACTAATTGTTTAGTTTATAATTTCCCTATAATCCTTATTTTTTAATTAAATACAAGATTGCCAAATATTGCTATCAAATTGATTTTCAATGTGAATTATAATTTTGTTATTTCAAAAATCTTAAAAAGCAATTACTTGTTTGGTTGTTAAGTTAATTTCCCTATAGTCCCCCATTTTTTAATTAATTACAAAAATTGCCAAATATTGTGCTCCCTTGATTTTCAATGTGCATTTATAATTTTGTATATTTTTAATTAATTACAAAGAGAACCAGGTATAGGACCAGTTTTCCGACTTTTTTTTATTAATATCCTTCATTAAATAAAAAAATCCAAATGTACCCACCAAAGCTGTTTATTTATAAAAATGCCCAGATCAGCCAAAATTGGCCAGTTACCATTTATTTTCTCAACCGGTCATTTTTTGGCCTGTTAAGAATCTTTTTTAATTTTTTAGAAAATGTTATGATTTATTTATTGTTTATATTGAATATTAGAAATATTTTTTATATTTCTTTGAAAATAGATAGAATGCTATAAAATTTGATTTATTAGAAGGACTGCAACAAATAACCCGGATCAACATTTTTCAGGTCGGATTTTTCGAGGCTATAAGAAAAATTAACATATTTCTTTGTGTGTTATTGAAAAAAAATAAAAATGTTTTGAATCTGAGTTATTAATCCTGGTTCAAAAATCACTTCTAGGTAAATAGAGAAAATATTGTGATCCTTCTAGTACATTTAATTTTTAAGATTGAATATCCATTTTGAAAAAAAAATTGAATATGATTTTGTCAGGGCCATTTTTTTTCTTTCCAAAATAGATACAAAATCTTAGAAATTAAATGTACTAGAAGAATCATAATATTTCTGTATTTATCTAGAAGTGACTTTTGAACCGGGATCAATAACTCAGATTCAAAGCATTTTTATTTTTTTTCAATAATACACAAAGAAATATTTTAATTTTTCTTACAACTTCAAAAAATCCAGCCTGAAAAATATTGATCCGTCTAATAAATCAAATTATATAGCATTCTATCTATTTCAAAGAAATATAAAAAATATTTCTAATATTTCAATACAAAAAATAAATAAATCATAATATTTAAAAAAAATTCTCAACCGGCCTAAACAATGAGCGGTTGAGAAAAAAAAATGGTAACGGCCGGTCTGAATATTTTTATAAATAATCAGCATTGGTGGGTACATTTGGATTTTTTTTATTTAATGAAGGATATTAATAAAAAAATTCGGCCCAGTCTTTATCAGTTGACAATTATTCGGATCCTAAGCTAAAATCCGATCCAAAGCCCAAATAACAAACGACAGCCGACGAGCCATAATTTGGGGTAAAGATTTTAACAGATCAGTTTTCACTTCATGCAGTGCAAAAAACACGTGCGGCACTGCTTTGATTCTATAGTCCGTACGCTGCATGAAGTGAAAACTACTCTGTTAAAATCTTTACCCCAAGTTCGTATTCCTTTTCTACGGAAAAAGTACCTTAAAGTGAACGAACCATTTATCTTATGCCACGTAAGAATCAGTAAATATTTGTAAAGTATCAACCGTGCGCTGTTTTGATTTTACAGAGCATTTTTAACTTCATGCAGCGAAAAAACTATTTGCACCGCTGTTTCGATTCTATAGTTCGTGCGCTGAATAAAGTCAAAACTGCTCTGATAAAATCTTTACCCCCTAATTCGTTTTCCTTTCCTACGGAAACATTACCTTAAGTTAACGAACCAGTAATCTTATGCCACGTAAGCATAGGTAAATATTTGTAAAGTATCATCCGTGGATACTAAAAGATCCTCGAAATTCCAACTAAAATAGAATTCATATCACCCGAGTTAACTCAAGTAACCCGCACCGTCAGATCTGCTTTGGCACGAGTATTAAAGGAACCCGTGCATTCCACCTCCTGCTAGATTGGCCCGGATTTTGATCAGACGGTCAAAATCTAAACGAAAAATTTGAGTTACTTTAGGGTATCAGAATTAACAAAATATAGCCGTTACATATCTTTATTCTCTCGTCTCTCTCAGTAAGAAAGAAACACAACGCAAAATGAAATCTCTTCAAGTAAAGAAAGAGCATGGATTAGTAACCCCTGTGAGGAGATCAAGTCGATTAAATGCGGTTAATTTGGAAGAAAAGGATGATTCAAAATCAAAAACGGTGGAGAGATTTGGTGAAAAATGCGATTATGAAAGTATTCGAAATGCTAGAATTTCTGAAAATATGGTATGAAAAATGGTTTCTTTTCTCTCTTTTTCACTGATTTAATGTTTTTTTTATCCAATTTCTCTTTTGCAAAGAAGACTTTAAACCCTAAATCCAAAATCCTAAACCCTAAACCCTAAGTCGTTTTATTGTTTATTCTATTTGATAATAAAGTAATGTAAAAGAGAAAAATGGTTTAGGTTTAGGATTTAGGGTTTAAGGTCTTCTTTGCAAAAGAGAAAAATGCTAAAATTTCTAAAGATATGGTTAGAAAAATAGTTTCCTTCTCACTTTATGAAAAGGTTGATTCCAAAATGATAAAAAAATTTGGGGAAAAGTGCGATTATGAAAGTATTTGAAATGATAGAGTTTCTGAAAATATGGTAAGAAAAATGGTTTCCTTCTCTATTTTGTGTATTAAGGATCTCTCTTTTTCACTGATTTAATGTTTTTTTTACCCAATTTCTCTAATCAAAGGCAAGAATGGAGTCATTTGGATTGCTTCATGCAGCAAGAGAACTCAATCAAATCATCTCTTCTTCTCCTAAATCAAACAAAGCCAATAAGCCAAAATGGAAAGATCGAAAGGTTGAATTAACCCCTACTAGGAGATCGAGTCGATTGCAGGCCATTTCTTCGAACAAAGGTGTAGCCCGATCTCTGTCATGCATAAGTGATTTCGAAGAGAAGTTGGTGGTTTTTGAACCTGACAGGCGGGCCCGCGTAGCTTGGCGTTGCGAAAGCAAGGGGAGAGGGAGTGTTTATGACCCGATCCTTGGAATTTGTTGTCACTTTTGTCGGTAAATATGTTACTTTCTACTTAGTTTTCGTATTCATTCTTATAAAATCATTTTGAGATAATAAACAAATTAAGGGTTTAGTGTTTAGGGTTTATGTCCGTATCCTCTGACTTTATCTCAACTTTTCAGTTGATGTCAAAACGGGCCAGAAAGTATTATAAAATGGGTTGCTTTAAGATTCGTGCTGAACGGTTCATATTTTGTACAAATCAACTCAAAATTTGAGATATCTTAGAGGATGTGAATTCTTAGGGTTTAGGGTTTAAAGTATTCTTTGTAAATATCTGAATTAGAGAGCATTTGTGATTGATTTAGGTGATTTCACACAACATTTTACTTAAATTTTAATATTTCAGACAAAAGAAGTTATGTGGAGAAGAAGATTGCAAGCGATGCGGTGATGGGGACACCAATCAGCCCTGCATAGGTTTAAATTCTATTAATATTTAATTTTAATTTTATATTTATCCTAATTTGTAAGTAGTTGCATGGAAATTTCATATCCTGTGAAATATTTTACAGGAAAAACAGAATGCTCAGTTTGCCATTCTACAAATGGAATTCTATGCCGTGCTTGCCTCAAAGTGCGGTATGGTGAAGGTACTGATTATTAACTTTAAGTTGTTGACTTTAATAATAAGGGGAATTTCATGTATACAAAAACCTCAAATTGGGTACATTATAAATTTAAAACAAAGTTTTAATTGAAAAGTCAATAAATTGGGTAAAATTTGTGAGTTTTTTAATATAGAAGGGTAAATATGATATTACGAACTTTAGAAGGGGAAATATGTATTTTTGAAGTTTTTGAGGGGGGTATACATGAAATTCCCCTTAATAATTTGGGTTATTTTCAACTGACAACTGAATTTGATTTTTGGTACAAATTTGGAACAATTTCATGTACACCCCTCAAAAACCTCCAATTTGATTAAAAATTTGAAAAGTCAATAAATTGAAAATGGATACATCATAAATCTAAAACAAGTTTTAAAAAGTCAGTAAATTGGGTAAATATGATATTATGAACTTTTGAGGGGATTATACGTGAAATTCCCCTTTAATAATTTGGGTTATTTTCAACTGACAACTGAATTTGATTTTGGGTAAATTTGGACAATTTATAAAGAAATGGAGGATGTAAGAAAGAACAAAGAATGGATGTGCCCACACTGTGTCGAAGAAATGGGAATAAATCCTTTCTGGATTTGCAACAGGTTCATACATATCTTTATCTTTATTTATTTACAAGTTTAGATTTGTTACCAGTATAATACAGTAGAGTACTAGCCTGATTATGTAATGTACCAGTTTTGTGTACTGTACAATTTTGGTCCCATACCAGTATGAAAATTAAGGGTTTGTGGTAGTATATATAAGTATCACTGTGCCAGTATGAAAATTTACTTGTAGATCGAATTTTATAATTTATTAGAAGTTTTTACTATTTTGTTAGATAGGTAGAAAATCACTTGATCTAAAGATTGTGAACCATTCAAAAGTAGTGATTTCTACCTATATAAAAAAAAGTAAAAAAAATTCTAAAACATGTAAGATTTAGTTAACAAGTACATTTTCATATGGAGATCATGTTGAACGGTTCGGATCGACAAATTAGACTTTGAAAATAAAAATATTGATCCATAGTACGGACCAATATGTGCTATGCATAGTTCCATAGCCTCCTCACTCTTTGGTTTCTTCAAATATACTACTCTTTTGTATTACTTAACTTCAATGAAAAAATGCTCCTTTTTTGTTGAAATTCAGATTTTTTTCTTAACAAACCGATAAGATGAAAATTGCACCAGGTGTACCAGTTTTGTACTGTACAAGTTAACCCCATACTAGTATGAAGATTATGGGTTTATGGTGGTATATACCAGTCTCACTGTACCAGTCGTCAAATAAACTACTTTTGTTGAAAAAACGGTTCCTTTTTAGGTGAAATTCATTTTTTTTTTATCTCAACAAACCGATAAAATGAAAAATGCACCAGGTGTATGTTCATTACTAGCCTGATTGTGTATTGTACCAGTTTTGACCCCATACCAGTATGAAAATTATGGATTTATACCAGTATGGGGATTCCCCATTTGGTTTCTTCAAATAAACTACTTTTTTTATTATTTCAAGAAAAAAAAGCTCTTTTTTGGGTGAAATTCAGTTTCTTTCTTTGTTTAATTTTTTTTTTAACAAACCATAAGATATAAATTGCACCAGGTTCATGTTCATACAAGTCGAAATTCCCTTTGAGCCTGTTTTGTTTAATTTAGATAATAATTCGCACTTATTAAATTTTTTTTTCACATATTTTATCATTGAACTGAAAATCTGCAGTTCTTTTTGTATGAAAAAGAGAAAATTGGTCCCCACTGGAATTGCTATATACGAAGGTATACTATCTATTTGTATTTTTTTATAAATTCATAATTTTTTTTAAGCACTACTTACATTCAGACTCTTGTCAATTTTATTTACTTAAATTTTTTTGAATTAATACAAGCTCGTGCAAAAGGATACAAATCAGTTGCGCATCTACTTATGGATCAGCTCAAGAAAAAAGCATCAGTTCAATCAGAAAAAGTTGCATTTCTTGTACCTGATGGTACAAAAAATGTATGAAATATTAGGTTTTCTTTTGATTAGATAACAGTTTTTTTAAGAAAATTTAACTAATGAAGTATGCTTTTCCTGTACCTGTCATTCTGATACTGTGTTAGGTTTATCTCAGGTACAAAAATTGGTATCATCATGGTATCACATATTAGGTTTTCTTTTGATTAGATAGTTGTTCCTTGAGGAAATTTAACTGATGAAGATGTAGTCGCTTTTCCTGTACCTGTCATTCTGATACTGGTAAAAGAAAGTTTATTTTGACATTCAACGGTTTAAAATGTTACACCATTTTATGTCAATATCATAACTTAACTTAGTTGTTTGCTTGTCTAAATTGATGCACCACAAACTATAGATGCAAGCAATATACGAACACATGCATCTCTCACTATGGGTGTTGATCGGTTTGATTCGGTTAAAACCAAAATAAAATAGGCAAATCAAACTTTTATTCAGTTTTCAAAATACAACTGAATCGACTGAAATAAACTTATCAACCAAATCAAAACTGAACTGAACAAAAATCATAAAAATAAACATTTTGTTCATTTTTTGAATTTTTTTAAGATGAATCTAAAAATTTTGTTTGGTTCGGTCTCGGTTTTAAACCGACCAAGCAATGTACATTATGTCATAATTTTTGAATTTTTTTTTAAAATGTTTGGTTCGGAACGAGGACGGATTTAAAAATTTCAGTTAGTTCGATCTAACCGGTTTTAAAAATTTCTAAACCAAACCGAATTATTAAACTGGTTTAAAAAAATGAAGTGAACTAATCCATTTAACAGGGAAAAACGAATCGTTTAAATCGAACTCTCTCAGTTCTATTTAAAACTGATTAAACCAGACCCGATGAACACCCCTATACCTCTCACACACATCATATACATCATATACCTCATTTATTCTTTTTTTATATGTTGCAATTTTTGACCACCAAAATAACAAAAAAAGGAAGAACCAAAAAAGATAGCAGAAATTTTATTGGCCATAAAAAGATATGAAGAGATTAGTACTCCTCCATATCTACCTCTAAATTTTGCTACAGAATGGATTGAGATCGACATCTTTTGTTGAAAGAAGAGATTTGGTGAAAACAGATTTCTCAAAGGAAACCAAACAATTCAATTTGTGCCAAAAAAAGAAAAACACACACACACTTTGGTCAGGTAATTCGATTAATTGCACAAACTGAACTCATTTATAAAACTGAATGTTCAACACGATACAGGTACGGATATCAATACGGAAATGCAATACGTATCGGATATGATACGGGACCATAGAAGGAAAAATCGGAATCGGAATCGGGATTGGCAACTTTCGATCCCGATCCAGATCAGTTCAAAATTGGTCGGAATCGGTCCAAAATCGGTCGGAATCGTTTTTCCTCTAAAACTCGCTTTCCGAGTAAATCGGTCTTGTCCGATCCCAATCTGAATCGGCCGATTTTGCCTTCTATGTACGGGACCATATATAAAGTATCGGGATAACATAGATATAGTGATCAGTAAAATTCAACATTGAGGAATAATTAATTGCACAAGCTAAACTCTAAACTCTAAATCAGTGAAACAAATAATTGAGAGTTTGTCATGGCAGTAGCATTCAGAGTTTGTTCCATAAATCTCATAGTGTTTTATGTGGTGTCTTCCATAAAACAAACTCTCAATAAGTGAGAAAGAGATGAGTGATAAGTGAAAAAAAGTTCAGAGTTTAGAGTTTTAAAATCTAGTACAAAATGACAAATTACCATTCAAATTTTTTTTTCCTTTTTTGAATGGCAGTAGCATTCAGAGTTTGTTTTAAAATGTTAATTCACATGGTTTTTTTGCTGCATGAAGTTAAAAATGCTCTGTAAAATCAAAACAGCGCACGGTTGATACTTTACAAATATTTACTGATTCTTACGTGGCATATGATAAATGGTTCGTTCACTTTAAGGTACTTCATGCAGCGTACGAACTATAGAAGTTAATTCACATGTACAATATTCAAGGCGGGTTGAAGAACAAATAATGAGGTCAATTGACTCTATTTTTTAATTTGTTATATATATATATAAATTTTTATATAATTTAGATTAAAATGTCATAAAACTGTCAAATTGATTTTCATTCTTCATATGAAAATTTTGTATAATTGATTTCCATATGTGTTTGATTCTCATAGTTCAGAAATCTGACTCTGCTCCTGTACAATATCATCACTCATCACCATTAATTATTTTCGGTAATCATACGTTTACTTGATAAAAATATGGTTATTTGCAGACAATTATAAAAGAAATTAATCTTCTCATCAAAGTTTCAACAAGCAAAATCAAGCAAACTAGCAAAATATTTACACGCTATATATTGTGAGAGGGAAAATGATGCCCCAAACCCAAAATCCAAGAAATCAAGAAAAATCTTTACTTACCATTTTTACATTTTTTCACATTTTTAAATATTTTTGCTGATATTTTTTCAATAAACTTACTTACAATTTTAAAAAATAGTTAAACGTAATTATTAACATGACGGAACTATTTTCTACAAAAAAATTTTAGTCACATCATGTCACATCATGCTTTCCGATCCGATTCTCATAACATTGAAATAAATTGTAAAAATTATAAAATAAGGAAAAATTCTTGGAAAGTTTATTTATTAAAATATTTTAGTTGAAATTTGAATTGTTGATTGGGTAAAAAATAAAAAATCCTAAAAAGTGAGAAAAATTGAGAAGTTATTTGAAAGTGGAGTAAAATTGATAGAAAAATTATTTTTATAAATTACTTCCAAAAAAAAAATGGATAGAAATTATTTTACACTTAGTTGATTCCATACAAAAAACATAATGGTTTTCTTATGTCTTTTTTTACTACAAAAATATGTTGAACTTTTTTTGAAAATAATTATTTGAAATTGAAGTTTAAAGTATCATGATTTTTTTAGGAACTTTTAAGATAAAACTAATATATAAGTAATGTTTGTGGACAATTAATTTATGTTAATTAATTTGCTCATAAAGAATTTATAAATGAAGGGTTAATATCCAAAGCACATTTTCTTAGTTAATTTTCTCCGAATTAATAAGCACTGGAGAAAGAGAAACCAATCACATATATATGCTTTCTGAGGGTAACTGGACCTGTCCTTTGTTTATGAAACAGAGAAAATATTGCTCATTAATTATTGACCGAGATGTCCCCTTCAGTTCAGAAGGGACTCCACTCACCCAGCATTAAATATTAGTATAACAAAAATGTCAATTAGTGGGCTCCACTCACCCAACCTAGCATCCATTTTTGTTTCTACCAACACTAACATAGCAGATGATGCTTTTGTGCAGTGTGTGTGCAAATGCAATGGTACAGAATACAGAAGTTTGTACCAACACTAACTAGTTTCAGCTCCACCTAGAATACAGAAGAGAAATGGCTGAGAGCATTGTAAAGGTTTTGCTAACCAAGCTCACTGATGTTGGAGTTCAAGAGGTTTTACTCCTATACCATGTCGATGAACAAGTGGAGATAGTGAGCCGTGAACTCGGCCGGATTCAGGTTTTTCTGAAGGATGCTGACAAGAAACAGATAACAGATGATAAACAGAAGCATTGGGTTAAGGAGGTGAGAGATGTTGCCTATTTAATAGAAGATGTCATTGACACCTTTCTCTTTGAGGTCCCTCCAAAACCGCAAAAGCTCGCCGGCACGATGGAGGCCATGAAAAGGATGATGAAGATAACAAAAAAACTACCGGCTGTACGCAAACTTGTCCATGAGATAGCTAAGATCCAGACAAGGATGACTGAGATTGAGACCAGTAGACTCAGGTATATATATATGTTGCTTAATTTATTCACTACCTATGTTAATTTTGATTTGTGTATTTAGTGGAAGAGAGAATGAGGAAGGAAAATAAAGGTAGCTGAAATTTTTTCTCTTACATATTATAAATGAAATATTTCCTATTTATAGGACATATGGTGATATTTACAAATTCAAAAATATATATGTCATTAAACATGACTCAAATATCAAGTGCATAAATTGCACGTCTCAACATGACTCGAGAAAACCTAAACATTTAATTTATGTAGAAATTTTTTCAAATGCATTTACTCTAATTATTTGACTAATTAATCAATTAATTATGTTTATTATTTCTAACTAAACTATTAATTTCAACAAGGTATGGAATCAATACTCTGGGCGAGGACGGTGGAGAGATCAAACTACCCGTTAGGCCACTCGTGCTACCGGACATTGATCCCGATATTGTCGGGTTCAAGGAGGACCAAGAACATGTTGTCAAAGGGTTGCTGGATGAGACCACTAAGAGATGTTATGTTGTTTCCATTTGGGGAACTGGTGGGCTCGGAAAAACGACTCTTGCGCGAAAAGTATACAATTGGTATGTGCTATATATTTGTTTTTAAAAAAATAAAACTTTTAGTTTTGAATTTAATTGTTTAATTGTTTGATTCAAGTTGATTACACTTGTTTTCCCGTTTTGTTCTAACTTGACCACTGTTAATTTCAACTTGAATCTTTGCAGAAATTATGAAATATGTTTGATCAATTTACAGAAATTTTAAATCGAGTTGCCAAATTATCAAACCCAGTTACTACAATTTTCGAACAAATTGTCTGATGAATTTATGATTTACGAGATAACTGCTTCATATAATTAGTTTTGTAAGTAAAAATTTAAATTTTACTAAATCAAGTCCATATAATTTTTAATATTTAGTAATTCAATTCCATATAATGGGTCGAACTCAACCCCCACAATTTTGATCCTAACGATTGGTCGGTCGAGTTGGAATCGAGTTCATATCCTGTGAGGCAACAAAATATTTCTGTTTAAATCTGCACCGTCTGGTCATAATTTGAATCAATCAGACCCGAGATGAAATGCATGAGATCTCTTTAATATATTCGTGCAGATTTTGATTGAACGGCCTAGATTTAAAGAAAATATTTTGTTACATCATGTCATATGAATTTATCGAAATCTGGCATTTGATTCTGTGAAGAGTGAAGAGTGAAGAGGTTTTGAGATCTGAGCATTCTGTGAGATATCTCAAATTTTGAGTTGATATAATTAGAAAAATCGGGACCGTTCAAATCTTCTGTTTAAATCTCAAAGCACAATAAATATTCCAATTTTATCTAATTCTTTATAATATCTATATGTTTTATGAGGGTTCCAATGCCTCATGTCTTTCATACCTCATCTATCTCATATTTTATATCTTCGTTTTCAAAGTTCAAATTATCGATCCGAACCGTTTAACAATGTCTAGGGATGAAATTTTATATTTTTTGGAAATTTCATACTATTTTTTAAGATGGGTACAAAATCACTGTTTTTGGACCGTTCAAAAAACAGTGATTTTCTACCCATCTTAAAAAATAGTAAAAAATTTTCAAAAATTATAAAATTTCATCCCCAACCATATTTTAGTATGGATATCATGTTGAACGGTTCGGATCGACAATTTAGACTTTGAAAACGAAGATATAAAATATGAGGTATGATGAGGTATGAAAGGCACGAGGCATTGGAACCTTCCTCATGTTTTATAACAGACAACTAAATGTTATTAAATGTTTTATTTAAGAAACCAACAATATTCATTCATTAATAAAGTGTTTCAAAATATATTTAGATAATGATGGTCTGACTGATATTACAACCATTAAATTAAAAACGCACTATGTCAGAAGCAATCATGACCGAACATCTTGAACAAAACATGTCGGATCGAATCTTATCTGTCAAAAAAAAAAATATTCATGATACAATATGAACCCATCCCGATCTGAAATTTTGACATATCTAAACATAATTTATCATTAATTATGCATTTATTATTCTGGTTGTAACATTTTCATTAAAGTAGGCCATGCATTGAGAATTCGTATCCTCTGCATTAACTCAAATTTTGAGTTAAGATCTGAACCGTCCTATTGAGATCCGCACCAATATTAAAGTACACGTGCATTATAGGAGTGGACAGGATTGGTCGGAATTTTGATCGTACGGTTCATAAATTAACTCAAACTGTGCGTTAATGCAGAGGATACGTGTTCATGCATTGAGGGTTAGCCAGTGCATGCTAAATTGTATTGTTCTAGCTGGAAGCCTTTATTAACCCAACCCAACAGGTCATTGAGGTAGTGGTCTGCTAACGGGTACCTCGGGCAGGGCAGACCCGTACCCGTCCCGGGCAGCGGGCAGGACGGGTACGGGTACAACGGGTAGGCGGGTACAACGGGCACGGGTAGGCGGGTTTTTTTTTTTAAAACTCCGCCCTGCCCGTCTCAAACCCGTGCCCGTTGCGGGTAGACGGGTACAACGGGCAAGGGTACAGCGGGCACGGGCAGGACGGGCACGGGTAGAAATTTTTTTTTTTTTTTTTTTTGCTGTTTTCTGATTTTTTTTACCGTGTCGTACGAATATTATTACGTGTTTACCGTGTCGTACGAAATATTATTTCTTTACACGAGTAATTTTATTTTATTTTTAAACTCTCATTCTAATTTTTATATATGAGTTACAAATAATAGTTCGGCTATAAAAATTGTATATATATATAATAGTTTATAAATAATACGATTCCGACATAAGAATGAGAGTTATAAACAAATAATAGTTCGGCTATTATTTGAAATAATACGCTATAATTTGTATATAAATAATAGTTTATAAATAATACGATTCCAACTATTATTCCGACACATCATATATAAATTGTATATATGAGTTACAAATAATAGTTCGGCTATAAATTAGAATGAGAGTTTAAAAATTTGAAACTAAACCAGACATAAGAACAAATACGCTAGACATAAGAACAAATACGCTAAATAAATAATAGTTTCAAATTAGAATGAGAATTTGAAACTAAACACATCTTTATAATTCCTAAATAAATAAAATTTGTAACTCATATATAAAAATTATTTGTGCGAATATTTGTATATTTATTCGGCTAAGTACAAGTCTAATTATTTATACTAAAATACGCTAGATTACTTGAAATTATGTTGAATTACACTATATTACAATAAATTATGTTCAATTATACTAAATTACGTTAAATTACAATAACCTCGCTAATTATGCTGAAATACGGTAAGAAAAACACTAAACTACACAAAATTACGCTATAATAGACTGATTTTGCTCATCTTTCATGAATTATAAAAAATAGTAAAAAAATTCCAAAAATAGTAAAAATTGGTAATCTGCAAGTTCATTATGTAACTAATTTACTGAGCTACTTGGATTGAATGATAGACATGAAAATCTTAATCGGAAACGTCAACTCAAGTTTTGAGGCTCTTCCCTTAGTTTTTTGACGAATCCGACGGTCAGATCGGTCCCGAAAGGAAGTTAGCTTGGTTTTGGGGCTGTGGAGCTCATGTCAAAATTTCAACCCGATCCGACAGACGGATCAAAAGTTATGCCCTTTTTTATCAAAATTTCATTTTAAATTGATAATATATTTTCTAAACGTTCATTTATTTTTAATAGGTTAAATAAAATATAAATAAAAAATATCTTAAATCAATTACTTTAAAACAATAAACATTTTAAATTGATAATATATTTTGTAAACGTTCAATTTAAATTGATAATATAAATCTAAATCTAAATTAAATAAAAATTCAAATCTAAATTTAGATGCAAATAAAATTAAATCTAAATTGAATATAAATCTAAATTAAAATTTAAATTGAATCGAAATCTAATTTAAATCTAAACTAAATTAAATTAAAGGAAAAAAAAAAACTCAAAATAAGCCTCTGGCGGCAGCCGAACTAAAAGCTGTACTCAAATTCTCAAAATAAGCCTCTGCAAGTTAACAGAGCAGTTTTGGCTACAGGCAGCTTAATATTCACATGAAAAGCTGTACTAAGTGCGCTGCATGTAGCCAAAACTGCTCAGTTAATATACTGCGAGTGGGGGGAAAATTTTTTGAATTAAAGTTGTTCGGCGGGCAGCGGGCAGCTGGCACGGGTACGGGTACGGGCACGGGTACGCGGGTGCGGGTACACCCGTGGCGGGTGCGGGCAGACGGGCAGCGGGCACGGGTTTGGCGGGTACGGGTACACCCGGGTTTGGCACCAAAACAGGCCACCCTGCCCATTTCAAGCCCGTACCCGCATACCCGTTTACCCGTCTATACCCGGGCACGGGTACGGGTACCCCGGGCACCGGGCACGGGCGGACCGGGCACGGGCAGCCCCAGGCGGGCAGTGTCAAATGTCTAATTGAGGGTAGGCCGTATTAGTTACTTGTGTTTTTTTTTTATATTGAATGGATTATTGATATTGTGCAAATCTAAACAAGACCAACAGTTAGATCTCATAAACAATTAACGGCTAGATCGTGCGAATTGATATTGTGCAAATCTATTTGTATATTGTGCCAACAGCTTTTGCAATGCCATGCAAAAAAAAAAAAAATATAAAACCATAGCCCTTTAGATTGGTAAAGAAAATCACAATTTTCTATTTGTTATACTAAAATCCAATAAATGTTTTATTTTTACAGTAATGATGTGAAGAGACAATTTCAACTTCGCATATGGGTTGCTATTTCTCAAAAGTTTGAATTAATTGACATTTTGAGAAAAATAGCGGAGCAACTCAATCTTCCTATCGATCCGAGCAACCAACAAAAAGATGTTTTTCTTACCAAGCTTCATAAGTCTCTTAGAGGCAAAAAGTACCTCATAGTCCTTGATGATGTTTGGACAAATGATCTATGGACTCAAATTGGAGAAGCACTCCCAGATGAAAATAATGGAAGTAGAGTACTTATAACCACTAGGTTCTTTAATGTTGCTAAAAAAGCCGATCCCACATGTGAACCGTACAAACCTGGGTTCTTAACGAAGGAGTTAAGCTTAGAGCTTTTTTTGAAAAAGGCTCTTCCAAATCAAGATCCAAACTGTTCTTTTGATGATCTTTCTGATATCACAGATCAATTTGTCCGTAAATGTGGTGCGCTTCCTCTCGCATTGGTGGTTTTAGGAGGCCTATTATCAACGAAACCACGCAACTATGCTAATTGGAGTAAGGTGTTACAAACAATGAGTTGGCATACCGATGGAAATGAATGTTGCGCGATTATAGGCACTAGTTATGAGGATCTATCATTTGCTCTTAAATCATGCTTCATGTACTTCGCTGCATTTCCCGAAGACTACAAGATCGATGCCAAATCTTTACTTCGAAAGTGGGTTGCAGAGGGCTTCATACCACAAGAAGATAACATAACATTGGAAGAAACTGCAGAGAGTTACTTGGAAGATCTCGTACAGAGGTATAACTTCTTCATTTAATGCTTTACACATTTTACTGTAATGTGCTAATATCACTGTACAAGTGTTGGTTCCAATTTAGTTATTAATTGATACAACAGGATTAATTCCAACTGAATTTTTTTGAAGCTAAATATTTTCTTTATGAAATATTTACTATCCTCAAAATTTATGAGTGTTAACATTATAATACATAATCAGTGCTTTCTTTAACTATTTACCTTAGAAAAACGTGAGCCCCAATAATTTAGTTATGATATTTATGACCACTCTAAATCGGATGTTCTTCTATTTAAAACAAATTTTCTTATTGTATGTACAGGAGCCTAGTTCAAGTAAAATCTAGATCTTTTGATGGTTCTATCGCATATTGCTACATTCACGATCTACTACGGGATCTTGCTATCCAAAAAGCCAAGGAGGACAACTTTCTTGTGGTGTATTCACATCCAGATGATGAACAAAGCTTGAGTAGGGCGCGTCGTGTGGCAGTTCACCATCCAGATTGCGATAAACTCGTGATGAGCCAAAACCTCCGCACTCTGTTGTGCTTTCATAATAAAGTCATGCCAAATTGTTCTAAACAAAAGCTGCTCAAAGTGGTAGGCACTGAAGGCACCATGAGTATGAATAGCATAAATGTGGGAATGTTTGAGGGATTAACTCAGTTAAGATATCTGAATCTTCATGGAAAGATAAGTGACAACTCTGAGAAAAGATACTTGGAGAAAGTGATAGGCACCATGAAGTGTATGCAGACCTTTAATATCGATCTAATATCACGTGACGGAATCGGAGATGATTTTCCTAACTGTGCATGGCATATCAAGACACTGAGGCATGTCACAACCTCTCTTCGAGTTTTGCCACCATCAACAGAACTACCAAATTTGCAAACGCTTACATTTGTTACTACCAATGAATCATGGAAAACTGGGTTTCCACATGTACCTCATCTACCCAATTTACGTACATTATGGTTAGAGTACAATTCATGTCCATGGATGGTAGTGGCCGCTTTCCTTGGCACGTTAAGGCACCTGATTTCTCTCGAGCTAACCGGTTCTATTCCGGGAGACATATTTGATATGAAGGATTTTCCATTTTATCAGCATCTACAATCTCTAACATTAAATAACTATCTGGACACCTCTAATGAAATGGCCATTGATGTTATCATGTTACCTCCTCACCTCATTCATCTTGACATTACTGGTTTCCACTTCCAGCAAGATGTAATGCCAGTACTGGAGAATCTACACTGCCTCAAGGTTCTTCGACTACGCGGAGTCAATAAAACTAATCTAGAAATGAGATGTTCAGCTAAAGGCTTCAACCAATTAGAAGAAGTGTTGATTATGAACTTTCTCTTGCTAGAGAATTGGGAGATAGAGGAGGGTGCCATGCCAATTCTTAAAAATCTCTGTATTAGGGAATGTAAAAAATTGTGTGCTCCACAGGGGCTACAACACCTAACCAACCTTCAACAATTGGAATGGTTTGATGTGAGCAATGATGTGGGTACTGAGGTTTGCCACTTATGCAAACATGTTCCTTCAATTAAATTTAGTGAGTATTATTAGAGCCATGGACTCTGGTCAATGCATATTTTACTTCCTCCAATTTCATATTTGGCACTATTTTCTCTTAAATTTCTTGTATGCATGTGTGCTTTGCATTTTTAATTTAATTTCTGATGTTTTTTTTTCTTTTAATATGTAGTTGAAGATTGCAAGTTTGAGTTTTCTTATAATATCTAGTATGCTCTATGTTTTATTTCCCATATTTATAACTAGCTTCTTAAATAGGTTGCACACAGGGCAAATACAATCATGCTGGAAAAGTACAAGATTGACAAAAAAAGAAAAAAAGAAAAAAAGAAAAAAAAGATAACATACAAAAATAACTCAATTTTTTATTTGGAAAACAAAAATGTACTCAATTAGCATTAAAAATATTTTATGTTATCTTAAGCATTAAAAATATTTAAACGTGTCTTTTTCTAATTAGTTGGAGTATATATATCTAGTAGGCCATCACATGCAGTCTTTTCCTTTTCCTTTTTTTATTTAGGGTGGACTTGGCCTACGAAAAATACCCCAATTTCAAAAGTTTCTCTTCTTTTCGTTTCTGGGCTGCCAGAGATAGAACAAATCTAAGATTATTTTCAATTGAATCCTTGTACAAGAGAAAATTGTAGAAGTTCACAGAACAGACCCCCAGTTTTTATTAAAATTGCTAACAAGCTCTTAGTACCAGTATATTTCAAAAAAAAGCTCTTAGTACCAGTAGCAAGATAGGCACATAGAAGTTTAGAAACAGAACTGAAGCAAGGAAAATAACTACTTTCATATGGAGTGGGAGTAGGTCCGATGGGCATCGGACCTACCTCGGTTCGACGGGTTTAATCACTATCGATTTTCTTTTAGATTCGTGCGAAATGCTTTAAAACCCGTGCGTTTATGTTTCAAGTTTCGTGCGCACAAATCACTCCGTTTTTCTATGGTAGATCTGCCCATCGGAACCAAACTAGGTCCGATGGGCATCGGACCTACACCCAACTCCTTCATATAGCCTAAATAGTTTAGAGAACCTTGAAACATACATACTAGATGACCAAAAAAACTCTAACACTGAATTTTTACATAAATAATTGTCTCTCCAACTAAATCTCTCAAACGTACCCGTACCATAAATGTCTGTGTGAGACCACTCAAACTACATGGGGGACCATACACGTTTTTAGAGGTGATTTTTTTTTCCGTTCAATCTCGTCCATATTTTTGATAATCTGTAAGAAATTTTGCAAATCTAAAACTACGAACGTCTTCTACACAATTTTCTCTTCAAATGAGATCCATGATGACGTACGGGCTCGTCGTCACACAAGTATTAATTTATACCTCGTCGTGCAAGTATTTATACCTACACTTACAAGTATTTTTTACATATGACATTTAATGATATCTAAAAGTATTAATATCAAGTATTGCAAATATTTATACCTATGCACTGAAGTAATTATACTTATGTGGTCAACTATTTTTGTTAGATGAATGTTGCAAGTATTTTTACATATGAGTATATGACACTGGATATAATATGAAAATATTAATATCAAGTATTACAAGTATTTATACCTATGTGGTTAACTATTTTTGTTAGAGGAAGATTAACGCAGTGACGATTGGGGAATGTTGATGCGGGATGCAGGGTCCCCACTACTTCATCAGAGGAAGGTTGACGCGGAGACCATTGAGGACTTGAAAATGAGATAATCATATCAAGTTACACACGCAAGTATTATTATTTTATTTTGTAAGTATCAATTTCTTATCTTCCAAATATTTATACCTATGAAGGTTGACGCGGAACGAGTGTGGAGACTGAAAAATGGGAGACCATATAATTAGTGGGGACCATAGTACATCATTCCTATAATGTACAGTACAGATACTGTAGCGCGGGATGAAGATAATTATTCTATAAATTAAAGAAATAATTATCTAATCTATAAAATCATTTCTTGAAAATCTCATTTCATAGCAATAACATCAGGGGCAGAACTAGGGTGGCTCTTGAGTTCACCAAGCCCTTGATAAACTCAAGTCTAAAACCCATCGGATCGGCTTCAAACGACGAATCCGAAGCGTCGAAATCCATCTACCTTATGAGTGATGCGTCTACATGCAAAAATTTTAAATTTTGAAATTAATTTTGCATAGAGTCAAGTGGTCAAAAAATGTCAAAAAATGAATGCATTAAAATTAATTTATTAACCTTCTAATTTTGACTGCTTGACTTTATCCTAAATTAATTTGAAAGTATAAAATCTTTACATGTAGACGCATCACTCATAAGGTAGGTGGATTTCAATGGTTCGGATTCGTCGTTTGAAGTCAATCCGATGAATTTTAGACTTGAGTTCACCAAGAGGCTTAGTGAACTTAAGAACACCCTAGTTTTACCCATAACATCAGTATTGTCAGGTTTTCTGTGGGAGGAGAAACGCAATCAGTGCCATCGTTTTGTTAAAAAATCTCATTTTCTCTATCTCCACTTCACACTGACAGCACTCGTACTTCAGCAAGCTCATTCCTTCTTTTTTTTTTTTTTTTTTTTTTTTGTGGTCTTTGCTCATTCCTTCTCTTTCGGTTAGTTTTCCAACTTGTTTAACTTTTTGAAATCATAACATAATTTGTTTAATTAGGTACCTTTTTAATGAACAGTGTGCTCAGAGACGGAGGCATCTAGTATGAAGGGTAAATATCCTCTCTGGTACCGTAAAAGATTTCCTTCACTTTTACGGTTTGAGATTAACTCCCAGCCGCTTTGGGATTCGGGCTGACGGAGGGGTAGTATTATTGGGCTTTGAGATTCGTGCCAAGTTAAAAAGAACGGTCCAGATCAATTAATTGTAAAAGATTCCCTATTATGGTACCGGGGGTGATCTGAATTCCTAGTATGAATGGGGGTAGGGGTGTAAACGGAGCAAATTCGGAGTAGATAATATTAATACCATATTCATATTCATATTTCAGTGAGCGGATACGAATACTAATACAGATAGGTAAACAAACATTAAAATGTAAAATCAAATCCATCTTAAACGGATACAGAGCGGATAATCCAAGAATATGGACCAACGAATAATTGTCGGATAATTGAATCATATGAACTTTAACTTACAAAAAATCCAACAAAAAGCATTACATCCTTGGTTAAATAAGTACAGCGGCAATCATTTTAAAACCATGAAATTACCAAAAAAAAAAAAAAAAAAACAGATGTCCGGATGTGCAAAATAAGTTGGTCCCACAAGGGATTGGGTCAAGCAGATAGCGGAGAGAGGAGAGAGAAGATAGCGGCCACATAACGGGTTTTGTTGGAAAATTGATTGATTCCGGATAGATCCGTTTATGGTTTCGTTTTCTTAGAAACAAAATGTCACGACTATTGAAATTAATTCTCAATATGAAAATTTTATATAATTGACTCTATTTATATTTCCATACTTAAAAGTCTGACTCCATATTTCAATACTATTTTCAGCATACAAATTTTATACAATTGACTCTATTCATATTTGATCTCCATATTTAAAAGTCTGACTCCATTTCGGATTGTGCTTACCAAAGATATAATTCGTAATTTGTACATTATTTAACCTAAACATTCATAATGTGCATTATGATATATTATCTGGGGTTGAAACCCGGTATGGTCCAACGAATTCAGATTCTCTCCGGTACCGTAATAGAGAATCTTTTACAATTACTTGATCTGGACTGTTCTTTTTAACTTGGCACAAATCTCAAAGCCCAATAATACTGTCCCTCCGTCAGCTCGAATCTCAAAGTGGTTGAGAGTTAATCTCAAACATAAAGTGAAGGGAATCTTTTACAGTAATGGAGAGGATAGTTGTTCATGGTCCAACGGAGCAGGTTGAGTACAACACTAGCTCTTGTTTAACATTTGTGCAACCAATGAACAAGGTTTTGATGATGTGAAAGAGGTGATTCAACTCTTTTAACCTGATGAAAGGGGCCCTCTACAGGAAGCCAATCATAGTTCAACACAGCGCTGGAGCGCTTTCCTTTTGGTCCTTCCTTGAGCCTGACAGTGGGTCCTGTTAATCATTCCTTGGTTCATGTACACCGCGCCTATTCGGGACGAAGCGTTGTAGAACCTAATTGGAATTCAAAATAAATTCTTTAGAAAGGCTCCAAATAAATCTAAATAAATTCCATAAAATCTGAAAAAAATAAATTCAAATAAACTCTTAAAAAAACTAAATAACTCAAATAAATTCCCAAGACCTAAAAAAACTTCAACAAATTTAAAATAAATTCAATGAACCTCAAACAAACTCAAATAAAATTTCAAAAAAATTTAAAAATATCCAAAAACTATAAATAAATTCAAATAAATCCAAACAAACTCAACTATCTTTAAATAAATGCAATGCATGAATAAAATCAACCATTCATTTTGAATACACAAATTAAACCACATATTCAATTTAAAATGTACAAACTAAATCAAATACACATAAACCAAAACACATAATAAAACCAAACAAATACATATTTTAAAAGAAAAAAAAGGAAGTATCCTTAAGAAGATTTAAAATCCTAGAATGAATCTTTTATAACAATTTTTCATATCTTTAACTATTACATTTAAATCCATAAGTCTTACCCAATAAGAAAGGCATATCTAGTGGATTGCTAACGGGTACCTCGGGCAGGGCAGACCCGTACCCGTCCCGGGCAGCGGGCAGGACGGGTACGGGTACAACGGGTAGGCGGGTACAACGGGCACGGGTAGGCGGGTTTTTTTTTTGAAAAACTCCGCCCTGCCCGTCTCAAACCCGTGCCCGTTGCGGGTAGACGGGTACAACGGGCAAGGGTACAGCGGGCACGGGCAGGACGGGTACGGGTAGAAATTTTTTTTTTTTTTTTTTTTGCTGTTTTCTGATTTGATTTCTGATTTTTTTTACCGTGTCGTACGAATATTATTACGTGTTTACCGTGTCGTACGAATATTATTACGTGTTTACCGTGTCGTACGAAATATTATTTCTTTACACGAGTAATTTTATTTTATTTTCAAACTCTCATTCTAATTTTTATATATGAGTTACAAATAATAGTTCGGCTATAAAAATTGTATATATATATAATAGTTTATAAATAATACGATTCCGACATAAGAATGAGAGTTATAAACAAATAATAGTTCGGCTATTATTTGAAATAATACGCTATAATTTGTATATAAATAATAGTTTATAAATAATACGATTCCAACTATTATTCCGACACATCATATATAAATTGTATATATGAGTTACAAATAATAGTTCGGCTATAAATTAGAATGAGAGTTTAAAAATTTGAAACTAAACCAGACATAAGAACAAATACGCTAGACATAAGAACAAATACGCTAAATAAATAATAGTTTCAAATTAGAATGAGAATTTGAAACTAAACACATCTTTATAATTCCTAAATAAATAAAATTTGTAACTCATATATAAAAATTATTTGTGCGAAAATTTGTATATTTATTCGGCTAAGTACAAGTCTAATTATTTATTTCTTTACAGGAGTAATTTTATACTAAAATACGCTAGATTACTTGAAATTATGTTGAATTACACTATATTACAATAAATTATGTTCAATTATACTAAATTACGTTAAATTACAATAACCTCGCTAATTATGCTGAAATACGGTAAAAAAAACACTAAACTACTCAAAATTACGCTAAAGTAGACCGATTTTGTGCCATCTTTCATGAATCATAATAAATAGTAAAAAAATTCCAAAAATAGTAAAAATTGGTAATCTGCAAGTTCATTATGTAACTAATTTACTGAGCTACTTGGATTGAATGATAGACATGAAAATCTTAATCGGAAACTTCAACTCAAGTTTTGAGGCTCTTCCCTTAGTTTTTTGACGAATCCGACGGTCGGATCGGTCCCGAAAGGAAGTTAGCTTGGTACAGGGGCTGTGGAGCTCATGTCAAAATTTCAGCCCGATCCGACGGACGGATCAAAAGTTATGCCCTTTTTTGTGAAGCATGCGCATGACTTGATTAATATAACTTTGGATATTAATAAACTTTGGATATTAATATTCAACATAATTAATAATTTGTATTAAACTTTGGATATTAATAAAAATGTCGGCATTCTAATTATATAGTTTCATAATTTATTTATATCTCGAAATTTGTAGTTTACATTTTAAATTGATAATATATTTTGTAAACGTTCATTTAAATTGATAATCTAAATCTAAATTCAAATCTAAATTTAAATGCAAATTAAATTAAATCTAAATTCAATATAAATGTAAATCTAAATTAAATTTAAATTGAATCCAAATCTAATTTAAATCTAAATTAAATTAAATAAAAGAAAAAAAAAAAACCATTTTCAGCCTCTGCCTTTCAGCTTCAGCCTCTGCCGAATTTAAAAAAAAAAAAAAAAAAAAAACAGAGCAGTTTTAGCTTCATGCAGAGCACTAATCATATGCAGCGTTGTCAAATTTCTGTACTCCGTGCGCTGCGTGTAGCCAAAACTGATCTGTTAAAATTACTGTAGAACCGGGGGGAAGAAAGTTTGAAATAAAGGGGTTCGGGTTCGGGTGCTACAGTACACGGGTACACGGGTGCTACAGTACACGGGTAAACGGGTGCGGGTACACCCGTGGCGGGTGCGGGCAGACGGGCAGCGGGCACGGGTCTGCCGGGTACGGGTACACCCGGGTTTGGCACCAAAACAGGCCACCCTGCCCATTTCAAGCCCGTACCCGCGTACCCGTTTACCCGTCTATACCCGGGCACGGGTACGGGTACCCCGGGCACCGGGCACCGGGCACGGGCGGACCGGGTTCGGGCAACCCGTTAGGGGCACTGTCAAACCACTAGGCATATCATATAGTGTTAAGAGTATCAGAGGAAATTTAACTGATGAAGATGTAGTACGCTTTTCCTGTACCTGTCATTCTGATACTGGTAAAAGAATAAACTTCTGTGTAAGGTTTATCACAGGTATTATTTTTTGAATTCATATCACCTAATGTAACATAATATTTGAGTTAAGATCCGGACCGTTCGATTTGTTTTGGCACAAATATTAAAGGGTCGAATTGGCCCAGATTATCATCGGACGGTCTGAATCCAAACTCAAATATTCTGTTACCTCAGAGAATATGGATTCTTATTTTTGCCTTTATGTTGATAATCTGGATGAAGGAATTAACAAAAAGGTACTAAGAAAAATAATCAGAAGTGGTAATTAATTGAAGAATTTGCCTGGTTTGGTACTGTTTGTGAATTTAGTGCAATTTGCTCAACCAGAAAGCAAGTGCCCTTAATTTCTTGCAGTTATGATGCACCTCATGGATTTTCTGTGGATATATTTATGTACACTTGCATGTTTTGGGACAACACAAAACTAAAAGAATAATGTAAGAAGTATTATCTAGACAAATTAATTATAAATTTATCTCAAAAAATTTGTTAGATGCAACAACAATGAGAATGAACAAAATTTTGTGTTTTTTGCATCAAATGTTGACAAGGAAACACTAAAAATGCTATATTTAAGGGACCCAACTAAAACCTAGTGATTACACTGTTTTAAAAAAAATTCTGAGCATTAAGAAACAGTGATTGAACAATAATTTTTTCCTAAAAATGTAAATTTAATCACTAACAATATTTTAATACAGATATCACGTTGAATAGTTCATATAAACTATTTAGAAACATGATTTGACTTCCAATAGGAATGGGCAAATTTTGTGTTTTCCAAAATGTCAACAGGAAACACTAAAAATGGTATTGAAAATGCCACAGAAAATCCAAATTGTTCATTTAAGGGACCCAACTAAAGCCTAGTACTAGAAATGTGGACATTCCACAATTGACTCTTGTCTCCTTGCTTCTAATAGTTTGGTACCTTTCACATTTTCATATAACCTATCTAATGGATTAATTGATTACACTTTCCTTTCAAAAGATTCCCAATCTAGAACAATAGAGATGTTATTGTTATAAGATAAGACAACATTATAATACAAATTATGAACTAGTCCTCCATTTCTCTAATACAAAATTAATATAATTTTATCTATTTAAAATATGTAAAAATAGATCACTTATAAATTTTTGTGTGGATAAAGAAGAGCCACTTGATTTATTTTGCTTAGTTTAGATTTTAGACTATAGATACTAAATGATATTAATAACAATTTATTTGGTATAATATAAAAAAGTCTACAATTATAGATATGATGTATACACTTTTGTAGTTCACAAAATAAATTATTTTATATAGAGTGATGAAAACACAATTATTTTATTTTGTAGCAGTTGATTGGTAACCAAATAATTCTCAAATTACACTAATTCTTTAATACATTTCTTCATAATAAAACATATCCACCATTTTAAATTCCAATTCCAATCATCAAATTATCAAACCAAGTTCACTTGTCAATATATTCCAATGTATTATGAATATTGCCACTAATTTGATAAATGCAATAATTGTTTTCTTAACAATACATTCTTTTACAGTAATTAAAGTTAAAAAAATTAGTAAAATGTACCTTGCATTTTTTTTTTTCATTATGGGCAAAAAAAAAGGGACATTTGATATCTCACAATTTTTATAGCTTTAAAAAAAAGATATCTCACAAATTGTTTGAGGACCAAATTGTAAAATTGTGCTTCCAATACCCTAATACCCATGTAATAATGATGCAAGCAAAGCAACTAAACTACGCATGATAGAGATTTACACGTGCCAGTTAGCCTTTGAAAAGGTTATTTCCCACTAACTCAATGCTCAACCACCACATCACATTCATGTACATTCCGCCCAACCATATCATTCATTCTCTCTCTCTCTCTCACACACACACACACACACACACACACTCTTCCCCTCTCTCTTCCCCCTTGCCACTTTCAAGCCTCCAACCTTGTCAATTTTTTTTGAGAGATAATGGATGGAACTGAGCAAAATCCAAAGGTGAACAGTGAGACCAAGGCCTTCCATTTTTTCGAATTAGCCCTTAGACTTTGTGTAATCCCTCTAACTTTGGCCTCTCTTGTGGTTATGACCTCAAACAACCAAACAAGTGATTTGTATGGCACTGTGAAGTTCAACAATCTCACTGGTTTCAAGTAAGAACTTTTCCTTTTAATTTCAAATTTTTGTTTAATTAATTAGTTCCTTATTTTGATGGGTTTGTTTGGAATATTTTATTAATGTAGGTATTTGGTTAGTATAAATGTAATCTCTGGAGTGTATTCTTTGGGCTCCATTTTCATCTCCAAATCTAGATGCTTTAAGATGTATGATTGGGTGCTATTTGTGCTAGACCAGGTTAGACCCATGATCATACATTTAATTTCATTGTATTATTAATTAATTTCATAATCTTTTTCAAAGTATTTGTAATACCAACAATCCCTATGTTACTTATATACTCTCATTTGGGAAAAATATTACTAGAGGTAAACAAAATTGAACTTGGAAGTTTTAATTTTTGTTTTCCTCTGGTAATATTAAACAATGAAATAAGTTGATCTGAAATTTCATGATTTTGTTTAATTTGAGCTGGTAATGTTTTTCCCAAATTAAACAAATTCATGAAATTTAGGATCTACTAATTTAGTACATGACAAGTTACATTAGCAAATGGCCTCACTTGTACAAACCAAATTATTTGTGTTTTTTAGTACCATGCTCAAATTTTGAAAAAAAAAGCAAAATACAAACAATAATCATCAAGAAACCACTAATCTCATTTTAATTAAATCCATCTCCCCTTTTAATTTGCCCATGAACAGATAACGACCTATCTAATGGTGACATCTGGCTCGGCGGCAAGCGAGATACTGTATTTGGCACAGAAAGGGAACCAAGAAGTGTCTTGGAGTGAGGTGTGCTCTTATTTTGGGTCATTCTGCAAAAAAACCAAGGTTTCTCTTGGGTTACATTTTGTGGCATTAGTGTGCTTCATAGTTTTATCTCTCATCTCTGCTTTTAGGCTCTTTAGCAAATTTGATGCCCCTTCTCTACCCCCTTCTGACAAGGAAGAAAATGGAGAAAAATTAGCCAAGTAAACATAATTAATTATTTACTTGTGTGTTAAAGTTTGTGGGTTTGTATTTTAGAAATGGATAAATTTGTTATTGAAAGAGACATGCTTGTGTAAATTAATATTGCTCTTTGATGATTTGATGATTTCAATTATGTCTTTTCTTGCCATTTGGAAGAGGGAGCATGATTGGGTTGAAAACAAAGAGTGAGGCTATGGTGCTATGCATAGCACGGATGGAGTCCGTGCTACGGCAAAAAATTTGACTTTTTAAAATTCTAATGGTCGATCCAACCGTTCAATGTGATAACCATATGAATATGTACTTGCAAACTAAATTTTATATTTTTTCGAATTTTTTTACTATTTTTTTAGATAGGTAGAATTTTGATGGTCCAAAATTTTCAGAAAACACTGATTTTTCTACCTATCTAAAAAAATAGTAAAAAAATTCGAAAAAATATAAAATTTAGTTTGCAAGTACATATTCATATGGTTATCACATTGAACGGTTGGATCGACTATTAGAATTTTAAAAAGTCAAATTTTTAGCCGTAGCACAGACTCCATCCGTGCTATGCATAGCACCATAGGCTCACTCGAAAACAAATCCTTTTATAAAAAATAACAGATGATTATTTTGTCAAATGAGAAAGCTGAGCCAGAGACTAGCTAAGGTGTTTTATAAAGGATGGGTGTGCTTCATATTCTTATCTCTATTTTCAAAGTCCAAACAGTCAATTTGAACCACTCAACGTGAACTCCATATTAAAATGTGTTTGGAGATCAAATTTACAATTTTTGAATTTTTTTTTTTATTATTTTAAATAGGCATAAAATCATTGTTTTTTAGAAGATTTGGATCATCCAAAAATAGTGATTTTGTATCTATCTAAAAAAAGCCTAAAAAATATAAATTTGGTCTCCAAGGACATTTACATATGGAGATCATGTTGAGCGGTTCGAATTGACTGTTTGAAATTTGAAAACGGCACGAAAGGGTGTGAAGCACCAGAGGTCCCATACTTTATAAAGCGTATTAGCCCCAACTCAAGATGATAATATATAAATCAATAAAAAATTTAAATAAAGGTAAAAAGGTAAATGTAATAATCTGATAAAGGTAAAAGGTTAAGGGCCTTTCTTTGTCAACCAGATGTGTTAAGAGCCAGTAAAATCTGACCCGACCTGGTATTCCGGTGATGACCCGAATCAACCTACAACCGACTTGCAACTGAGCCCAGGCCGACTGGAAACCATAGAAGGAAAAATTGGTATCGGGATCGCGATCGGCACCGACTGATTCCGATCCGGATCGGAAAAATCGGTCGGGATCGGCCGAATCGGATCAGAAAATCGGACTTTTTTGCCAGAAACTTGTTTTACACTAAAAAAATAGAAAAATCGGAAAATCGGACTTATTTCAATTATTATAGAAGTTGGCACCATCTGCCAACTTAATTCCGTGATATATAAGCACAAATCCCTTCAGTCCAGTCAAACCAAAAAAAAGAAAATAGTCAATCCGTGATTGAATGAAGGTACAAATTGAAATATGATATATAGAAATGAGTTGTGATTTTTAATAAGAAAGATTGTGTGGCGTGCTGGAGTTGTGTTTGGTTGCCATGCTAAAGGCATGAGTTCGATTCACAGAGAGCTCCAAAATTTTTTTTTGAGTTTGGTTCATTCGCGTTTCGGTGGAATCAGTCTATTTCGGTCTAAACGGACGAAATTTGGCTGGAATGAGACCGGAATGGTCAAAATTTGACCGGAATGATTCCGGAACGGTCGAAATTTTCACTAACCGCATAACTCGGCCAGAAATCGGATCGGTACGATCCCGATCCGGAACGGCCGATTCCGCTCCGGAACGGCCGATTTTGCCTTCTATGCCGGAAACCCGATCGAATTGGCATTCTAACAGGACCCGGCTTGAAATCTCAACCAAGGCAGAGACTGGGTCACATCAAAGGAGGGAGATCTAGAAAAGCTGGTATACAAGTTCATATATATTACCAGTAAAATATATAGTTACTATTTACTAGTTAGTTTCTTAGTGGCTGATAGCAAAATTCAGGTGGGATATTTGCAAAATTTCATTAACGGGTCTGAAAAGTACTGAACCCGATCCAAACTAGCAAATATTTGAATTTACTTTTGCTTTCTCTTATCTTGTTACATCTTGACCTCTCGTCATTTTTCGAGTGCTGGTATTTTTAGAATATAAACAAATCAATTCTACTCCTTTCATACGTTTTCAATTAAATTGAATTGAGTTTAAATTAAACATATTAAGATAAAATGGCGAGTACAAGAAGTTTATTGAATCGATTTTAAAACTATTTAATGATATATGTTTATATCAACTGCCATTATCTTTTACAAAAGAAATGATAAATCTTACTTGGGCTCTTTTGCTAAGCTATTATTGGGCCGTTATTGGACTTTGTGGCCCATGACCTATCAGTTTCTATGGAATTTGTGTTTTGCAGTTTATAAAATATTATATTATCATTCTACCCTTAGAATTTGAGGAGGATTGGAATGTCTCATGTCTTTCATGTTTCATTGTGTTTCAAATTCTTTATCTCTGTTTTAAAATTCAAACAATCGATTTGAACTGCTCAACATGTTTTCCATATTAAAATGTGCTTGGAGACCAAATTTTATCTTTTTATTTGCAAAATTTTTACTTTTTTTTAGATAGGTACAAAAGCACGGTTTCTAGACCATCCAAAAAACAGTCGACTCGACGTAACATTCATTAAAATAAAGAATTTAAATTTTTTATATTTAAGAATTTGAAAATTTTGTTAATAGAATTAGTTGTTGGTGTAGAAGATGATTCAGGGACTTGACGTAGTATTACTTTTCAAAAGCAGTGGAATTTCTTATCTGTATGTATTGAACCCTAAATAAAATATAAAGAAGATTCTTGGAATTTAATAAATTAATTCCTTGAATTGAGCAATTTTTGTAAAACTACGAAGAAGGGTTTTAGTTTTCAAGAATAAAATTAATGATAAAATTATACAATTAAAAGCATGAATTTTGATGAAAAGAACAAAGGAAAAGTCAAAGGGTAATATGAGAAACAAAAAAAAAAGGGCTGGAAACATCACTGGGTGCACAAAAATGGGGAAGTTTAGAGTTATTAAGGAGACACATTTGGGTGCTCCTTAGCCTTGTGACCTGACAAGTGGGGGCCACTGGACGGTCTAATAAAGGTAATTAAGGTAGGACCCTTTCTCAACCTCACTGAAACCATGTCCATTTGTAAATTATGAGTCTGTCTGGATGCAGTAAATTATTTTAGTATCCAGTAATTCGTAGATGCAGAACCAATAATAAATTATTTTAGTATTCTAGGCAGCTACCGTGGGGAGCAGCTTGGGTCCGATGCCCATCGGACCCAAAGTGGATTCGATGGGCTCTATAACCGTCCGATCTGCTTTAAGATTCACGTCAGAACTTTCGCGGCTTCTTTAATTTACGTGCACACGGATCTTAAAGCAGATCGGACGGTCATAGAGCCCATCGAACCCACTTTGGATCCGATGGGCATCGGACCCAAGCTGCTCCCGTTACCGTGCATAGGGACCAATAAATTATTCTAGGCAGCTACCAATAATAAATTATTTTAGTATTTTATTTATTTTTTGTAAACATTTCAGCGGCTGAATTTATTTCTTTTTGCAAAAATTTCAGTAATGATTTAGCACTATTATCTGACACTACTAGAATTCTGGTTTTTTGCAAGGGTAAAATTTGGCTTGTTGCATGGGCTTACCCTTGCAACAACCCAAAAAAATGTCAGTTGCATGTGCTACCCTTGCAACAAGTACCCTTGCAACAACCCCCGTTGCAACTACTCAATTTCCGACTTGTTGCATGGGTTACCCTTGCAACAAGTACTGGAATACTTATTGCAAGGGTAAGCCCTTGCAATAAGTACCCATGCAACAAAGCTAATGCAGGAAGTAGTTGCAAGGATAAAGTGCGTGGGTCCCATGGACTATTTGCAACGATAGAGGATCGATTTGTTGCAAGGGTAAAGTGTGTGGGTCCCATGGATTAGTTGCAACGATAGAGGATCGATTTGTTGCAAGGGTAAAGTGTGTGGGTCCCATGGATTAGTTGCAACGATAGAGGAGTGAGTAGTTGCAAGGGTAAATAACGTGGGTCCCACATGGTTAGTTGCATGGATAATTAACCTATTAGTTGCATGGGTAAAGAAGGTGGGCCCCACCAGGTTATTTGTAAGGATATTGTCTGCGCCCCATATTTGTATAGATTTTCCGATGCAAAAAATTGTCGTTCATGAAAAAAAAATTCAGGCCCAATTTTATAATTCACCCCGTACCAATTTGGTACCAACTCATAACCAAGAAACCTTTTACATTACACATTGAAACATAATAAGAACAATAACACAACAAAGCATGGAGAGTAACATTTTAATTATCATTAATCATTATAGTAAATTCAAGCTTTCCTTGAAACATCAGAACAAAATGGATTGCAACCACTTGTTTCTATAACCAATATATACACACAACCCATCACCCAAAAAAATACAAAGAGAGGCTACTTTTTTAGCTATACAAAATACCATTTTTCTGTGATAATGATTTACAACACCCCACACTAGAAGGGCTGGTTGTTCTACCTTTCTTCCCCGAACCAGTCGGCGTCAGCACCTAGACATGTTGCCGCCTGATTTTCAGATTGCACATTGAGAAGTGCTTGGAAATTTCTTCCCCCATTTGATTCTGTAACATCAGCACCTAGACCCTACATATACAACGTATAGCATAGAATGAAATGTAATATTGATAATAAATTGTAGAAACACTAGAAAAGCATCAATATAAGTATAATAGGTATATCTTCATAACCTACTACACATATAAAATCAGTTTATCTTCATAACATAAGACTAAATGGTAAACTAAGTATATTTCTATTCTCATTTTATGTCCATAACATAGGACTAATTGATAAATTACCAGTTACCTTCAAGCATATAGCTAGAACCTATTTTTAAGTATGATACCTAAAAGCCACAAACAATGCAATTTCCTACAACCTATGTTCTTAAAAAAAGAAAAAGGTTCCAACTATTGATATGATACCTGAGGGATGGCCATCGACATTCCCGAAGCTCCTCCATGAGGTTGAGGTAGTGTTGTGGGACCTTGACCCTAAGCATTAACCATAGAATAATTGTTTTAGATTATGGACCTTTCAACATCTGGTCAGTGAGTACTATTAACATCATATAGTTTCTAGTTGACAATTTCACCTCCAAATTAGTGATATTCCCCATTAGACCAACATTTTGAGGTCCCTGACTGTAACCTTGAGCCTAAGTTAAACAAGAATCCATTCAAATGAGAATTTAGCAATCAGAAATACACATTAAATTCAAGTGAGAATAAATATTAAAATTCAGAAATTTAGAGTAAATTTTATATTTCTGTAAAATACTTTAACACTTGAACCAAGGTGCAGGTAGCTTATTTTGTCATGCCGGTCATCTTTGTACCGCTCACTGCCCTTAACCATGATGTTATTGTAATAGTAAAAATTCTTAGGTTTTGGTTGAACAACTACAGTTATTTGGTATTTCCTAGGAGGCTGTTTAGGGATATGGTGTTATGGTACTATGCACAGCCAGTGGAGATTGTTTTGGTTGAACAACAGCATGATTTCAGTCCCTGAGGAGGAG
The DNA here is from genome assembly GCA_025461045.1 of Carex parvula. NCBI lineage: Eukaryota > Viridiplantae > Streptophyta > Magnoliopsida > Poales > Cyperaceae > Carex > Carex parvula. The sequence continues at coordinate 1,658,478 of JAJGRW010000063.1, forward strand.
ATGGGCAAATTTTACAGTGGAGATTGTTACATTGTACTTTATAAATACCAATCAATTTTTCAAGTAGGAAGAGTACTTGTTAGCATGCATGTTGGATTGGGAAAAATAGAGCTCAAGTTAAACACACAACTCGTATCATTTAATTTATCAATTGTATCAATTATAAAATGATATCTTCTTCCGTACTTAAGCAACAGCCAGAAGAAGCTACACTACTAAATCGGGACTTATAGCATGGGTTAAATTCTCGAATCCTAAAATGACACTGAAAATAATAATTAGACCGTACCTGCAAGTCAGGCCTTTGCATCCCCACCATAGCGTACAACTGCCTGAACATGATGTTATTTTGTTCTTGCATCCTAGTCCTCTCTTCCCGCTCCTCATTAATACGGTTAAGTCGTTCTTGTACTAGGATTGCGTTCATTTCTTCCTGAGTGTACCTTTTCTGCAGCCCATCGTGTGTCACCCCAGATTGTGGATTGGTTGTCTTGGCTCGTGTGGATGTTTTCCCCAAATTAGAGTCAAGCACGCTCCCAAAGCCTCGCAACCTGCCACGTCTTGTTCCCCCAATAGCAGCAATGTACAAATTGCTGTCGTCCTCGGCAACATGTACCTCATCGGCCTTCCATTGGGTAACTTCTTCCTATGAGTTGCAACAGGTGAGTAAATATAAATAGATAAATGTAGTTAATAAATTAAATATTAATGTAATTTTGTTGATATGTAGATTTGATTAGTGACTGGATCTGCCTCCATGGCTTGGCTGGGACTGTTAATTCAAAAATGTTGAGATGTAATTTCAATTTGATGCTATTCCTAATTATGCCACGGTTGGGACTGTTAATTCAGGAACTGTACAATAAATGTACTGCTAATACAAACTGCACAATAACGAGGTTCTGTGATTATACAAAATTAACACTTACATAAACTTTTCTAGATCTTGCATCGGTGAATTGCAGCGAGTTGATATCGAAAGTTAAAGGCTCCATGGTAGTTCCAGACACGCCCTCTGTCGGTTCACCATTTTCAGTAGCTTCAGACACGCCCTCTGCTGGTTCACTATTGTTAGTAGCTTCAGACATGGCCTTATTGGCTGACGCATATTGAGACAGCACAGGTGATTCTCCATTTTCGTCTCTACAATGCATATGTAGGTAAATCTCCTCCAATGTTGGAGCTCCTTTTTTTATCATTGCCTTCACATGAGAAGATCCAAAACAATAATTATTGAAGGTCAGATTTTCTAGTAAATTTGAAAAATTTTCTAGTTATTAAGCTTACCAGTTTATCAACATGCTGAAGGGTGCTCGCTGAACCACCGTGATGGGGAACTGTAAATTTCATCGCTAGACGGTTTTTTTTGTTTTTTTCGCTCAACCCTTTCCAATCCTTAGTGTTGAAGATGTCACATAGACCGTGCCAATTTGGGGGATCAAGACACCAATGCGGCACATTGGCCTTCCATAGATCTATGTCCCACTCATATTTATCGATGCAATGGCGCCTTGCTTTGCCAAGCTCCTCAGCGTACCTTTTGCAAGCTATGGCATCAAAGACTTTTCGACATTCGTCAACATCTTCCCCATGTTTGTATCTATATCTTTCCTTTAAAATAAGAAAAGGGTTGAAGCCTTAGCATATTAGTTAGTATTTAACAGCAAGCCTATCATCCTATACTAAATCCTATACTAAACCCTAAACCCTAAAGCGGTGAAGTTCTCCATTGATTTATCCCTCATTCAAACATTTGTTGCGAAAATATGATGAATCTATGGCCACTAATTCAGCTAATCCCAAACACTGGAATGCTATGTGGAATTGGGTTGTATAAAAAAATATGATTAAATAAAGGGTACCAGAAAAGCCCTCTCGGCGTTGTTCTTTGCCTTAATTGGAAAGGCGTTATAACTTCTTAATGGTTTCGGCATGTAATTAAGGGCAAGCCTAGTTATCACCCCAGCGATCTTCCTTGGATCTTTTTCGCATGAGAACTCATGTGGACCCACCCGCCATATCTCCGGTCGATCTTGAATAACATCTGTCGAGTCTGCTATAACTGCGGGCCCTCGTCCCTTTCTCTTTGCTGGTGTAATATCACATTCAGCTGCACTGTCCAAACTCTGGACATTCTGAATCTGCTGATCCGTCGTGCGCTTCCTCTTGTTGTTCTTAGTTGCTCTTGATCTAGGCAGACCAGATTTTTTTGGAGGCATGTTGGTTGTCGTCTGGTATATTCCAAAAAAATAAGTAGGATGTGTTATAGGCAGCAAAGAAGTGTGGTGTATACCCAGATTTACTTGGTATAATTAGAGTATTTTTATTTGCTAACCATTGTGGTTATTATCCATGGACTAATAACATTTTCTAACGAGGCAGCAACACAATTAAATTATGATTTGCATAGTAACAAATATTTGCACCCACTAAAAAGAGTATTTTTTTTCATACATATTGCAACATTTTTTTGTTACTGCAGTGACAGTGACATAATTGCATGAAACAGAAATGATATTAGTAAGATTGGAATGTCATTTATGCGACAAAGGAAAAAGGTATACACCAAACAATCACATATATATTATAAGATGGAATGTCAATTTCAAGAAATATTAAAAATACAATTGACCAAGTTGCTCCAGATACTAATTTGCAGTCTCTTATGTAGTCAATTCAAAAGCCAAGTGCAAAATTTGCAGAGATAAGCACGTAACACTTAATCAATTTGAAAAAAATGTTTGAATTTACCTGAAGAGGAGGAGGGTAATATGAAAATTTTTCTAGGTTCAATCTACCTCCGATTCGGTAGATGTCACTGTGCAAGAAAAGTTATGACCCTGATGTCGTGACTGTGCAAGAAAGGTGAAATTAAGAAGTCAGTGAATTTTGCAGGTGTCATGATTTCAAAACGGTACGACCCTGATGTCGTGACTTACAACACTCTTATAAAGGGGCTGTGCAAGAATGGTGCAGAAGGCATGAGCCTGATGTGCAAGACCTACAACACTCTTTTAGTACCAACTCTTTTAGCATATATTATACCTGACCCTTAAAAATAGAACTCCATTTTATCCTCTTATTTATCCTTTTCTTCAAAAGATTCCCAAACTACCCTTCCCTCACTGGTTCTCTAAATCATGAAGAATAGTTCCGGTACTTTCCTTTTAACAATACTGAGAAAGTAAGGACAAAAATAATATTCTTCAAACTTCAAACACTCAAACATTTCTTTGATTTTCAAAGCCAAAATCAGAAATGAAAATTAAGCTACTGTTAAGAGAGAAGAAATGGAAATTTCAGTATTTTTGTGTTTTTTATATTCTAATCTAGCCTAAGTATGATTCTTTTTCATGAATAGGTTTTTTAGGTATACTACATGGCACCGAACAAAGGAGGGGACAAAACTGGTATAGGTTAGAGAAAAAAATGCAACCAACTAGATAAAAGCTCATAATTTCTGAATTTTCTTGAATTAGGCCCCAAAACTAAGATAACATGTAGAGCATGATTAACCTTAGCATTTAGGTTAAATTTTTTATTTTTCAATTGACAGATGAATCAAAATAGGCTAAAATATCTTGCCTTTTAAAAAAGTGAAAAAGTCAATTGTTGAGTGACTGAAAACTAAAATTGGTATTTTAATTGAAATAAAACCCCAGAAATTTATAAACACATATAATCACTAAATTTATACACTTGTGAATGTTTTTATTGCAAATATTATGTTCAGAACTCCAAAATTAAAAAATTGGGAAGAACATCTGATTTCATAATAAAACCAGTAAAAGGGTTTAGACTATACCCGTGTATGTTCCCTTTATCCTGCCAAAAATTAAGAGAGGAAGAGAAACAATCGATACCTCTGTAATATCTATAAGATGCTGGCGTTTCTGATACCTGGAGAAACAATTGAAGCATCAGAAACGAAATGTCATCTAGCTGCCCCTGAGCACTTTGCTACCCATCTTGCCCCTTTTTTCCAGCATTTTTACTTCTTCCCAACTGTCGAGCAAGCTAGATAGATGTAGATTAAAAGATGTAAAAAAAGAGCAATTGTCCATATCGTCTGTTTCTATTAATTAAGTTCTTCAAATTGAAGGTGGTAGTTAACTGTTGGTAGCAGATAGAGCGGTACAGAAGCAGCCACTGTGGCTTAGATACTGCTAATGTGATCAGATCATGTCATTGGTAGATTTGTTAAGGTTTCCCTCTCAACTCGTCTTACCTTACCTTTAAAAAGAAAAGATTAAACATCATACTAATAGCAGAAATTGAACATCATACTAACATCATAATCAATTGGAAGAAAAATTATTTTACAAGTGATTCCCACGAGGTTCTGATTCCTTTTCTTTATTCCTGGTTTATAAACAGATTAAGTAATTTGGTCTTTGATCACCTTAGCAGCTAATCATTATTTAAAGGTGCACAACTACTGGCTTTTTGTTGTAATGCAATTATTAGCATTCTTTAAAATCAATTCCAAACATGTCTTACAGAACTATACTAAATATTGCAATATATGAATGAATGATGCACTTCTTAAAAAAGCTTTTTTTTTGACAAGATGAACTGTTGAAAAAAGAAAGTTACAATTTTATGCATTTCTTTTCTGACAAGATGACTGTTGCAATTTCAAAGCTTTATGAATTAACCTTCAAATTCCAGTTTCTTTGAGTGATGATATTAATCCAAATTAGAAAACCCTAAGTTTTTGTCAAAGTTAGGAATCATTAAAAAAAGCTTTCATTTACAAATTAGAAAATCCAGTTTCTTAGAAAGCTTTATCATTTCCAGTTTCCAGTTTCTTAATAAAAATCCAAATTAGAAAATTAGAAAATCCAAATTATTCATTTGTCAAAATTAGAAAAGCCAAATTAGAGAGCTTTATCATTTCCAGTTTCTTAATAAAACCAGTAAAAGTTTTTTAAGCTTCACAAGCGCGATTGGGTTTTAAGTGGGGCTTAACCGAGTCTTTGAATCATTAAAAAAAGCTTTCATTTACAAAAAGACAATGATCCAAGTTTTCTGAGTTGATTTTCTCAATTACGAAGAAACACATGTAACTATTGAGAGAGCTACCTCTGCGTGTATGTAGCTCCGCCTCTGCCTCCGAGAATTGAGAGAGCTACCTCCGGTGGTTGAATCTACATCCTTGTTTGTTGGTCACTTTCTTGGCGAGAGTGATTCAGAGCGAAAGGGAGACTGTTCGAATCTACCTCCTGTGGCTGAATCCGCCTCCGGCTGAATCCACCTCCGAAGTATGAATCGGGACTAATGGAAATAGGTAAAGAGGGAAAGACGAAGAGAGGTGTTAAGGGCAAGTACGAATTTTGCTGAGGCGGCTAAGTAGTGGATCTGAGAGGGATTTTAGTGAAGGGGTTTCAGAATTCTGATCCTCTCCATGACATAATTTCCCCAAATGAGTATATCTGAATCTCAAAGCCCTCTTATTAAGTATACCTCGAATATCAAAGCCCTTTTATGAAGTATACCCTGCTGAGCCCGAATCTCTAATCTGTTGGTGATTTAATCTCACACCGTGAATTTAGAGTCATAATACACAATACCTGAGAGAAACATACCCTATGGAAATCAAGGAGGGAAAATTGGATCGCCAATTTTTTGTTATTGACAGAGGGGTTTCTCCTTTCTTCAGTTTGTCGGAAATGGTTGGTACAGTGTAAAAGTTAAATGTGTTGCGCTGTCTTAAATCAAAACTGCTCTGTTCATAGAACCCCCCAAATTTGAGAGGGAAGTGAAACAGCACCCGGGAGATTGATTTTAGAACATAGTAGATTTATGTCACACGTGTCTGATGCCTACTGGCCAGCCATTTATAGGCCCCTGTTATCAGTGAAGTGTGTTCCAGAATATTAAGAAGTGGAATTTTGTAAATTATGTACTAATTACATGTGAATTATGTAAGAGTATATATTTGTACATAAGATATAAATTTTGTAAAATCTGTAGTAATTATATTTTGTTATTTTAATTATAGATGTACATGTCATGACTATTTGATGAATAAAATTCAATTTATTATGTCCTATTGTTTATTTGCATGATATGTTGTTATTTTCTAATTAATGCATAAAATTGGGCCTTTTTTGTGTTTTAAAAAAAATATATAAGTAAAATTTCCACGATAGTGAATGTCGTGCATCGATCGGTTCATCGATCGGGACCTTCAATAATTACTATATAATTATAAATATTTAAATTTATAGAATTTAAGCTAGTAATCTATAATTGTGTTAACAATTCATATATGCTACATACTTGTCATGCAAGAACAACAACAAATGTTGAGGCTAATGAAGAATGGAAAAAAATTCTCGTGCATCGGTCGATCGGGACCGTTACAATTATAGATTACTAGCTTAAATTTGACGTGTGAAAATTTGGTCGAAATCTACGTTCATTTTGACATCCATCATGCCTACGGACTATCATGCCATCGAATGGCTATAATCACATCACGTCGGATCGAAGCTTATACATAACCAAATTCAAAATCATTTCTATTGTGTATGTAAAGGGTTATCCCTTGATCATTTTAAAGTTAAATTTGAATCATTTGAAGAAAAATCAACCGTCGATTTGACACGTGAAAATGAACGGTCCACATTTAATAACACTCTTATAAAGGCCAAATGAATTTGAAATTGTAAAAATTTTATATTTGTATGGAAGAATCTTCACATAATATGGTAAATTTTAGTTTTTTATTTTAATGGAATTTTGGGCATATAATTTAGTGTGCAATTATTATCTTATTGGCTACTGGGTTAATCAGAGCCGCATGATGTGTGAGGAACTATTCATATTTAAAAGGAGGCCTCCATTTCAGTAGATGAATTAATAGAGGTCCTGATGCTCAGGTAACACCATCTATCAGGTAGAAATCCGCACCATCGGAAGGCAACCTAACCATCAACATTCGTGCTACATTGATCAGGCGGCTATATTCGGTACGGCTAATTTGATATTAACTCAGACTACAAAGGAGGGGAGTAAAGGGTGAAATGAGATGGTCTTCGCAGAGAATTCAGATCCAGTGCAGTAACTCAATTGTTGAGTTTTGATCCAAACCGTACACGCAGAGAATTCAGATCCAGAATTCAGATGAACCGAATAGGCACCGTACACGTCTAAACTCAAAAATTGGGTTACTTTAGGGGCTCCGGACTCCTTCGCAGATAGGTGAATTGGGTTACTTGGTGTTTTTTGAAAATCAAAACCCAAAAACCCTTCGTCGCCCTCTAAGAAAACCCTTCTCCTCCCAAACCCTTCGCCCTCTCAGAAAACCCTTCTCCTCCCAAATCTCTCTCTTTCCCTCTTTTCCGATTGCCTTGTTATTTGCGATTTTCAAAACCCTAGGGTTTTGGATTTGTGTCAAGGCTAAACTCGGGTCTTGGCTGCCTTTTTCTTGGTGCTGGCTGGCGTTGCTTTGGCGAGGCGACGCAAGGTGCCTTGGAACCGGCCAAAGTAAGAGGCACAAGCAAATCTGGTAAATATTCCTCTTCTTATCCGGTTGTAGCCTCGGGAAAAATTGCTTGTAGAAATTGCTTGTAGAAATTGCTTGTAAGAAATTGCTTGTAGAAATTGCTTGTAGAAAGTGATATATGCATGATAACACTAATAAAATTAAAAGTTACTTTTGTACAGACCAAAATGCCGAGTGTTATACTGTTATTGCACTTAGCCACTTACTGTTCTCTTTAATCTTGAGGCTTAGGTCCTGCCCAATGTGAAAGTAAAAATTTGTTCATCGCGTAAGAAATTGTAGAAATTGAATTGCTTGTGCCGAGTGCGAGTAGAAATTGTAAGAAATTGTAGAAATTGTAGAAATTGTAAGAAATTGCTTGTAGAAATTGTAAGAAATTGTAGAAGTTGACATTGTAGAAAATTTTAGGCTACTGATTGGTACTTGTAAGCAGAGAAACAAGATCAAAGGCATTATTTTGTTTTAAAACTTTGAGATTTTGAAAATAACATGTTGACAGAACCAGGTAGCAAGGTTATTTTGCATAAAGGCCCCTGATTTTGAAAATAACATGTTGATCAGCCATGATTGATGTATATTTGCATTTTAGTCCATCTCTCATTCAAATCAATTTTTGCCTCTTCTTAAAGAACCAGCCTTTAATCTAGTACAAAAGCAATATATGTCATTCGTATGAGAGCTTTCTGCTGATCAATCTAGTACAAAATGCAAATAGAGATGAAGGACTAAAATGCAAATAGCTTTCTGGATCAATCTAAAATGCAAATAGTATCCCATTATTAACGTAAATATCTAAAATTTTGCTCCACCCTTGTGCTTTGCGAGCTTTCTGCTGATCAATCTATATGAAGTCAATTAATGCCGAGTTTGTTTATAAAAGTTCTTATTAACTTTTGAATTAAATGTTTTTATAAAGGCTGAGTTAAATGCTTATATAGGCTGAGTTACATGTTTATTAAATGTTTATAAAGGCTGAGTTAAATGTTTTTATAAAGGCTGAATTAACTTTTGAATTAAATGTTTATAACAGTTCTTATTAACTTTTCAATTAATGCCGAGTTTGTTTTTTAAAATAAAGTTCTTTTTAAATTGATATCTTTTTAAAGTAAAGTTTTTTTTTCTAATTGTTATTTCTGAAAGTATCAGCTTTTATGTCATTTTTCAAAAATATGAAATTCCCACATTGATGCCCCACTATAATTAACTAAGGAAATGAAAAGAAACTTGGTACTGGTAATGTACTGGTACCAATATGTACGACAAAATTTAAATTGGTAATGTACTGCTCCACAAAAGGCAATCATGCATGTACTAGAACCACAAAAGACAAATTATTTTTGCAGAGTTTAAGCTCCAAACCATATACTTTTTTAATTAAGTATAATGTCATAAATATAATAGGTGTAAACTCACAAAGCTGTAATCCTTGGAGCACTAGAAACAACATAAGTGCAAATTAAACCATCCCAAACATAAGTTTTTGGTGCGCATGTATCACCAACCCAGTTCCTTTTGATCTGATACTTCACTTTGATTGCATTTATGGTATTTACTGTGTGTACAGTAACAAAACTATAATCAGCATTGTCAATTTATAGTTTAGAAAAATTCATGTAATAAATGATACTAGTTATTATCATTGTTTATTAAATGATGGAGAAGGTTTATTTGAAGTTCGAGTTTAGGGTTTAGGATTTAGGGTTAAGTAAAATGGTTAAGTAGAAGTAAATGGTTCATTTAGTTGCAATACTTGAGATGTCCGGTGAATTTGTTACTGGAGCGCCAATTTTGTAATTAGTAAGAACATTTTTTAATTCTGAAATCTATTTATACTGCTATTGCCTTTGTTGTTGCTGTCTGTTGTTGCTGTCTTACTTGACTGTCTGATCAATCTATCATGAACCCTTCTAATTGTTTAGCATATTTGTATATATCCTTTAAGTAATCGTTCAAATTTGTATACAGATTACATGGCTGAACCCGGTTCACCCGTCTCGCAGCCCGAGGCCACTGTTATCCGATCAAGTGGGAGAACAAAGAGTTGTGCAGCCAAACGCGTGTTGCACCCGGCCACATATTATATCCGATCAAATCCAGGAGTGACATGGGCACCGCTGCCGTCAGATGCCTCCGACCCCAATCCGGCATTGCCTAAATCCCGAGAGACCCCAGCAAATGTGCCACTATCTGATCCAAGTGCCCCCCACCCGAGACCCCCGAGACCCCCGAGACCCCCGAGACCCCCGAGACCCCCGAGACACCCGATGCCCCCCACCCGACGTTCGTCAAGGCTTAACATCTCCACTGTTCCAAGTGCAGCCACAGAAGCATCAGTTACAGACGCAACCGTAGACGTAGCCGTAGATGCAGCCACAGACGCAGCCACAGACGCAACCGTAGACTCAGCCGCAGCCACAGCCGCAGCCACAGCCACAGCCGCAGCCGCAAAATCAGTGGACAGTTCAGACGATGTTGCGATGACCGCAGACTCAGTGCCACTGTCTGAACCATCACCCCATGCTGCCCCCCCACCATCTCCACTGCCTAATCCAGCTGAACCACAGAAACCTAAAGTGTGTGGCAAACGCAAGAGCTCGGGCATGATGCCCCCCACCCGACGTTCGTCAAGGCTAAACAAGGCTGTTCCAAGTGCAGCCACAGTCGCAGCCACAGATGCAGCCGTAGACGCAGCCACAGTCGCAGCCACAGTCGCAGCCACAGATGCAGCCGTAGATGCAGCCACAGACGCAGACCAGACCGCAGAGGCTGAGACATCTGCAGCCGCTGGCGCTGAGGCATCTGCAGCCGTAGACCAGACTGCTGGCGCTGAGCCGGCTGGCGCTGAGGCATCTGCAGCCGCTGGCGCTGATGCATTTCCAGCATCAGTTACACACTCAGCCGCTGGCGCTGAGGCATCTGCAGCCGTAGACCAGACTGCAGAGGCCTATTTCTCAGAGGGCTATTCGGACAGTTCAGACGATGATGATGAAACCGCAGACTCAACTACGACCAACGTGTCAGGTTGCTCGACTGAATCTGTACCGGTATTGGACGATGATGGCAGTAGGAGGTACCATAAGCGTGTAAGCTTACGTGAATGTCCGGAAGCCCGTGTAGTCAGTGGTGAAGACCTGGATTGGTCGTCTGATAAATTGGAGACTCGCAAGAGAAAGAGATTAAGTAGGAAGAAGAAGTCTGATGTGAGGTGTGGACGGGGCCCAGGCAGACCGCGTGATCCGGTTCACCCAGATAGCCGGCCAAAGCTGAAAATTGTTGGTGATCGGGAGTTCACATCAGAACCTATGTGCTCCAAAATAACCACAACAATAAGGGTTGCCACATGTGAATGCTTGCCGGGACCCATCAGGTCGTTCAACATCTTTCCAACAAGGGTGAGGTTACAAATCCTTCGCAAATTCTTGCAGCGGTACTCCTGGGCTGATGGCGAAGATGTCGGGCTTTGTCTCGATGTCTTTGAGAGAATAGCTGCTGATGCTTACAGCCGTGTACTGGTCCAGACCAGGAAAAAATACACTGCTAGAATCAGCCATGACAAGGAGGAATGGAAGGAATTTTGTCCACAGTGGTGTAAGAATTTGGACCACTGGAAGGGTCTGTGCGACATATTTAAGAATCCCAATTGGGAGAAAAGTTCAACAATCAACCGAAATAACAAACTAGTTCACGGAAAGACAGTCGCTAGTCATGTGGGTGGATCCAGGAGCTCGTACAGGCACAAGATGAAATTGGTATTTCTTTTTTTTAATTAATACGTTACATGACAATTCTTTCCATCATAAATTGCATTGACTAACATCTTATGATGCCTTAATTAAATTTCAGATTGCTGAGAAGGGGACTTCTGTTGATTTGAAGGATGTATTTGACCGAACTCACTTGAGGAAGGAGTCGAACGAGTACATCAATGAAAGGGCAAAAGACGCAGCGGTATACAATATTTCATTTCAATTCAAGGGCCTTAATTAATGAACCTCTGTTATTGCACTTCATTGGTACTTGTAAAAATTATTCACATTTAAGTATTGTATAGAAACTTGTTCAAGCCATAAATCGATGAGAGTTTGTACTAAAATTCTATTGCATAATTAAATTTTAATGAGTACAATATATTGGAAAAAGACTTCTCTGAGCTAGAGTTATAGTTCAATAGCATAAAACTTGTGAATGTCCTATGAAAAAATATATTGCTGATGCTGTGAAGATATCTTTTTTTTTTTTGTGTAACAAGTGTGATGACATTTTCATTTTTTTCTACTGTGTCGATCCAATGTAGAACAACTTTAAGGCACTGAAAGGTAACGGGTTGGACGATGAAGTGATCTGGGACATAGCTGTCAAGGGAGAGGACAAGAGAGGCCGGTTGTACGGCTTTGGCAACGCTTCAAGAAAGTCAAGAAAAAATCGAGAGTTGGAGGCAATGGAGGCTACTGTATCCCCACCAAAAGCACCGCCACCTCGGCTAACAAAAAACAAAAAACATTCACGGCTGAGGAGGTTCAAGCGTTACTAAAGGATACACTAGCCAAGGCACAAGAAGGGTTTGCCGAGAAGATAGCTGATCAAGAGAAGCGACACATTGCAGAAATGGAAGCGAATAAAGCAGAAACTAGATACAGGAGGATGGCTTTAGACGAGCTCCATAAACGTGCAGGATATCAATCTCCTGCATTCACTGTAAGTCCAATGACCCGCAAAATGTAGTTTACTCCATTGCATATTATACCTCTGCATATTTACTTTTGCTAAATCTTGTTAGGAGGGGATTTCAAACTTCGAGGCACCTGGTGGTAGAAGGGGAAACCAAGAAGGGGGAGAGGAGGGAAACCAAGAAGCGGGAGAGGAATGCGCTAACCAAGAAGCGGGGACATCAAATGCCGCTGCCGTGGTCTAACAGTTCTAATTTGAAATTGTAAAAATGCGCTAACAATATTTAGTAGGATGTGTTAATGTTCCCCAAATTTATATATTTTTTGCCCAATTAAGTAGGACGTGTTAATTATGAACATTTAAGTAGCAGGTGTTAATTCTGAACAATTAAGTAGGATGTGGATTTTATGCATTTTCTTGCAGTGACAGCTGCTAAATACAAATGAATTTGGCTAAAGCCAATTTTCTTGTTCTGAATTTATTTTCTTGTTCTGAATTTTCTTATTGTGACAAGTGTTACATGCAAATGAATTTGGGGCAAAACATTTTTGTGGCAAGTGTTAAATACCCATGAATTTGGCTGACTACATGAATTGGCTAATGTTATGCGTACAATTTGGGTACGCAAGAAGAAATATTTGAAGTCACCAAAGAAATGCCACTATTTATATCGGTCTGCCCATGAAAATATTAATTGCTCTCTGGCTCCAAAACAAAAAAAAAAACACAGACCCACTTTGAGCATTATTTCATTTTCATCGCCTCTTCCTCGTTTTTTGGCTTAGAAGCGATAGTCCCTCCCTTCCCTCTCTCTGCCTCGCCCTACCTCTCTCTCTCTCTCTCTCTCTCTAATCTATCTTGCTATACCTCTCTCTAATCCCTCCTCTCTCTCTCAACAGTCTTTCTGAACCAGTCACCAGCCGGTGCAAGTTCTCTCAATAGGTACATAATTTGTGGGCTCTTTTTTTTTTCTTGGAATGCAAAAATTGAAGATGTGAATTAGTGTACTCTCAATTTCAACCTCCACTTGCTAATTTGGTTTGTACATTAGCAAACAATAACATCTTGTAAGGAATGGTACTGGACCTTAGCTTGTGCACTTTAGGTGTTTGATGTAATGTCTAAGAGAACTTGGTAGCCAATAACGGACCAGCAATTTTTGTGGTATAGGTAACTTCATATGGCCACTCACAATCGTGAGTGGATGTACAACAACCGAACACGAGTTGCACCCGAATTTGTTAGTGGTGTTCAAGAATTTGCACGGGTGGCATTATCCAAACCCGGTGTTGTCACTATCGACGCAAATGGAAGGAAATGTATCCCTTGTCCTTGTAAAAAATGTGCAAACCTATATCGTCGAGATGTGGAAACCGTGAAGATACACCTTTATAAACACGGTTTTTGCACCTTATATGGGGTTTGGCACAAGCACGGGGAGTCGATTCCCGAGGAAGCTCTCAATTCCCCATCCCCTCCACTAACTGATCAAATGGGAGATATGTTAAGGGCCGCCGCTGGACCAAGTTTCGATTGGGACGATGACCAACCCACCGGAATAGCAAAAAAATTCTTCGACATGCTAGCCGCATCTGAAACACCTCTCTGGGAAGAGAACTTGAAAGGTCCTTTCAAATGCGAAAACCACACCATATTGTCGGCGGTCACGCAAGCCTTAGCGTTAAAGTCGGAACACCAATTGAGCCAAAAATGCTATGATGGGATGATGAGCCTCATTAATAGCATGCTTCCTCCTAGTTCAAAAATGCCGGATAATTTCTACAAATCGAAGCGATTGATCGAGGGGTTGGGCATGGAACATAAGAAGATAGATGTATGCCCAAACTTTTGTATGCTTTATTACAATAAGAACGAGGACAAGACATGTTGCGATGTATGTCAAGAATCGAGATATAAGCCACCGGGACCAAATAAAGTTGCAAAACCCGTTCCACAAAAGACACTACGTTACCTTCCTATCACCCCAAGATTACAAAGGATGTACATGACCGAATCAAATGCGAAAAATATGAGATGGCACAAGGAGGGTAAGCGTGACAAACCCGGGATTATGGTGCACCCGGCCGATGGTGAGGCTTGGAAGCATTTCATGGAGAAGTATCCGGAATTCGCAAAAGAGGTGAGAAATGTTGTGTTCGGTATAACAACGGATGGATTCATGCCTTTCAACTCTAGTGCAGCTCCGTATTCATGTTGGCCGGTGTTTATCTTTCCATATAACCTACCACCGGGGATGATAATGAAAGAAGATACCATGTTCCTCGCGCTTGTCATCCCCGGACCAAAGCATCCGGGTCGTGACATTGACATTCTTCTTGAACCGTTAATTGACGAGTTGAATAAATTGTGGTTGGGAGAGATGACATGGGATGCATATAGAAAGGAGAATTTCAAGATGCGTGCATCACTTATTTGGACGGTGAGTGATTATCCCGCTTATGAAATGCTATGTGGGTGGGGTACACATGGACGATTGGCGTGCTATTATTGTCAAGAGAAAACAAAGGCATTTCGCCTAGTGTACGGTGGGAAACCAGTTTGGTTCGATTGTCATAGATGCATGCTGCCTCCGAATCACCCCTTTCGTCGAGACAAAAAGAATTTCATAAAAGGAAGAGCCGAGTACGATGGGCCACCTCACATAAAAACGGGTGAGGAGATTCTCGAGGAAGTGAGCCAACTTGATGAGATCGTATGGGGCAAAACTAAGGGCTTAGACCAACTTCCGGGTTATAATGATACCCACCATTGGCAAAAGAAGAGTATCTTTTGGAGTTTACCATATTGGAAGGACAATCTTTTGCCTCACAATATAGACATTATGCATTTGGAGAAGAACTTTGCGGATAATTTGATTTACACGCTCTTAAGCATAGGTGGCAAAACCAAGGATAATGAAAAATTAAGGAAAGATTTGGCTCTCCTTTGCGATCGTCCCAGTCAGCACTTAACCCCTCACCCTCGAATCCCGGGAAAGATGATAAAAAATAAGGCTCCCTATGCACTTACTTTAGTGCAAAAGCGGAAAGTTTTGACATGGCTAAAGGACTTAGTAAGGTTTCCCGATGGGTATGCATCGAATTGGTCAAGGTGTGTTAACATCACAACATGTACCCTTACTGGGCTAAAGAGCCATGATATGCATGTGTTCATGGAGCGCCTACTTCCCGTCGCATTTCGTGACTTTGTTCCCGATGAGGTTTGGGATGTTTTATGTGAGATTTCAAGCTTTTTTAGAGAGATATGTGCCAAGGAGCTCTTACCATCCCGTATCGACCAATTAGAAAAGGATATTCGTGTTACAATTTGCAAAATGGAAAAAAATTTCCCGCCAAGTTTCTTCGATTCAATGGAGCATCTTGTGGTGCATGTAGCACACGAGGCTAGATTGGGTGGGCCCGTATCGTCCCGATGGATGTTCCCATGTGAAAGGTTTGTTGTTTTTCTACGGTTATTTTTAATTACATAATGAAACACTACTTAACTAACCGCACTAACTCTTTATATTATAGGCGTAACAAAGAACAAAGGATGAGAGTGACGAACAAGGCACGTGTGGAGGGTTCAATTGTCGAGGCTACAATTGTCAAAGAGATATCAACCTTTTGCTCAAATTATTTTGAAGAAAATCCTCGAAATGGCCAACAACAAGTTACAAAGAGTAAACCTTTGCAGGGAGGACTATCGGTATTTTATAATCTTGGCCGTCACCATGGAAAGGAAAATCGATTAGTACTCAATGACAAGGACTATAAAGCAGCACACTACTATGTCCTTCAAAACTGCCCCGAGATCCGTGACAAGTATGAAAGGTACAATCCTAATAAATGTTTGTCTGGATGATCTTAAAAATAATCAAGATCTTATTTTTATCTTGCATCCTAGTCAGAATGTTTACCTTGCATGCTAGTCAAACTATCAAAATCTTATTTGTGTATATGCTGGAATTTGTAGCGAGTTCGATACATGCATGCTCAACAGTGGTACAAGACCGCAGGATTTGGACAAAGTTCGTCAAGAGAGTTACGGAGATTGGTTACGAGAAAATGTACTCTCTATTGATGATTGTGATAATTACATCCGAAAGGCGGGACTCAAGCCATCTAAAGTCGCAAACATCTACGAAGTGTACGATATAAACGGGTTTAGATTTCACACCGAAAAATATGGACAAAACAAGGCAACAAAAAGTAGCGGTGTTTGCATTAAAGGAGAGTGGGATGAAAACGGGGAGCAACACGACTACTACGGAATTCTTCAAGATATAGTTGAGCTAAATTATGATGGAGGCAACAAGGTTGCTCTCTTTAAGTGTATTTGGTTTGACATTACAAATGGGGTAAAAAAAGACAAAACACATGGAATTGTCGAGGTGAAACACGCGTCTCGGCTAAAAGGTTTTGAGCCGTATGTATTGGCATGTCAAGCAATTCAAGTAGTCTACATTCCCTATGCATCGGATACCCCTCTAAGACGCCAATGGTGGGTAGCAATGAAAACAAGCCCGAAAGGCAAGTTTCGCGTCGAGGAGGTTGTCGATGACAACATCGAATTTTACCAAGAGGAAATGACGGATAATCCGGTATTGGAACCAAATGAAGAGGGCTTTAATTGGGACAATGAGGTAATTAGAGAAAATGAGTGCGAACTAGTAGATGATACGATGGAGATTTCACCAATAGTGGCGGGTAACGAGAACCCTATAGAGGAAGGTGAAGAAGGTTATGACACGGAGCAAGAGTATGACATGCAAGAAATTGAAGAAGGACTTGGTTACGGCCTAAACTTTGAAGATCAATCCGATGAAGATGGTTATTAATTGTCTTTGTGTCATGTGTTGCATGGGAATTTGCCAACCATATTAAGTTTGTTTGTATAATTATAATAAACACAACAATATATATATATATATATATTGGATATGGGACTTGTTAAAGCATAACTGCATGGTTGAAAATAATAACAAATTGATTAAGATGGCTATTATTTGAAATTCTCATAGGAGAAGGCAATTAATGAAGGAGCGAAGGCAATTAATGAAGGCTCTACTTATCGCTTGCTCGTCCTCTCAATAACTTTCTAATGTTTATTCTCAAGCCCAAAATTTCAAGATTCTACAATTTAAGTTTCCGAATTATTTGTGTATCTCATTTATTTTGTAATATACTGCTCTAATTCCTTTTGCTATGATTTACAAAATATATTCAATTTGAAAGGAGAGATCAAATTTTCTTCTAAATTTGAACAATATTAAGTAGGATGTGAACAAATTAATATACTGCTGTAATGTATCCCTTGCTGTAATTTACAACAATATATATTCAATTTGAATGGAGAGATCAAATATATAATAGAAGTAACTGTCCAGAAGTTCAATACTTGTTGCAAGGGTAGGCCCATGCAACAAATAGTTCTCAAAAATCGTCAAAACTTGTTGCATGGGTTACCCTTGCAACAAATATTTCTCAAATAATCCTCCACACTTGTTGCATGGGTTACCATTGCAACTGTTTAGTCTAGATTCTGGAGATTTGTTGCAAGGGTAAGCCCATGCAACAAATAGTTCTCAAATACTTGTTGCATGGGTTACCCTTGCAACTGTTTAGTCTCAATTCGGGAGACTTGTTGCAAGGGTATGAGATGAGTTGTTGCATGGACATTCATTAAAATATACTTTCTATCTTTGCTGGCGGGTCACGGGTCATCAAATATTTGTTGCAAGGGTAAATAAGAAGCAGTTGCAAGGGTAACCATCAGACTTATTGCATGGGTAACTGTTGCATGGGCCACCCATGCAACAAGTTTGACTGTGTCAGAAATGCCAATATTTGTTGCATGGACACTACTTACCCTTGCAACAAAGATTTTTACCCATGCAACAAACCCAGATTCTAGTAGTGTAAGGGCAACGATTTTATTAATTTCCTAGAGAGATTTCAAAAGTACAACATAATAATATAATAAAGAAATTAAAAAAAACAAGAAAATGATGAAGCATTTTTTTTTAAGGAACCACATATTACAAATAATATATAAACCTTTTCCAAAATTCCAAAATTGCAAGCGTAAAGAGAAATTCTGTAATTCGAATGAAATTGAAATCTCACGGCAAATTATGGTTAGCAGGTTTCTATTTATAGTGTACAACATAAAAATATAAGAAAGTAAGTAAAAAAAGAAGAAGAGAAAATTATGCATTTAATATAACGAACCATATTACAAATAATACACAGATCTTTCTCCCCCAAATAAAAATGAAAGAAAAAAAGATAGGGCTCAATGATAGATATTACTAAAAACAAATTACAATAAATGGCGGGTCACATGCTGTAGCTCAGGAGGCAGGTGAAGCTCTGTATTTTTACTTACTTCGATGCAAGTAAGCTTTGGCATGACCCCCTGTGTAACAGTCAATTCCTTCACTTGACTACAATATAGTTCCAAGTGTTGTAGCACAGGGAATCCTTCTGAACAAATTATTGTTGGACCCGAGTACGAGTCACTAAACACATCCCATAAGACAAGTTTCTTTAGGCTCTTCAACTTTCCAAGTTCTGGCATTGGATTTTGCCTAAGATCGGAATCTATAAGTGTCAATTTAGTTAGTTGTGGTGGAAATAAGCTAGCCTGTAAGGTGACATTAGAAGGCCAACTTCCCCACAAGTACAAGGTTTGTAAACTCTCATAATTTGGAAGTGCTTTTGGGTAAACAATCTCCACTGGGAGATTACCTGATTCCCTGATCTTTAGCGAGACCAAAGAATGTAGTGTTTTAAGTAAATTGGTCATTGTAACCCAATCCTCAATATCACAAACACCTAATTTACGCAAGTTGTTTAAAAGGGGCAACTTCCTAGCCCATGATTTCCGAGGCTTTATCCATTCCAGGGTCTTGAGATTGCTTACTGCAGATGTTGATATTGGTCCCATGAGATCATCACACCGTACATGTCTCAATGTACCAATTCTCCATAAGGCATCAACATTACAATCTGGGCTATCATTCCAATCCACATTCAGGGTTTCGAGATTCTTCATACGATGGAAGGATAATGAGGAGAGTTTAATTCTACTTTCTCGACATCCCAAGTATTTTAGGTGAATCAACTCATGTGATGATTTTAATATATATTCTACGGAAAAACCATGATTAGGACCCACAAGTTCTAGAACTTTAAGTAGCCTAAATTTTGAGCACTGTAAGCTCACGTCACCTTGAAACATAAAAACCAGTAAGGAACGAGTACTTGCCCCTAAGTATTCCATGAATTGTGTATTGATCTCTCGGTTTTGAATCGATGCACGTCGGATTCTTCTGTTGGGCATTCTGACTTCTGATGCTGATGCTTGTGAGAAGATCGTACCAAAGTTTTCTTGCTCAGCTTCATGAATTGCTAAGTCACGGAGAAGATCATGTACTTGGAAGTACTTGATCATACCATTCATGGATCGGTTTGATACTTGAATCATACTCCTGAATTAATTTTGGATTATAAACAAGTTAGAATACTGAAAGAATTACAGTGGTAATAAAAGTTCCAAAATCGATAGATAAAGTTAAATTAGTTGCTTATTAAGATGCAACAAAATTAAAATATACAATTAATGAAATTTGTACGTAGTTATTTTTTGTGGAAAATAATTCATATTGCAGTATAGAGTATTAGTAAGGCCTTGTAGCTTATTTTTGTTCGTCTTATACTCAATTTCACGCGATTTTATTGTTTGTTTGTAGATACTATTTTTTTAGATTAGTTCTTTTAATGTATAATTAACATAATTATACTAAAATATGCTAAATTACTTGAAATTATGTTATTTTAGCGTATTTTTTTTGCTCGTCTTATACTCAATTTCACGCTTTTATTGTTTGTTTGTAGATACTATTTTTTTTTTTTGAAATATTTGAAATATTTGTTAGATTAATTCTAAAATACGCTAAATTACTTGAAATTATATTAAATTACGTTAATTTACGCCAAAATATGGTAAATCACGCTAAATTTTGGATAAAAGAGGTGATATCTTTACTGAGAAGACGAAAAATGACGACGAAACTTCAAACGACCATAAAACGGTGCTCGAGTGTCCGATTTAGCAAATGATCACTTTTCGGAAAGTTTGCGAAAATACGCATGAGTCAGTGATAGCTATGCTATTTTTTGAAATTCAGAATTACCAAAAAACAAATGGAAGAGTCTCAAAACTTGAGTTAAAGTTTCCAATTAAGATTTTCATTTCTATTATTCGATCTAAGTAGCTCAGTAAATTGGTTATATAATGAACTTGTAGAATAACAATTTTTGCTATTTTTGGAATTTTTTTATTGTTTTTTATGATTTATGAAAGATGGCACAAAATCAGCATAATTACGTAATTTAGCGTATTCCAGTATAATTAGCGTAATTAGCATAATTTAACGTAATTATCGGGTCTAAAAAAAAAAAAGGTATCAACCGGAAATGGCCATTTAATAGCCGGTTTGAGAAAAAAGTGGACCGGCCATTTAATGGTGGTTGAGAAAAAAAGTGGATCGGCCATTAAATGGCCGGTTTGGGCATTTTTAAAAATAACCAACTAAGCTGGGTATATTTGTTAATTTCTATTAAACTTTGGATATTAATAAAAATAGCTGGAACAGAAGTGTGTTCTATAAAGTAGCTATTTTGTAATAAAAATAGCTGGAACAGAAGTGTGTTCTATAAAGTAGCTACTTTGGATATTAATTTCTACTTCTTCTACTCTATTAAAAAATAAAAATTGGAGCATATATCGAGTGTAACAGAAGTGTGTTCTATAAAGTAGCTATTTTGTGATAAAAAAGTTTGCAATATTTTGTATGATGCCTAATAAAAATAAGAAAAAAATGATATAACCTTTTAGAAAGTTCCTCAAGGCAGTCCTCAGCCATTATCTCTATTGTTGGTCTACCCTCGAGTGGTATGAACCCCTCTGCTACCCACATTTCGATTAGACATTTTGCAGGAATCACATGATCTTCAGGAAAGAACGCAACATATTTGAAGCATGCCTTGAGATAATAAGGCATATCTTCATAGCTCAATTCTAAGATTGGCATGCAGTCCTTGCCGTCTGAGTGCCAATTCATTGTTTGCAACACCCTTTCCCACGCAGGTGGGGATGGTTCTTTAGTTGATAAGATACCACCTAAGACTACCAAAGCCAAAGGTAACCCTTTACATTTATTTACTAGTTTGGTTGCAGGCTTAAGGAGATCGGGAGGGCATGTTGTATCAGGTTCTTGATAAGGGAAAGTCTTTTTGAGGAAAAGATCTAGGCTTTCCCCATCATCTAAGATGTGGGGTTTGTATGGTGACATTTGGGGGTCAGCTGATGTAGCAACTTCAATATTACGGCTAGTCATTAGAACACGACTACCGTTCTTTTCATCAGGTAATGCATCTTTCAATTGATTCCACAGATCATCCGTCCACACATCATCTAGAATAATAAGATACCTTTTGTTACTTAAGAACCCTTTGAGCTCGTTGATTAAATCTCCCACATCTTGGTTCTCTGGTACAGAATGTTTGGCCTCTTTGATCATCTTTCTCAAGAGATCAGTTAGACTGTATTGCTGAGAGATTGACAGCATTACATGATAGTCGAATCTTTCCTTGGCGCTGGTTGGACAAGCAAACAAAATTTATTATTAGATTGATTTGTAGCACGATTTTTGAACAATAATGAGCGCTAGAATTATGTATTACTAAAGTGTCAGCAATTATGGAATAGTTGAGCTGCTAAGATCAATCACAATAATTATTTATAGCAGTTGCAGAAGTTGATGGTTTCTATAAATGGCAACTTAGACTAACTCTTATTATTATTTATCTCATTAAAACAAAATTGAAAAAAAAAAAAATTACACTTACTTTCTGTATACCATATGTGCAAGGGTAGTCTTTCCTAGACCTCCAGGACCCACGATGGTTATGACTGTCCGCCTTGGTGTTTGATCAGGATGTAACAACTTCAGTATGTTGTTCTTGTCAGCCTGCATGCCAACAACTTCACTTTCGTCGACTTCTTGATAAATAGCTCTCCGATGAGTCATTACAACACCCACCTCTCCCTTGCTCTTGTCTTCCAGGTCTTTTATTCCATAGGTAACCTTGCTCTTAGAGATCTCTTCGAGTACATTTAGAATGTCATCGAGCTCGGTGCCGAGCTTGTGGAGGAAAGACACCTGCAGGGGCTTCTTGCACAGCCTCCTGAGTTTTTGCAAGAAGCTGGGATCTGTATATCTAACTTTGAGAAAGAAGGTGTCGGTTGCGTCCTCGATGTGATAGGCCACATCGCGGAGCTCATTGATCCAGTTCTGCACTCTTACATCTCCTTTTCGTTTCGACTCTGCATCTTGCAGGCAGCACTGGATTCGGTTTAGCTCACGCTGTACCCGTTCGACTTTCTTCCCAACCCCACCCAAGAACTGTGCTTCGTTCGCTAGGACATCGGCAAGCTTGTTAAGCACAATTCTTACAGCTACCTCAGCCATTTCTCTCTCGCTTTCGCTCTTCTCTTTTCAAAATGTGAACCAGTGTTATTAGAGGATATTATTAGGAAGGAAAGCAAACTGATGTTAATTCCAATTTGATTTGTTCTCGCAAGTTGAGCATTCTGCTACTACTATGTGACTTTTGAAATAAGTAAACAAATGATACCGTGAAAATATTTATTAAAGCAGATCTCGAGGTGACTTTTGAAATAATTATTGTACTTGTTAATAGTTCTTCTGGTCAAATTAAAGCAGATCTCGAGGTGCATGAAACCTACTTGTTTATTTTATTTATTTATTATTTCTTGAAAAGAACTTTTTTAGTTTATTAAGATTCGTCCTTATCCAAACCTGTTAATTAATTACAATGCCTACTCGATGCATTGAGCAATAAGAGAAAAACAAGCAATTAATTAATTTAATATTGATAACTTGTAGTTAATCAAGAAATGTCACGTTAGTCTGTGGAGCACAATACGGACCGCTGTTCCCCACCATGTACAGTTGAATTCAAATCCTCTGAGATACCTCAAATTTTGAGTTGGATCTGTGGAAAATCCGAATTTTAAAACGTTTCGCACGAATTTAAAGCAAATCGATGGTGAATAAATCCATAAAACCAAAAATGGTTCGATGCCCATCGGACCTACTCTCAAGTAGGTCCGAAAACTCCAAAGTTTATGAAATTTATATTGGATGCAGTAACTTAAATCTGAGTTTCTGCACAACGAATCCAAACCATTTGATCCGTATTAGCACGAATATTAAAAAGTTTATATATTACAGACATGAGTCGGATTGATTGGAATTCTAATCGGAAGGTGGATATTCTAAATTCAACATGTGAGTTAATACAGAGGATGCCAACTTAAGTTGATGATAATTTCTAGCAGACAACGCGTCACGGGTTCCACAGGTGCTCACAATTAATACAAGCGCGTCCAGCTTTTTTGCATGTGTGTCGGTGTGGCCCAAAATTTTGGAAGGTTATCAATTAAGGCTGCAACTTTTTTTTTGTCAAATAAATTATACTAAATCTTCGTTTTCAAATAAATTAATGAATGCATGTGTGTGTGTCGGTGTGACACAGTGTCCAGCTTTTTTTCACTGTCCTGAATGCATGTGTGGGCCAGAAAAATTGCAAAGTTATGAATTAAGGCCGAAACTTTTATTTTTTGTTTCTTCTTTTTGTCAAATAAATTATACTAATATCTTCGTTTTAAAATACTAGAAAATTCTATACCCTTTTCATTTTAAACACGTCCATAATAATTTGTTAAGTAAATATAAACCGACAAAGTTACATTGGAAATTAAAACAATTGAAACACATACAATTGAGGTGCAGCAAACCAAGCAGCTTCGCGTAGATATAATAATGATTGGTTTTGGGCTTTGGAATCTCAAGAGAATGGCTTCTGTTTTCTGAGAAACTTCCAAGAAATAATGGTGCTATCATATGGTTGAGATATTTCTCCGATATGATCAAGAAATAGTAAATAGTAAATGAATCAGATGGCATTCTGTACTTTTTCTACTAAAAGGAAGAAAAATCAAAGGCAGCATGTAGCAGATTATCATGTGAAAACATGGACGCATAAATGTTCTTCCCCAAAAAGTTGGCAGCACTGAGGAAATAGATTTAATAATCAAAAGATAGTTCTACTTGCTTTCGCTGCTCTTTCCTTTTAATTTCTTTACCAAAGTGGAGAAGATGTGATATTCTATTTTTTTGGTAAATGACAAGATGTCACATTCCGAATCATAGCAAGGAAACTTCATTGCTTCTCCATTTTTCGTTCATCGACCTTTAGCCTTCACCAAATAAGCTCAATATTTTTTATATTTAGAAAATAATAAATAAATTTTAAAAACCCAAAAAGATAACAATACTTTTTCGATGAACCACATAATTTGGAACATGAAAAAAAATCAAATAAATTAATTTGGAACATGAAAAATATCCAGCAAAAAGTGCAACTGAAAACTCGAAATTTAAATAGGCGTAATTATTTATATATTATGACCTTATTCTAGAAAGCTTGCATAAAAATCTATATTCCTTACATGGTGTAGTCTGTAATGCCCATTTTCAAAGGAAGGCCAAATTTTTTTCATTAGAAAATGTTGGAATTATTATGTCATTAGGGCTAAAATGACGTAATTATAGTGCTAAAATCAAGTAAAACATATCAAATTAAAATTGTCACTCCTTAGAGCACGATCATGGAAGCGATATGACGAAAATATCATAATATTCAATAGTTGATTGGAATTTTATAAGCTATGCGAATCAAATCAATAAACAATTCAAATCGATCGATTTTCAATTAAGGGAACACATTATATAAATTTAATTGGAAAAATCTAATTGGAATTTTAGAAGAGGAAAAAAATATTATTAATATTATATTTTTATATATCTAGGTGACCATGCACAAATATGCACAATTAAGGTTTAATCTTTGTGTTAAAGCAAGTGCTGCCCACTTTCGGCTGTACTGTTGTGCTTCGTGCTCATGCTTTCACATGATAGCCTACTTTTGGCTGTCCTTTCTCTTTTAATTAATTAGCTCTACATAATGAAGATATATAATTAAGCAAGATGAGGAATATATTGAGATACTTTGACTGGTATATATATAATAGTTAATTATATTCTTCTTCTTAGTTAAACAATTCATTCATCTTGATCAATTACAATAATTTTATTCAGATAGGATGGACATAATTGATTTTTTTATAATTTTGTTAATAAATTAATAGTGTAGCATTTATTTTAGTCCCACAAGAGTATTTTGTCAATAATTTTAAATTAAAGAGGTATTTTGTTTGATGGGTTTTTATAAGAAGGATATTTTATAAAATATCTAAAAAATCACGGTCCAGTGGTCGGCATGGATCACAATGGCCGAACACAGAAATTGAGAAAATTTAAGAATAGAACAATTCAGTCCATCTAAGTTTTCCTTATTTTTCTATGGCTTGTAATATGAGTCTCTCCTTTTTGATGCATCTATTGAACTCTTTGGCATCTTATGAAATATAAGAGGAATTTTAGTTAAACATATAAACAACATAAATATTTTTCTTTTGCAAACTCCTGGGATTTTATTTACTAATATATAATTATCAATTTAATTACTAAAATAGAGATAAAGGATGTGAGACATGATGAAGCACGGAATCCACAAGGCATTTGAAATCCTCCTCATATTTCATTGTTAGTTCATCATTTTAATTGCTTACAAGAGTTTACATAGGCTAATTAATTGTTATATTTGCCTAAATCTTATTTGATCTGATATTCATTTGATTTATAATGCAAACTTACAAGGTAATAGGGTAAGATTGCATAGAGCCTGTCTTTTGCTTGCTGAACCCTATATAGCATCTACAATTTTTGTATTTAACAAAAAGTCATCCAAAAAGTAAAATTTTGTTTTAAATGTAAGATTTGTTCTTCACATTAAATTAGTAAATAACATGATTATTGAAACAGAATGTTGAGATCAATCTGATTTATTTTGTTTGCGACTTGATCATATAATCATTCAAACCAATTAAGATGTCTTTGTTTCCTTTTTATCTTTTTTTTTTATTATGGTCACGAATTTTGAGCTTCGTTTGAGTTTGTACTAAGGGCTTTAGTTCAAAGCCTGACCCCTTTTAATAAATATAACAAATGAGGACTCAAATCCTCATTTTTCATCAAAAAAAAAAAAAAAAACAATTAAGATGCCTTGTGCTCCTTTGTTGTTGGCTTGAGCTCACATTAATCAACCAGGTAAATTTTATCATGAAAACAGAAAAAAAAGTTGATAATTTCACAAATACTAAAGTACACATCATATATAATAACAATCAGATACGACATAGTTATGTGTAACTGAGTTATATACTATAACTTACATTAGACCACTATCAATATTGTTGTCCTTTATGCAGGTAGAAATTTCAATTTTTTTAATTGAATAAGTCGTTCGTATTACTTGTCAAAAGCAGTGGAATTTCTTACCTGTATGCGTTGGACCCTAAATAATATAGAAAGAAGATTATTGAGATTTAACCAATTAATTCTTTAAAATGTTCAATTTCTTGAAAATTATGTAGACGGGTTATAGTTTTCAAGAAATAAAATTCATAACAAAATTATACTATTAAAATCATGAATTTTGAAGAAAAGAACAAAGGAAAATTCAAAGGGTAATATGACAAACAAAAAGAAAGGGCTGGAGACATCACTGGTTGCACAAAAATGGGGAGGTTTAGAGTTTATGGGGACACATTTGGCTGCCCCTTAAAAGCATAGAAATCAGAAGGCTGGACTCTGTTTCGGCTTAAACTAACAAGATAGGACCCATATTCTTCCCACATTTGATTGAATTACAAATTTCTTTCGAAAAATGAAAGAAATTATGGGACTGTTGGGCCAAGCCCAAAATAAAAACGATATATAGCTCAGAAGCCTGCTAATAATATTCTCTTAACTGCACGTTTCTTCTTGCTACCGCTGTAAATTATTATGAGTCTGTCTATAATTAATTTGACCAGTAAATTATTTTAGTATATATGCTGTAATTCGTAGATACAGAATCAATAATAAATTATTTTAGTATTCTAGGTTTAAGATTGAGTCATCGATTTATGATAGGTAACATGCACTGGGATATTAATTAATCTGCAAAAATCTGCAAAACTCTGCAAAAATCTGGCTCCATTTCAATTTATTCGGTATCAATTTGGCTTTCTACTTCAATCCTCCACGTCAATCTGATTTTCAAATTTCAAAATTCGAATTGAAACGGAATCATAGATAATTTTTTCACTTCACCTGTCCTTGAGATAGATTAGAATTCATGGTCAAACATGAAATCTGACAAGTAATTTCATGAGGAAGGACTCTAAAATCAAGAGCAATAACAGTTGACCGGTCCATAAATAAATAAATTCATTTGTTTTTACCAACCATCTATTGAAAAAAAAATTTAAGGAAATTTATTATTTTAAAGGAGACAGAGAGGTAAATAAATTATTAGTCATGCACCGGCCAATAGGCCAATAGATTATTAATTCAAACCTGCAACCGTAAGATAAAGTAAAAAGAAGCAATGAAGCAATTCTTCTCTAGTTTAAGTGTTTAACCAAAGATTTGTTTAGTTGAGCTATAGCTTTAATTGATTAGTGTTAGCTTTTAGCAATGCTTGGTCTTTTATTTTACCTGACTGTTTAATTACAGCTCCTAGCTGTCATACTGAATAATTGAATTTATTTACATGTTTTGTTATTTAGTTAAATAATTCAATTTGTTCGAATAGATATTCGTGTTTTTGAATTTTCTTGTTTTATAAAAAGTAATTTAGTTGGAATTGATTGCATATTCATTTTTATTTTTATTAGTAATGCAATTACATATGTGCAAAATGAATGAGTTTTTAATGTTCTATTTATAAAATATAATAAAATTAATTATTATATTAGTATTATCCGTTATTCACCCGCTACCGTTTCGTTACCCGATAATATTAACGGGTAAGGGTAGGGTAGGGTATGGTCAATTTTTAATGAGTAAGGGTAGGATATGGGTAAGGTCAATTTTAATGAGTATAGGTATGAAAATCCCTCCACCCGACCCGTACTGTACCCATTGACACCCCTAATCTTCTTTCCTTCATTTTCCGACCCTTTTTATATTTACCGTTCTACCCTTATTTTTCACAATTCTAAGCTAAGCAACACCTTTAATTAATAACTTCTTAAGCAAATTGAAAGACTAGTTGTTTCACGCGACATAAATAGTTTCGCAAGATATATAAACTCTATGATGTTACAGAAACCACAAGCTGCCTCGGATTGTCAGTATTAGAATTTGAGATGGAATTTGAAGAGTATTTTGTTGATCAGCGGCGGAGTCAGACTTTCAAACAATAGGGATCAAACATGAATGAAGATCAATCATATAAAATTTCATGCTCAGAGTGGTAGTCAATTTTACAATACTTATGACATTTTTCACTAAATAATATAAAAAATTATAAACAAATACAAACATTTAAAAAAAATAATTAAGGATCAATTAACCCTCGTTCATTGTATTTGCATCCGCCCCTGTTGTTAAAGTTCATTATTCTCATTGTTTACAATAGTTTATATAGGCTAATTAACCGTTAATGTTTGCCTAAATCTTAAATGATCTAATATTCATGTAATTGATAATGCAAACTTAGAAGGTAATATAGGTAAGATTGCATAGTCTGTCTTTCGCTTGGTGTACACAAGATGTCACGAGTAAGATAATGCAAACTTAGTTTAACAGACAGTCATCCAAAAATTAAAATTATGTTTGTAATGTAAGATATGTACTTCACATTAAATTAGTGATTAACAAGATTATTGAAACAAAAAGTTGAGATCAATCTGATTTACTTTGATTGTGATTTCCTTGTCACATAACCATTTCAAACCAATTAAGATGTCATGTGCTCCTTTTGTTGTTGCCTTGAGCTCAAATTACACAACCAAGCAAAATTTATCATGAAAAAAAATGTTGATAATTTGAAATACATCAGAATCAGAATCAGGTATGATATAGTTATGTGTAAGTGAGTTATATATTATACCTTACATTTGACCAATACCAGAATTTGTATTGGGATACTTCTCTTGCTTATTGTCCTTGTACATGTAAGAATTTCATTTTTTTTTCTTAAATGAATAAGTCATTGGTTGTGAAGACGATATAGAGACAGGACGTTGTATTACTTGTCAACAACGGTGGAATTTCTTATCCGTATATGTTGGACCTAAATAAAATAGAAACAGGATTGTTAGCATTTAACCAATTAATTTGTTGAAATTATCAATTTATTGAAAACTATAATTAAAGAACGATTATTATTTTTATGAAATAAAATTCATGTCAAAATTATACAATTAAAATCAAGAACAGTACTGAACCCGATCCAAACTAGCAAAATATTTGAATTTACTTTTGCTTTCTCTTATCTTGTTACATCTTGACCTCTTCTCATTTTTTGAGTGCTGGTATTTTTAGAATATAAACAAATCAATTCTACTCCTTTCATACGTTTTCAATTAAATTGAATTGAGTTTAAATTAAACATATTAAGATAAAATGGCGAGTACAAGAAGTTTATTGAATCGATTTTAAAACTATTTAATGATATATGTTTATATCAACTGCCATTATCTTTTACAAAAGAAATGATAAATCTTACTTGGGCTCTTTTGCTAAGCTATTATTGGGCCGTTATTGGGCTTTGTGGCCCATGACCTATCAGTTTCTACGGAATTTGTGTTTTCCAGTTTATAAAATATTATATTATCATTCTACCCTTAGAATTTGAGATGGGATTTAAAGAAAATATTTCACGAGGAGGGTTAGAATGTCTCATGTCTTTCATGTTTCACTGTGTTTCAAATTCTTTATCTCTGTTTTAAAATTTAAACAATCAATTCGAACTGCTCAACATGTTTTCTATATTAAAATGTGCTTGAAGACTAAATTTTATCTTTTTATTTGCAAAATTTTTACTTTTTTTTAGATAGGTACAAAAGCACGGTTTCTAGACCATCCAAAAAACAGTCGACTCGACGTAACATTCATTAAAATAAATAATTTAAATTTTTTCTATTTAAGAATTTGAAAATTTTGTTAATAGAATTAGTTGCTGGTGTAGAAGATGATTCAGGGACTTGACGTAGTATTATGTTTCAACAGCAGTGGAATTTCTTATCTTATCTGTATGTATCGAACCATAAATAAAATATAAAGAAGATTCTTGGAATTTAATAAATTAATTCCTTGAATTGAGCAATTTTTGTAAAACTACGAAGAAGGGTTTTAGTTTTCAAGAATAAAATTAATGATAAAATTATACAATTAAAAGCATGAATTTTGATGAAAGAACAAAGGAAAAGTCAAAGGGTAATATGAGAAACAAAAAAGAAAGGGCTGGAAACATTACTGGTTGCACAAAAATAAGGAAGTTTAGAGTTATTAAGGAGACAAGTGGGGGCCACTGGACGGTCTAATAAAGGTAATTAAGGTAGACTTGTGACCTGAGAAGTGGGGGCCACTGGACGGTCTAATAAAGGTAATTAAGGTGGGACCCTTTCTCAACCTCACTGAAACCATGTCCATTTGTAAATTATGAGTCTGTCTGTAATTATTTTGACCAGTAAATTGTTTTTGTATCCAGTAATTCGTAGATGCAGTATCAATAATAAATTATTTTAGTATTTTAGGCTGCTACCGTGCATATAATTATATATACATATCTAAAAAAAATAGTAAAAAGTTCCAAAAAAATATAAAATTTGGTCTCCAAGCACATGTTAATATGAAGATCACTTTGAGCGGTTTGGATCGACTGTTCAGATTTTGAAATTGCCAAAACTGACTCGTTATAACTTAAGCTGAAATTATAACGTTACGACATTAGCCGAACTCTATATTATATACATACAGAGAGTAGAACTAGGGTGCTCTCGAGTTCACCAAGTCCTTGGTGAACTCAAGTCCAAAACTCATCGGATCGGCTTCAAACGACGAATCCGACCGTTGAAACCCGTCTACCTTACGAGTGATGCGTCTACATGCAAAAAATTTAAATTTTGAAATTAATTTTGCATAGAGTCAAGTGGTCAAAAAACGTCAAAAAAATGAATGCATTAAAATTAATTTATTAACCTTCTAATTTTGACCACTTGACTCTATGCACAATTAATTTCAAAATTTAAAATGTTTTCATGTAGACACATCACTCGTAAAGTAGACGGGTTTCAACGGTCGGATTCGTCATTTGAAGCCGATCCGATGAGTTTTGGACTTGAGTTCACCAAGGGCGTGGTGAACTCGAGAGCACTCTAGTTCTACTATATATATATATATGATTAATTAATTATGTTTAAGATTGAGTCACCGATTTATAATTATATATGGCTTCTCTTTTCCTTATATATTTGTTAATAGAGGAGGGTTCCAATGCCTCCATTTTTTCATGCCTCCACCATGCCTCCATTTTTAAAACTTTAATAACTCAAAATTTAAAACTTAAAAGTCAAAATAAAACCGTTGGATATGATCTACATCATTATATCTATACACGTGTAAAAAATTATGACATTTCAATTTTGTTTTGGTTGTCATCAAGAGCTTGTAAAAAACGTACTAATGTGGATAATTTCTAGACGTTGATTTTTCAACTTATTGATTCACATAAAAACAAAATCAAAATGTGATAATTTTTTATGAGCACATAGATAAAATGATATAGATCATATCCAACGGTTTTATTTTGACTTTTAAGTTTTAAATTTTGAGTTATTAAAGTTTTAAAAATGGAGGCATGGTGGAGGCATGAAAAATTGAGGCATTGGAACCCTCCTCTTGTTAATATTAATTTTAATTGCATGCTGTTTGCTTTGTGATAGATGACATTCTTTGGGATATTAATTAATATTATCCTGTCAGGTGTCAATTCAATTTCAAAAAATTCAAATACAAATTGCCCATATTTGATTTGGAATTTGGTTAGTATAAGAAATGTTGCTGAATTTCAGCTACTGAATTTATTTATTTATTTATTTTATGCTAACATTTCAGCTGCTGAATTTATTTCTTTTTGCAAAATTCAGTCATGATTAAGCACTATTATCTAAGGAGGGCGACGAGTTTATTAATTTCCTAGGGAGATTTCAAAAGTACAACATAATAATATAATAAAGAAATAAAAAACAAAGAAAATGAAGCATTTTTTTAAGAAACCACATATTACAAATAATATATAAACCTTTTCCAACCCCCCCCCCCCCCCCCCCCCCCCCACCAAAAATAAAAAAACAAAGAAAGAAAGAAAAAGAAAAAAAAAAAAAAAGTGAAAGGAAAAGTTAGTTGGCACTGATAGATACTACTTAGTCCAAATCTACGGTCACATGTTGTAGCTCAGGAGGCAGGTGAAGCTCTGTATCGTCAGCTACACTAAGGTATGTAAGTTTTGGCATGACCCCTTGTGCAACCGTTAATTCCTTCACTTTATGACACTTCAGTAGCAAGTGTTGTAGCACAGGGAATCCTTCTGAACAAATTATTGTTGGACCCGAGTACGAGTCACTAAACACATACCATAAGTAAAGTTTCTTTAGGCTCTTCAACTTTCCAAGTTCTGGCATTGGATTTTGCCTAAGGTCGGAATCCACAAGTGTCAATTTAGTGAGCTGTGGTGGAAATAAGCTAGCCTGTAAGGTGACATTAGAAGGCCAACTTCCCCACAAGTACAAGGTTCGTAAACTCTCATAATTTGGGAGTGCTTTTGGGTAAACAATCTCCACTGGGAGATTACCTGATCTCCAGATCTTTAGCGAGACCAAAGAATGTAGTGTTTTAAGTAAATTGGTCATTGTAACCCAATCCTCAACCTCATAAACACCTAATTTACGCAAGTTGTTTAAAAGGGGCAACTTTCTAGCCCATGATTTCCGAGGCTTTATCCATTCCAGGGTCTTGAGATTGCTTACTGCAGATGTTGATATTGGTCCCATGAGATTATAACACCGTACATGTCTCAATGTACCAATTCTCCATAAGGCATCAACATTACAATCTGGGCTTATATTGAAATCCACATTTAGGGTTTCGAGATTCTTCATACGATGGAAGGATAATGAGGAGACTTTAATTCCACTGTTTCGAATCCCCAAGTATTTTAGGTGAATCAACTCATGTGATGATTTTAATATATATTCTACGGAAAAACTATCATCAACACCCACAAGTTCTAGAACTTTAAGTAGCCTAAATTTTGAGCACTGTAAGCTCACGCGACCTTTAAACATAAAAACCAGTAAGGAACGAGTACTTGCCCCAAAATATTCCATGAATTGTGTATTGATCTCTCGGTTTTGAATCGATGCACGTCGGATTCTTCTGTTGGGCATTCTGACTTCTGATGCTGATGCTTGTGAGAAGATCGTACCAAAGTTTTCTTGCTCAGCTTCATGAATTGCTAAGCCACGGAGAAGATCATGTACTTGGAAGTACTTGATCATACCATTCATGGATCGGCTTGATACTTGAATCATACTCCTGAATTAATTTTGGATTATAAACAAGTTAGAATACTGAAAGAATTACAGTGGTAATAAAAGTTCCACAATCGATAGATAAAGTTAAATTAGTTGCTTATTAAGATGCAACAAAATTAAAATATACAATTAATGAAATTTGTACGTAGTTATTTTTTTTTGGAAAATAATTCATATTGCAGTATAGAGTATTAGTAAGGCCTTGTAGCTTATTTTTGTTTGTCTTATACTCAATTTTACGCGATTTTATTGTTTATACTATTTTTTTTTTAATATTTGAAATATTTGTTAGATTAGTTCTTTTGAGGTATAATTAGCATAATTATACTAAAATACGCTAAATTACTTGAAATTATGTTAAATTATATTAATATACGCCAAAATACGGTAAATTACGCTAAATTTGGGATAAAAGAGGCGATATCTTTACTGAGAAGGCGAAAAACGACGACGAAACTTCAAATGGCCATAAAACAGCGCTCGAGTGTCCGATTTCAGCAAATGACCACTTTTTGAAAAGCTTGCGAAAATATGCATGCGTGAAAATTTCTACTTCTGTACTCTAGTAAAAAATAAAAATTGGAGCATATATCAAGTGTAACAGAAGTGTGTTCTATAAAGTAGCTATTTTGTGATAAAAAAGTTTGAAATATTTTGTATAGATGCCTAATAAAAATAAGAAAAAAGTGATATAACCTTTTAGCAAGTTCCTCAAGGGAGTCCTCAGCCATTATCTCCATTGTTGGCCTACCCTCGAGTGGTATGAACCCCTCTGCTACCCACATTGTGATTAGACTTTTTGCAGGAATCACATGATCTTCAGGAAAGAACGCAACATATTTGAAGCATGCCTTGAGATAATAAGGCATATCTTCATAGCTCAATTCTAAGATTGGCATGCAGTCCTTGCCTGCGTGCCAATTCATTGTTTGCAACACCCTTTCCCACGCAGGTGGGGATGGTTCTTTAGTTGAAAGGATACCACCTAATACTACCAAAGTCAAAGGTAACCCTTTACATTTATTTACTAGTTTGGTTGCAGGCTTAAGGAGATCGGCAGGGCATGTTGTATCAGGTTCTTGAGAAGGGAAAGCCTTTTTGAGGAAAAGATCAAGGCTTTCTCTATCATCTAAGAGGTGGAGTTTATATGGTGTCATTAGGGGGTCAGCTGATGTAGCAACTTCGATATTCCGGCTAGTAATCAGAACACGACTACCGTTCTTCTTATCAGGTAATGCATCTATCAATTGATTCCACAGATCTTTCGTCCACACATCATCTAGAATAATCAGATACCTTTTGTTACTTAAGAACCCTTTGAGCTCGTTGATTAAATCTCCCAGATCTTGGTTCTCTGGTACAGAATGTTTGGCCTCTTTGATCATCTTTCTCAAGAGATCAGTTCGACTGTATTGCTGAGAGATTGACAACATTACATGATAGTCGAAATTTGCCCTGGCACTGGTTACACAAGCAAACAAGATTTATTATTAGATTGATTTTGTAGCACGGTTTTTGAATAATTGTGAGCTCTAGAATTATGTATCACTAAGATGTCAGCAATTATTGAATAGTTGAGATGCTAAGATCAACTATTAAATCTTGACAATAATTATTTATAGCAGTTGTAGAAGTTGATGGTTTCTAGAGGTGGCAACTTAGACTAACTCTTATTATTATAGTTGTAATTATTTATCTCATTAAAACAAAATTGAATAAAAACAATTACACTTACCTTCTGTATACCATATGTGCAAGGGTAGTCTTTCCTATACCGCCGGGACCCACGATGGTTATGACTGTCCGCCTTGGTGTTTGATCAGGATGCAACAGCTTCAGTATGTTGTTCTTGTCAGCCTGCATGCCAACAACTTCAGTTTCGTCCACTTCTTGATAAGTAGCTCTCCGATGAGTCATTACAACACCCACCTCTCCCTTGCTCTTGTCTTCCAGGTCTTTTATTCCATAGGTAACCTTGCTCTTAGAGATCTCTTCGAGTACATTTAGAATGTCATCGAGCTCGGTGCCGAGCTTGTGGAGGAAATACATCTCAAGGGGCTTGTTGCACAGCCTCCTGAGTTTTTGCGAGAAGCTAGGATCTGTGTATCCAACTTTGAGAAAGAAGGAGTTGGTTGTGTCCTCGATGCGATAGGCCACATCACGGAGCTCATTCAGCCAGTTTTGCACTATTGCATCTCCTTTTCTTTTTGAGTCTGCATCTTGCAGGCAGCACTGGATACAGGTTAGCTCACGGTGCACCCGTTCGAGTTTCTTCCCAACCCCACCCAAGAACTGTGCTTCGTTTGCTTTGCCAACAGCAAGCTTGCCCAACACACTCACAACCACCTCAGCCATTTGACTCTTTCGTTCTCTCTTTTGTAATTTCCAGCAGTGTAAGAGGATATTTTTATCTCCTAATATAAGCTAGTGCAGATGACTATCCTAGACAAAGATGGTCTCCTTATATAGGCGAATGCAGGCCGGAAACCAAACTCTTGCTTTGTCTAATTGCAAGAATAAATTTAATTAATGGCTGAAATAATTTTTTTTATAATCATTTCGCATCATTATTAGCTGGCAGTTGTACTTTGTTTTATTTTTTTTATGTTTTGGTTTTTTGTCCTTGAGTGATTGCGGGGAAGCAACCTACTATAATATTTTTAATTCATTTTTTTGTCAAACATTGACCTGGCGCATTTAATTATGGAAATGACAACAAACGTGTATTACATTCATTTTTCCTCTCCACAATTAGAACTTACAACCAGTTAGAATATATTCTCTCAGTTATAGATAACAGCCGACATTTAATTATGTCAAACATATTGTTGGTTTTATATAATTAGCGCCATATCTATAACATACATGATAACATATTTCGTTTTGTTTTCCGATTATTTACTGTTTTTAACTTTTATTTAACTTATCGCATTAAAATGTTTTTCACTGGCAACACGTCAACATCAAAACTATATATTGATTCGGTTCTCATCTCCTTTACATTTTGAGAAAGAACGTGTCGGTTCTCATCTCCTTTACATTTTGATTCGGATTAGCTCACGCTACACCCGTTCGACTTAATTTCTGCCCAACCCCACCCAAGACCTGTTCTTCCTTCGCTATGACCTCGGCAAGCTTGTTTAGCACAACTCTCACAGCTACATATATTGTGCAAGGCTATATATTGTGCATACTACTTTGTTAACGTTAATTATGCTCTACAGGCCAAATAATAGTAGAAGGGACTTTAAGCTCGAATGGTGACGTCAAAATTATTGTCAACCTTTTTTTGTTTCGCTAAGAGCGTTTATTTCTGATTTGCTGATGGATACAAAAACAACAGACATATGAAAATATATCTAATATATAAGTGTGTTTTGTATGATGAGATTGCATGTCACTAGTACTACAGAAACATTGAGCATACACGGTTATAAAAAATAACGTTATACACTGTTTTCAACTATGTTCACGGACGTCGTATATGAAAGGATCTGTAAATTGTACACAGTTTTAGAACCTTGTACAATTTTTCCAAAAAAAAAACGTTTTGGCCAAAATATTCGTACATAGTTTTTAAAGTAAAAACCATGTATGAAAACACTAATTAAAACATCGTGTATAATTAATATATTTTAATAATAGATACTAATAAAACTCAGATCTTAGTTGAAAATAAACAATACATTTACCAATATACCAAAAACACTGAACTAAATTTCAAAAACTATGAATTTAATCAAAACACATATAAAAACACTACATTTATACGAAACACAGATAAAAAACTATATATTAATTTAAAATAAACACATATAAAAAAACTATGAATTTAAACGAAACACATATAAAAAACACTACATTTAACAATATAAACAACATTTACAATTAAATTACACAAATTGCTACATGAAAACATTCTAACTAAAAATGAATGAAAATACAAGAAAAAACACTAGATCTGAGACTTTATACATGTACATGAACAATGCATAAGAAAAGTATGGTAAAAGAATACCAAATCGAAAATTAGAAAGGCAAAATTTAATCGGAAACTTTAACTTAAGTTTTGAGACTTTTTCCATTATTTTTTTAGCTTGAAAAACTTAAACCTTATAAAGTTTCATTTTAATACATTAAGTTTAGATTATACACTGAATCTGAATCTCTTCTTTTTCACTAGTATTCTATCTCATCTCACTATTGGCTAGGATCTATGAAAGAGTACAGGACATAGGCATATTGTTTGTTTTTAATGTTCTGAACTGTTTATGTTGCTTGTTTTTGAAAAGACAAAACAGAGCAATAATTATGTTTAGATGGTACCTTGATCTCTTTCTTGTTTCTGATGATGATGTTATTATATGTATGCATGTTTTGGTTATTATGGTTGGTAAATTATGGAGTTGGCCAATTATATAAAAAAAAATTTATTCTGTGAGTATAGAACATATTACCAATAGAAGAAGGGTTTTTCTTCTATGGGTTGATAATACGTAACTGATACAAGAACAACTATTTTTCTATCAGTAATGGGTTCCATACCAATGGAAGAATGTAAATGTTCTATCGGCACAGTCCGAGCTCTCTTTTTATGTCATTACCTAACAATAATCTTTTGGTGTGCATATCTCAAATTCAATCTATGTCAATCAACCTTCATTAAGATAATGAAATGACCTCTGTTTAAAATTTTGAATGAAACATATGTCATTCTTTACTTTTTCTAAAAAAGGAAGAAAAATCAAAGGCAGCATGTAGCAGATTATTATGTGAAAGCATGGAGTTTAGGGGTGTAAACGGATGCGGATTACCAGTTCGAATCTGATTCGTATTCAGGTACAATTCTAATTGGGATAAACTCTGATACAGATAATGACAGAAATACTTAATGGAGCAGATATCCGCATATATCCAGAAGAAATTTCTAACTCACTCTCCTCGCTCTCCGCTCTAAAATCTGAGTGTAATCCGTATTCGTGGATTATCCACTCTGTATCCGTATCCGTTTAAGATGAATTTGATTTTACATTTGACATACATTTACTATCCGTATTCTTGTTCTTATCTTCTCACTGAAAAGTGGATGTGGATTTGATATTAATATTATCCGCTCCGAATATGGACGCATAAATGTTCTTTACTCCAGCACAAAGATTTAACAATGAAAATACAGTTTTACTTGTTTTCGCTTCTTTCTTTTTATTTTCTTTGGCAAAGTGGAGAAGATGTGATATTCTATTTTTTTGGTAAATGACAAGATGTCGCATTTTTCATGTGAAAACATGGACCCATAAATGTGAAAACAAAGATGGACGCATAAATGTTCTTCCCCAAAATTGAAGTTGGCAGTACTGAGGAAATAGATTTAATAATCAGAAGATAGTTCTACTTGCTTTCGCTGCTCTTTCCTTTTAATTTCTTTACCAAAGTGGAGAAGATGTGATATTATATCACAGCCAGGAAACTTCATTGCTTCTCCATTTTTCCCTTATCGACCTTTAGGCTTTAGCCTTTTGCCTTCACCAAATAAGCTCAATATTTTTTATATTTAGAAAATAATAACTAATTTTAAAAATCCAAAAAAAAGATAACAATACTTTTTCGATGAACCACATAATTTGGTACATGGAAAAAATCAAATAAATTAATTTGGAACATACATGAAAAATATCCAGCAAAAAGTGCAACTGAAAACTCGAAATTTAAATAGGCGTAATTTTTTATTATGACCTTATTCTAGAAAGCTTGCATAAAAATCTATCATGTGAAAACAGGGACGCATAAATGTTCTTCTCCAAAAAGTTGGCAGCACTCCAGCACAAAGATTTAACAATGAAAATATAGTTCTAGTTTCTTTCGTTGTCTTTATTTTTATTTTCTTTGACAAAGTGGAGAAGATGTGATATTCTATTTTTTTGGTAAATGACAAGATGTCGCATTCCGAATGATGTATAGCTAGGAAACTTCAAATATTGCTTTCTCGATTTTTCCCTCTCGTGGAACTTTAGCCATTTGCCTTCATTTCACTAAAAATATCATCGGTTGTGAAGCCACGCTAAATATAAGCTCAGAGTTTGATATATTTAGGAAAATAATAAATATTTTTTAAAAACCCAAAAAGATAACATAAATTTTTCGGTGAACCACATCAATATGTGGTTCCTTCACGAATTCGCTAAAAAATTGCATAGTTTGTTAACAACTAATTTTTTTATAATCAAATAAATTAATTTGCAAGACGGAAAAAATCCAGCAAAAAGTGCGAATGAAAATTTGAACTTAACGGATGTAATATCTTATTACTTTATTATGATCGTATTCCAGAAAACTTGCATAAATTATATATTCCTTACATGGTGTAGTTTGCAATGACCATTTTCAGACTAAAAAAGATGGTCTGAAGGCCAAAATGTTTTGTTGAAATTTCTTATTATTTTAATATTTTGGGAGGATTCTGGCTAGACAGTTATTGTATTTTTCTTTTCATTTGAAATCGAAACAGTCCTTTTAATAGCTAGAAT
Source organism: Carex parvula (assembly GCA_025461045.1). Classification (NCBI taxonomy): domain Eukaryota; kingdom Viridiplantae; phylum Streptophyta; class Magnoliopsida; order Poales; family Cyperaceae; genus Carex; species Carex parvula. The sequence goes on from JAJGRW010000063.1 coordinate 1,698,828, forward strand.
ATTGAAATTACAATAGCAATTCAATACAATAATTTGATAATTAATTAATGTAATTTAACACTTTATTTTATTACAATTCTATTATAAATTGAGAGTTATATATGTTCGGGAACTAATTAAAAATTAAAAATAAAGGATATAGCAATATCATAAAAATGGGATTACTAGACAAATGAAATATTATGTTAATTCGTTGTGATTCAAAATATAAATAAATTCTGCAATCAGCTATGGTCCAATAAATTAAAGTGATCTTGTCCTATATACACACCTACTCATTAGGTCGGTAATTAATAATGCAAAATCAATTTATTGTGGGTCAAGTGGAGGTGGTGTAGGCTTTGTAAATCTGCTAAATCCAAAATAGGGGGAAGGAAAGGGGTGGGGAAGAAATATATAGTTTACAGCGTTTTTCTCATTTGAATATATTGGAGTTTATATTTTGTCATTATGGCTGAATTGACGTAGTCTATAATGCTTTCTATTGGGAGAGAAATTTAGAAAATTCAAATAATAATGAAATCCAGTAAAACATATTAAATTGAAATTGTCGCTCCATAGAACATGATCATGTTAATTGATAGTACGAGCCAATCTGTAAGGATCAACTGCTTGGACTGTTAAAACACATATGTTGACTGATAGTATGAGCTGATATGTAATATGCATATGACCATATATAGCTTCACTCTGCAACTTCTATATTTTGTGTTCTTACTTAATTTTTATATATCATGGAGATATACATATTAATTAACATGCTCCGCATTTCTGCGTCAACTTATTCTGGACAATATTGACATATATTAATATTTTTGTCATAATTTTTTCATATTAACTTCTATTGAAATAAGGTATTCATACGTGTACTGTGGTGCTTCATGCTCATGCTTTCACATGCTAGTCTACTTTTGGCTGTCCTTTCTCTTTTAATTAATTACCTCTTCATAATGAAGATATATATAATTAAACAAGATGCGGAATTGAGATACTTAGACTGCTATATAGTAGTTATATTCTTCTTCTTAGCTAAACAATTCATTCATCTTGATCAATTACAATAATTTTAGTCAGATAGGACGGACTTAATTAATCTTATCTCTCTATAAAAATAATTGTGGATAATAGTCTGCCCCGTCACTGAGCTTGACTGGCCACCTGCACAAATGTTCCTATGTGCAATTAATAAGTATTTGTGCATCTTTCAATAAAAAAATGACTACGTACTATATATATATATATATATATAGAGCTTGGCTACTATGCTTATATAAGCAAAAGCCCACATATGCTTAAATGAGCATTTTTGCGTTTCCAATGTTCAAATGGTCGATCTGACCGTTCATCTTGTTCTCCATATTAATATGTGCTTGGAGACTAAATTTTACATTTTTCTGAATTTTTTTACTATTTATTAAGCCACTTTGAAAGTTTCTGATCTGGTGGCCAAAATTTTGGAAACACTGTTTTTACTGTTCACCCAGATCAGCAATTTTCAAAGTGGCTTAATAAATAGTAAAAAAATTCAGAAAAATGTAAAATTTAGTCTCCAAGCACATATTAATATGGAGAACAAGATGAACGGTCGGATCGACCATTTGAACATTGGAAACGCAAAAATGAGTTATAAGCATATGTGGGCTTTTGCTTATATAAGCATAGTAGCCAAGCTCTATATATATATATATATATATATATATATATTACTTGCAGCGATATAAGGGCCAGCTTAGTAAAAGTATAACCGGGTTGGGCATATCAAAGCCACATTCAGTCTCTGAGATTGGCCCTTCTTATTATTAGGCCGTCGTTGGGCTTTTTGAGTTTTGACCCATAACATTAGTTACTAATGGAATTTGTTTTCCAGTTTATATAATATTATATTACCGTTTTACCCTTGTACTTTCTTCCTTACCTTCCTTCATTTTTCCGACCTCTAAAACCCTCATTATATTACCTTCCTTCATTTTTTCGCAATTATATGCTACGCAACGGCTTTGGTTGATAACTTTTTAAGCAAATTAAAAGACTAGTTGTTTAACGCGACATAAAAAGTTTCCCAACATATATAGACTATGATATTACAGAAACCACAAGCTGCACCTGCACGCCTTGGATGATTGACAGTATTATAGAATCTGACATGGAATTTGAAGAGAAAATATTTCATTGATAGTTAATCATTCTCATTGCTTACAAGGGTTTATATAGGCTTTCCTAATAACACAAATTCTAATTGATCTGATATTCATTTGATTGATAATACAAATATAGAGCCTGTCTTTTAATTGCTTCATGTACCCAAGATAGAATCTCCAATTGGTGTATTATAACATACAGTCATCCAAAAAGTAAAATTATGTTTTTAATGTAAGATATGTGCTTCACATTAAATCAGTAATTAACATGATTGTTGAAAGAACCAGCAGCTCTAAAAGCTAGAAACAGAATTCTGAGATCAATCTCATAATTTACCTTGATTGTGATTTCGTTGATCATTTAATTAATTTACCATTTCAAACCACTTAAAATGTCATGTTCTCCTTTTGTTGTGTCTACAAGTTAAGCTCAAATTAAACTAGGGGAATTTTATCATGAAAACAAAAAAGATGTAGTTGATAATTTTGCAAATACTTATGTTAACATCAGAAAATCAGAATCACGTATGAGAAATGAAGGGTGGATTATTGATTCAGGTGCAACTGACCACATGACACATGAAGTAACTGAACTGAAAAACATGTGTACTTCTCATAAAACCGGTATTATCAGTGCAAATGCAGAAGTTTATCCTGTAGAGGGTGCTGGGGAGATTGTTTTGTCAAACCAAATTAAGTTGAAAAATACGTTTGTGGTCCCTTCTCTTGCAACAAAATTGATATCCGTTAGTCAACTCACAAAGGATCAAAATTGCAGTGCGCTTATGTTTCCTGACTATTGTGTATTCCAGGATATTCTCACGAGAAGGACCATTGGCCATGGTACTAGACAAGATGGGATGTATTACTTGACTATTCATTTTCATTATTAAACGGAATATGAAATTGAATGTCATATTTGCCTATAAATAACATATGATATTTGAACAAAAAATCATCCAATAAGAATCCAACAATTCACATACACTCTTGCTCTTTCTTTTAGCTCCATAATTCATAAATTCAATTTCTATTCTCCCACAAACAAATATTTTCTTTATAGGAAACTTATTATTCTGCTATCATTGTTGAAAGAAGTTACATCAACCTCTGCTACGGTTGCGCCCGCAGGCAGAGGAATACCGGCGTAACTTGGGACAATCTTAACCGATTATTCTTGCGCTTAGGACGGGAAGTTGCCTTCATTTTGCAGCTCCGGGTAACAAAGTTTTAATTTTTATATTCTTGATTAAATTTTAAATATAGTTTTTATTTATTTTATTGATCAAAATTCAGATTTAAATTAGTTGGTTATTTAATTTTTTCCAACACAAACTACAAGGAAAAAAACAAGCAAGGTATAGTGTAGCATTACCAGAAGCATTCCAGACGAAGCATTTTCAGAAACATTTTTCTGGGATGGTGATATTGCAATGCCAACATAATTTATGTAGGGGGATGGGCGTAAAGAAACTCATAGTCTTAATGGATTCGCACATACACACATTTCCCTGTCGGAATTCTTGAAGGTATTGCAGCAGCTGCAAAAAAGATCCGGACCTTGATTGTCGTTTGGAGGGCAGATCTCGGCTGCTAGAGTCTGAGCAGCCGAAAGAAGAATAAGAATAAGAATGCATGACACAGTTAATTATGAGTAGAATTTGGTGCTTAATTGGTGTCCATGGTGGTGGTACTGGACTGGTACCTTTAAAGAGAATTAATAGAGGTGAGATAAATAGAGAGCGCAAATGAGTTGGTTGGTTTTATTAATTCTAGTTATTTTTCTTTAGACAACTTCAGTTTGTCTCCACTTAGCCTTCTGATGTAACTATTTAATTAGATTTAATATATGTTTTTCAACAAACATGATGCCACTAACCACAATATCCAACAATATATTGAAGGATTAATTAAATAATATTGAGGGAGTTAATGGAGAGGGGTGAATAAATGAGGAGACTTAATTAGTGGTGCCATTTTTTTTTGAGAACTAATTAGTGGCGCCATTGGTTTGTAACCGTTTTATAAAGAAGTCATTTATACATTTGAAAAGAAGAAATATAATAATAATATTAGTTAAATTTATTTAGCTAAAAATATATTGAGTCACATATCTCAATTGTTTTAAAATTGGGCGAAAAACATGAAGCGAAAAAAAAATCAGCAAAGATCAATGTCTTGAATGTACAAATCCAATATTAATTTAGAAAAAAAAAAACAATATGTGATGAATTTAGACAATTATTCAATATAAATTACTCGACAGAAATCCAATTTATAATAATTGATACATTATTCAAAACTTTAATTTAGTTAAGAGTAATCTAACATGCAAAGAAGATCATACGAGACATCATAGTATTTAATGTGATGCTAGATAAAGATAAAAATTCAATTGTCAGATGGGATTGAATTGATGTTAACTACAATAAAAAAAATTGTTACATAGAATGATCGTTATCTTATATATAATAAAATTATGGGGGTTAAAATATTTATTAAAATGACTCATAAAATTGAGCTGGAAGCTTAAAAAGCGTACTTGATTATTTTATCTTCATTGTGCATGTACAGTGAGATTTGTGAAAATTGGTTCTTTTCTAATAAATAAAGATGTTTGTTTCATTGTTTTTAATAAATATATAGATGGAGACAATCATTATCTTGAAACTTTTTAACATTCAAATGGATTATGAAAGAATAACTAAGAGCATCTCCAGAAACTAATCAAATGAGTTTCTAAATTATTGTTAACCACTTTTTAAAAATTAAAGTCTCTAAAATTTATAATTTCTAAATTATTGTTAATCACTTTTTAAAAATTGAAATCTCTAAAGTTTATAAATTTTCACATCTTGTAAATTAATTTTATAATTTCTATTAAGCCACATCACCATTAAATTAAATATAAAAAATAATTTGCGTAAAGATTAATTTTATAATTTCTATCAAGTCACGTGAGCAATAAATTAAATAGAAGGAATAATATACGTAAAGTGCAGGAAATTTTCTATAATATTGAAAAGAATATTGTCCGTATTGATTCTTCTCTTCCCAAGTTATATTTTTTGAATATTAAAACGCAAAGATTATATAAAAGATTCCATCCAAATAAAGAACTCCCTGTGGGACTAAGGTTCCGCACTTCCGTTCAGTACCGGACAGGCTACGTTGTTCCCATTTCCCAAAACTAGCAAAATCATGTTCAATGGATGAATTATCTTCTCCATTATGAACGTAAATGGAGAGACCAGCTAGACAAGTGAATTAAGCAACTGAGGAGTCAACACCAGCTCGACAAGGGAAAAATTGCATTTGTAATTTACTCGGGCCTTGTTGCTTTGAGACTATTATTGGGCCGTTATTGGGCTCTTTTACGTATCAGTTTCTATTCTAATGAAACGTGTTTTCTCTCTACAAATATAAAGAAAACGTTGGGACAAATGATACATTCTTATTTAGACTCTTTGCTTTGGACTCTTATTATTATTGGGCTGTTATTGGGCATTTGGCCCATGAACTCAAGATCGCATTCCTGAGAGAGAGGCCTTACAAGGTAACAGAGCATGACTACTCTTACCTCCTGGAATTTACCAGTAAATGCAACGGCTTTGCTTGTGCTCAGAAACTCTTTCAAACTATTCCGAAATCATACCAAAACGAGTTACTCCACAACGGATTAATCATGTCCTGCTTGGATAACCGCAATATCAAACTTTCTTATACATAAATGGAAAAAATGCGGAATCTGTCATTACCTATATATAACAGTTTATAACTCTACATTTGGCACCTAATTGTCGAGAGAATATACATCTCCTCTTTTAACATTCTTCTCAACATGCATGCTAACAACCATGATATAGACGAGTTATCGAAGGTGTTCGATGAAATGCCAAACGTGGAATATGTTATTGCATTTTAGCGAAAGCCTACGCCATGGCCAGGCTTTATACTGTTGAAGAAAGTTATGTTGAGGTGCTAGAAAGGTAAATACGGGAAATAATTTGGGCTCGGTTGGATGCTCTTATAATGTTTTATGGAGCAAAGACTGCTAACTTGGTTGAAGGAATTGTTGCAAGGATTATCCATCCATTCTTGCTACCAGTTAACAAATCTTCAGAATTGTTTAGAGCCAAACCACCTACCAGTGCTAGCTAACGCATATTAATATAATCTCATGCAAGGAACTGGAATCATTTGGAGGATTATATCATGCTCAATGGGCTAGCACCTGACAACCCTGAGTCCATGTTTATATTTCCTTTTTTTTCTGCTAGAAGTATCATAATAAGCGGTGTGGGCACGGACTTGGGAGACCCAAGATTGTGATGGATATATTTCCTAAAAAATAATTATTAATTAAAATTTATAATAATAAAACTTCTACAATTTACATTTTTACTTGTTCAATAAAATATTTAACATCAACTTTCTTATATTTTAAAAAGAAAAAAAAATAATTACTTTGTATATTTTATATGAGCACTTATACATTCAGATATAAATAATTTATGCATTTGGTATAAACTTCTATGTATGCAGCACATCTGGGTGCATTAATTATTTCTCAAATAAATACGAAAAGATAAATAAACAGTGCCCAGCGTACCTAAATTACATGGCATCTCAAACACTCAAGAGCTTTGCAATGTTTGCATGGAAAGGCAGCTTGCTACTCAGAAATAATGAACCAATTTATCATTCTTTGACCTCCATATAAGGTTTAAATCTTCTACAGTTGCATCGGATAAACAAATTATTTTGCTTAGAAAGATGTCATATAACCACAAAAATAAAAAAATAAAATAAAACTAAAAAGATGTGTGGGCTAGCTCATGTGTACTAGAAGGCATAATCTTCTCAATGTTTGGTGCTAAATTTTATATTTCTTCGAATATTTTTATTATTTTTTAAAATAAGTAGAAAATCATGATCTAAAAAAATTCTCGGCCATCCAAAAGTAGTGATTATCTACCTATCTAAACAATATTAAATAATTTCTAAAAAAAAAGTAAAGTCCGTCAACAAATATATATCATACGGAGATCATGTTGAGCGTTCGGATCGACTATTTGCACTTTAAAAACAGAGATATGGATCCATAGTATGGTTCAAATTGTGCATAGCAAAATGTCATAGTATCACAAGTGAGGTTTAAATTTTTCATAAAAAAGAGATCATTGTTTTGTAGTTTTTGTGTGTTTCAATTGAATGAATCTTATGACTAAAATTGGGGACATGATGTTTGGCATAAAAGCTCAGTTGCATGCGTACTTGGATATTCATACAATGCATACTTGGATATTCATACAAATAAGTGAAGGATAACTTATTGATACAATCTTCTTCTTTTAAGAAAAAAAAATGAATTTAATTATTGATAAGCAGATACAAAATTAGTGCACAATATGCACACAACTAGAGAAATACAATAATGATGATAAACATATAAAAATAAAGTTCTTTGTCAAAAAAAACATATAAAAATAAAGTTGAAGTCCTTGAAATAAAATCATGATGTCTTACTTATTACAATTTACGACCATGCCCAAGTGGTAATTATAATAAGAATAGTTGACTGCCAACAGAGAACAATATAAAATTACCAAAAAAAGAAAACAAAACGAAAGCAGCAGTACCAAAACAAATGGAATACACACAGTCACACAAACACACAAATTAACAAGTCCATGCATATTGAAACACAAATAAGCTTGTAATGCTTTAACCAACTTTTTTTGATGAATCAAGAGGCCATAAATCTGCAGCGTATGCACCATGAAAGAGGAAGGACATCAAATCTGAAATGAATTAATACAAAGAGGTTTCATTATAAGCACATCATGTATATCAAATATATTCTGATATAACACTGCACATCATATCCGATTAGTTTCTAACTGATGTGTGCTTACTAATTACTAGGTGCATACCTGAGTTGCACAAATAACAAGTTATATATCTATAAATGTGGTTATCTTCAAATTTTCATTTCTCAATTATTAAGATGTTAATTATACACCATTTTCTATTTTCCTGTCGTTAGAGAAATTAAATTCGCATATACTCCGAAGATCATAATGTCTCATAGATTTTGAATTAGATGGATACTCTAGAGAACTGAATACCTGTTAAATTATCATTCTGGAGCTGCTGCCCTTCCTTGTCCTTTTCATATCTTCCAGCAGATCTGCAATATTGAGAAATGCAATATTAAAAAAAAAAAGGGACATCATAATGAAGTTAAAAGTTGGATATACAATTACATCATTCTTGCGTGAAAATTTTAGTTTTTCCCTTAATATTCTATTGGAACATAAAGTTGTATAAAATCTTAACAAGTTCGGAATGTAAACACCAAACAATAAAAGAAAATGAACAATAGACTGTGCGATAAATATTAAGTTGAGTTATATTTGAAGGAAAATGAGTTAGTCTGTCTCTGCACAAAAGGTCACATGAAAAGTTGAAAACAAGGTGCCTCTGCTTTTGAAATTAATCAATGTAAATAAAATCACTCTTAAAGAAAATCAATATATACTTAATTCTTCTTTCACCAATGAAAAGAGTTGTTCATATCTCCTGTAAAATATGTAATTACCTGATGGTCCTTGAAGTACTGGAAGTATATAATGTTCCTCTGTTTGAAATTCCCACATTTTACTGTCTTTGATACGCATCCAGTGCTCAACATTTAAATTTGTTCTCAAAAGACCTCCGATTGTTTTGGCAGCAAGCGGAGATCCTTTTAGCCTTTTACAAATTTCCTTACCAATAACCTCCAATTCTGGATTACTATTGTTTGATTCGGCAACCGGATCAAATGCACAGCTCTTAAAGAACTCCCAGTAAATATGCTCTTCTAAACCCTCCAAATTTATAACACCACTGGAGCCTATACTCCTGCCTGAAATTTCCACACATTCAGGAGACCTAGTTGTCACCAGCACTACACTTCCCTCAGATGCTTCTTTCATTGGTGCCAAAACACGTTGCCAGTCCTTGCTCCAAACATCATCAAGAACAAGCAAAAATTTCTTTGATTTTAATGTCTCCTCTAAAACCGATTGCATGGCATTTAAATTAGTAAGATTGTACTCTTTTCTAGTGGCACTCTCAATCATTTCTTTAGTTATCCTTACCGAATCAAAATTATCAGAGACACAAACCCACATAATTAGATCGAAGTACGACTTTACACTTTTATCATTGCAAACCATTTGAGCAAGGGTAGTTTTCCCGACGCCTCCCATGCCTACTATAGATAATACAGACACATTCCATTTCTTATCCATTCTGCTGCTACTCTCCCCAACATCTGAATTACGCATGCTCACTCTTTTCGGTCTCTTCCTTTTACCAGATCCACAATTGGGAACTCCCATTAAACGGATCACTTTGTTGAACTCTTTGTCACGCCCCCACACATTAGATATATCAAGAAATGTTCTTGTAATCGGTCTAGCAGTTTGGCTAAATTGGTTGGGATTTTCTGGTATACCATGACGGTCACAAACATCTTTCATTTCATTATAGACTTTATTAAGCCTATCAAGAACCCCTTTTACTTTGGTCGGGAAATCTCCCATCCACTTAGTCAAAATTTTACTAATACCTGGGAAGCTCTTTTCGGCTTTATTTTTCAATCTTTCGTATTCCAATTCATCTACTAAACTTGGATTCTGTACTTTTTCTAAAAAAAGGAAGAAAAATTAAAGGCAGCATGTTGCAGATTATCATGTGAAAACATGGACGCATAAATGTTCTTCCCCAAAAAGTTGGCAGCACTGAGGAAATAGATTTAATAATCAAAAGATAGTTCTACTTGCTTTCGCTGCTCTTTCCTTTTAATTTCTTTACCAAAGTGGAGAAGACATGGTTAGGATACTATGATTTATGTGATCAAATCCTACAGATCTGATCTCCCAGCAATCAATTAATCGATAATTAGAACTATTTAAGATAATTTACAACTATCCAAAGTCAGTTTGAAGATAAAATCAAAAGAGATCGGAGTCCCAAAACGGATCCAAGTTCTTCGAACTCAATCAGGAAGTATTATAGAAAGTAATTAAGAAAGGTGACAGTACTATAAATAGATATAATTTGTTAAGTAAATATAAACCGACCAAATTACAGAGGAAAACATTTGAAACACGTACCTGTTTTCAGAGGGGATAGGTTTTGGGCTTTGGAATCTCAAGAGAATGGCTTCTATTTTCTGAGAGACCTCCAAGAAATAATGGTGCTATCAGATATATGGTTGAAATATTTCTCTAATGATAAAAAATAATAGTGAACCAGTTCTATGCAAAAGGAAAAATAAAGGTGCACCACTTTTATTTCAAAGTCAGAAACATGCAGACATGACTTGACTCATTGACTCATGAGTGACACTCCCACAAGGTCCGAATCCAAACCATTTGATCCGTATTAGCACGAATATTAAAAAGTTTATATATTACAGACATGAGTCGGATTGATTGGAATTCTAATCGGAAGGTCGATATTCTAAATTCAACATGTGAGTTAATACAGAGGATGTAAACTTAAGTTGATGATAATTTCTAGCAGACAACGCGTCACGGGTTCCACAGATGCTCACAATTAATACAAGCGCGTCCAGCTTTTTTTCACTGTGCTGAATGCATGTGTCGGTGTGGCCCAAAATTTTGGAAGGTTATGAATTAAAGCTGCAACTTTTTTTTTGTCAAATAAGTTACAGTAATATCTTCGTTTTAAAATAAATTAATGAATATGGAGGGTTAAGACTAGAATAGAGAGGGTTAGTGCATAATACAATAGAGATGGTTAATACTAGAATAGAGAAGAATAGAGACTAATTTTTTGAATTTTTTTTTTCTATTTAAGTGTTGTAAGTACCTTTTTAGTTATTAATACAATTTATGCTGAAAGGAAGAAACATCAAGATTAGATTATTTTTACCTTTTCTTTTTATGCTGAAAGGAAGAAACACAACATAATGAAAGTTAGATATATGGTTCTGAAATTCGGAATCGGAATCGTTAAGTTCATCATAGAAAGTGTGAATCAGTGCGAATCGATCAAATCGGATCGGAAACTTAGATATTTTTTTCAAGAAAAAAAACTTGTTTGTACTAAAATAGAACAAAAATAATCCATTAAAATATGTTAGCTCATAAAATTAAACTCAAATAATCCTTTAAAATAATAAATTCAAACATTTAAAACTAAACAGGTAGCCTACAATGGATTCTCACATAGAGTAAAAAAGCAAACCAAAATAAAATATTACATATTTTATTAAAGATAAATTTAAAATGCATACCAATATTTTTCTTATAAAAAAACTAGATTATATAGAATTACAAGTTGATCACACTTGTTTATTCTCTTCATTTTTTTCAGAAAACATAAAAATGTTACATACATATAAAATTTACATACATATAAAGTTTAAAAAAAAAGTTTAAATAACCTTTAAATTGAGATGGCTCTAACCATAATATTGCCAAAATCGGCCCAATATGTGATAAATCGGTGAAAACCATATCAGAATTAATCCTAGCCGACTCAACTCTGGGAAAATCGGCTCGCCTCCGGCCAATTCGTCTCCGACTTTGGCCGAGTTAAGTCGGAATTGGCTGAGTGAACTTAGACATGGTTAGAATACTATGATTTATGTGATCAAATCCTACAGATCTAATATCCCAACAGTCAATTTGATCGATAATTAGAACTATTTAAGATAATTTAAAGTCAGTTTGAACCATATATAAGAAAACAGAAGCTACAATAAAAATAGTTCAGAGGCCCATGACAGATCCTAGTTCTTGTAAGTTTCTAACTCAATGAGGAAGCATTATAGAAACTAATTAAGCATAGAGAAAACTATAAATAGATATATTTTGTTAAGTAAATAGTTACCAAGATACAGGAAGCGAGACCAAACCAAGCAGCTTCGCGTAGATATAATAATGATTGGTTTTGGGCTTTGGAATCTCAAGAGAATGGCTTCTATTTTCTGAGAGACCTCCAAGAAATAATGGTGCTATCAAAGATATGGTTGAGATATTTCTCCGATGATCAACAAATAGTAAATAGTAAAGTAAATAATAGTGAACCAGTAGTTCTATGCAAAAAGGGAAAATAATGGTGCACCACTTTTACTTTAAAGTCAAAAAGATGACTCATCAGTGTCAGTGCACGTGGCTCGAATATTAAAAAGTTTGTGTCTTACTAATCTGAACCGTTCAATCTGTATTAGGACGAATATTGAAAAGCTTGTGTATTACAGATGCAAGTCGAATTGATTCGAAAGTTGATGATAATTTCTTGTTCAAGGACAACGCGTGACGGGTTCACAGGGGCTCACAATTGACTCAAAGCGCGTCATTTGTACATTGGTCCTGACTTTTTTTTTTTTTTATTTCAGTTGTGAAATGAATTATACTTATATCTTCGTTTTAAACTACTTGACAATTTTATAATAATTGAATGAAAATGCATGAAAAACATTCCAGTTTCTAACTTACTTAAAATGAATGAAAATGCACGAAACAAACATGCATTTAGATTTTTTTGTGAATGCAGACGAATTACAATTAATCAGGCACTCTCAAACCAATTTTATTCCATTAAGACTAGAAACTAATCAGTACTACTATTTGTATTAGCAAAGAAGTGCCACAAAGTAATATTTACTATTTAATTAGTTTCTAAGGGGCTGATAGCAAAAATGCAGATGGAATATCAGAAAATTTTTATTAACGTGAGAATATGTCACTATCTGCGAGGATAAAAGTGACTATTGTCGAGGGTACACCGACATAGATTGTTATTTTTGAGTGTATATTGTTATTACAGATAGAGGTATTTGTGACAATCCGACAGTAAAAAACACTTTTACCCTCGCGAATAGTGACATTCATGTAGTATAATTAATGGATCCAAACAAGCAAAATATTTTGAATTTGCTATTGCTTGCTCTCATCTTGTCAGTATCCAATTTGTACCAATTCATGACTAATCACCTATTATTTTGTTATCCATTGCACGTCTCTGTACATGGATGTTTGTAATTTAACTATAAAGTGTTTATAAATAAAGAATGGGTGCTTATACTTTAAAAACTTCAATTTTTGGTGTTAAAAAAAATAAGGTGTTGAGTGTCAATTTCAAGTATATTGTTCTTATTATGATTAAAATTCTTAACTAGTTAGATTTAAGAACTAATTGATTCCTGTTAAATTCTGAATCTGTTGATGTTAAGAATTATTCTAACAGGTGTTTATTTGCTTTTACAAGAGAAATGATTCATTAATTTTTACTTCTGGACTATTTGCTTCGACACTATTGTTGGGCCGTTATTGGGCTTTTTGACCTATCAATTTCTAAATGGAACATGCGTTTTCCTTTTTCTCTAAAAAAATAAAATGACTTCCATTGGAAAATTCTCCCACTTCGAATTTATAAAATATTATATTACCGTTCTATCTTTGTTCTTTCTTCCTTGATTCACGTACCACTCTTCAAGCCTCACTGTTGTAATCGGATCCTCAATGGGACCATTTCGCACCCGATCCGAATCCAAGACCTTTGTACGTAAATGGGCTGAGACACAACTTGCTGACGCGGAGGCTGGAGATGTTGCCACCTGGGGAGTCGGTCGTCTCAACCTTTCAGGGAAATGATATAATTTTACTTGGGCTTTTTTTTGCTTCGGGACAATTACTGGATCGTTATTGGGCCCATTTCGGCCCATGACCTCAAGTCCAAATCCTCAGAGGTAACAGAATTCGGGTCGGATGGAATGCATATGTCTCTTTAATATTCGGGCCAGAAGAGATCGAACGTTCCAGATCTAAACTTAAAATGTCTGTTACCTCAGGTGATATGAATTCCATGACCTCTCCCTTTTAAATTATAAGGTACTTCTACCCTTGTGTTCTCTTCACTCTTTCCGACCTCTGCTCTATTGCACACACCAAGTGCTCGACAGATTGCTCCAGAGAAACAAAAAGATAAATGCAATCCCTTCTAAGACTAATGAACACCACGAACAAGAATGAATACAGCAAGCAATGGAGGAGCATCTTTTCTCGCTTCATGCACCACTCTTCCACCCTCACTGTTGCAATCTGATCCTGATCCTCAATGGGATCATTTCGCGTCCGATCCTCCACCTCCATCCGTACATGGATTGGGACACAATATGCTGACGTGGAGGCTGGAGAGACTGCCACCTGGCGAGTTGGTCGTGTCAATCTTTCACGGGTGGATTCAAATGCTGGGTTATGGATGCAATAAAAACCCTAAAAAAGGGAAAATGGCAACCATTAACCAAAAGAATAATGCGATCGATATCATGGCTAGAGAGCACTTTAATGGTTGTTAAAATGTTAAGTCAGTTGGGTAAATTAGAGAATGGCGAGTTTGTTTTTAAAGAATTGACGAGATCAAAATATAGTCGGCATGCAAGGGTAAAATTATTAGAATTGCAATTTTTATTTTTGTAATTGAAAAAGGGAAAGTCTATGATTATGATTAGCCTTTCACAAATTATTAGAATTTCATTATTTTTTGTTTTTTTTAATTGAAAAAGGGTAAGTCTATGATTAGCCTTTCACAAATTACTAGGTCTAGAGGCCTATTTTTTTTTTTTTTTTAACATCTAAAAAGCTGAACACTAGATTTAAATTATGTGCTTAATAAAATTAAAATGTTCTGATTAATTAATTAAACAAACATGTTTGACATTTTTGAAATAATGACGATGGATCATTATTTATAAAAAATACAAAAAACATTTGATTAAAGAATGTCACGTTATTCTCTCCATAAATGTAAACCATGTATAAAATTTTAATTCGCATAATATTATTTTTTTTAAAATAAACCATGTAAACCATGTATAAAATTTTAAAATAGATTTTTTTCCTCTTAATTTTTATTATATAAATGTGAGTAAATTCCACCGATTTCATTAAAGAAATCAACATTTTTTTTATACGGTATCAAACATCTGGTACCATTTTTATTTCTCTTATAAAATAAATTATATTTTATTTAAAAACTGATTTCCTCAGTCATTTTTTATTTTTTATTGGTTTTGTTAACAACAAGGTCCTTACTTCCTAAATTTTCTCTCTCATCCAAGTATAAATGTGATTTTAATTACTTTTCAGTTAAAATTAAAAAGGTTTTGACCAGTCCAGCTATATCAATTTAAAATTTTCTCTCTCATCCAAGTATAAAAATTAATCTGAATTACTTTTCAGTTAAAATTAAAAAGGATTTGACCAGTCCAGCTGTCAATTTTAATATTTTTTTGGATTTTATAATTAAATAGAGTCTGGTATACTGTTGTATTCAGACAATTAAGCTGTCACCTCTTTGTAACTGCAGCTGTTTCCTTGACAAAGTGGCATGCAACCTTTTTTGTTTCAAGTTCAACCAATTTGACACTAATTTTTCAAATTTAAATCAACCAACCAACTAAAATCCACATGGTCCCCACCTAATAAAGAAACAATTAATGAACCATACCGACATAATCTAAAATTTAAATTTTAAACACAAGAAAAGGGAAACAATAATTATATAGTTATTATCCCTGTTATACTGGTAAGAAAACAAAGTGGCATGCAACATTTTTTTGTTCAAATTCAACCAATTTGACACTTAAATTTTCAAATTCAAATTAACCAACCAACTAAAATCCACATGGTCCCCACCTAATAAAGAAATAATTAATGAACCATCCTAACATAATCTAAAATTTAAAATTTGAACTCAATAAAAGGGAAACAATAATTATATAGTTATTAATTATCCCTGTTATACTAATAAATAAACAAAGTGGCATGCAACCCTTTTTGGTTCAAATTAAACCAATTTGACACTAATTGTTTCAAATTTAAATCAACCAACCAACTAAAATCCCCATGGTTCCCACCTAATAAAGAAATAATTAATAAACCAGCCCTACATAATCTAAAATTTAAATCAAGAAAAGGGAAACAATAATTATATAGTTATTATCTCTTTTATAATAATATTAAAAACAACCAATGGCAAAAGTAGAGGGTGCCCACTAAATTCTCTGGCTGCCTCATGCCTGTCATGTGGGACCCACATAACAAATGAGGTTTTTTTATGATGGCATATAAGCTAGCAAATCTACAATGGTCTCTCTCACTGGTGGAAAAACACAAATCAGGATCGGTTAGATTCGCACATCAGGATCGGACCTACAGCCGATCCTGTTCCAGCCGATACTGTCACACCCTGAGACAACCCGCCACGTACTTACACGTAAGGCGTGTGCACAACACATACATTATTAATAATAAATACTCATGCAACATTTTAAAATCAAACAAAGTATTTTAAAACCACAAATAGTTCAAGTACATAACATACATTCAACATGAGATCAAGACAAACATGGCAAACAAACCGATAATTACCATGTTAGTCAATGTATCCACTTCAAAGAGAGAATTAAAGTTTAACTAAAAGAAAATTAAAAGATACTTGAGCCGTCTGCTCGTTGACTTCCTGATCCGCATCCCTCCTATTCGTGCTCCTTGTCGGCTTCGTCATTTCCTGGAACCCACATAAAAGTGGAACGGGTGAGAGATCGAACAGTCTCTCAGTACGGGATTTAGTTCCAGTCCCGGAGTTTGTCAAATTGACTTATTAACACAAACATGATCTTACATACTCACATGAATGCTAACTAATGCATTTTTAAATCACACACGCACACACACACTTCTGTAATTATCATTCAAGTTTTCCGTTAAATCATTTATTTGCCAATCCAATGGGAAATCCAACCAACATTGGAAGACCGCCAACTCGCTGGGAAATCCAACCAACAACGAGAGACTTTCTCACTAGACGGGGAATCCACCCTACGCTAGATATTGGCTGTCGCACTAGACGGGAAATCCACCCTACGCTAGATCTTGACCCGTGACGGGAAATCCAACCAACGCCACGTTATCGAGGGGTCTAGTCGAACCCAGACCCAATGTATACATTCCAACGTGTGTGCAACACACGTTGGCCCCTTTCCTTTAACTTATCCATTACCTTCCATATTCATTTCATTTAACACTACACAATGTCATGCTCAACACATCCTACTTACAAGTCTCATGATCGATATGAATAATCCTATTGTATTTCTAAACAAGCCAAAGGGATCGTTCGATTCAACTTGCACAATTCCAAAAATAAATAAATAAAATGCACATAAAATGGTAAGTAACAATTTGACAATGTCCAGAAAACCCATACCTGTTGTCGTAGGGTAGTTCACTCCTGCCTCTACGTTACTTCTTACTTCAGAATTCAGACCTAGACCATGTAACACGAGTTTCTAAATAAATAAATATATAGGTTTCTATGTATCTGTTGCTAAACTGGGCTGTTGTTAAATATACAATCCGAATGTAATTAAAGATATAAACAAAATATATTTGTTACCATATGATCATACATATAATGAAATTTGTTTTTGTCCGAACACACTTCCAAAGATTTAAACAGAATCGGACAAACATAATGGATTTTGTTTAGGAATGAGAGTAAACTATTGATAAGATTTTAGAATATACTTCTTTGTAATAAAAATAATTTTAGGGTTATCGGTGAATAAAAACCTAGGGTTATCGGTGAAAATTTACCATTTAATTAAAATAACATAATTGGACTCAATTTGTGAATATATACATAGTACGACGTATATGCTTGTGTATACTGGAGACATAAACAAATGAATTAGTTTTTCAAGTCAGGAAGGTTAATTGTAAGTGAAATCCAAAATGTTAACATTAAAGATAAATAAAGTAAGTTATATAGATCGAAATATTGATTCACTGATGAGAACAGACGAACAAGAATTTATATAAAATAAATATGATTTAAACTAGTATGATACTTTAATTTGATCGGATATATACATATATATTAGGAAAGTTAGTAATATTCTGGAATTATATATATATCAGTAAATAAAATCAACAAGATAAATATTAATGATCCCAAAGTATTTTCCATATCAATATATACCGAATAAAATTCCAGGATTTAATATAATTATTTAAATTAATATATATCCAATTATATGATCTCAAATAAATACCAAACTTGATAAAGTAAAGTTTTCAGATTTGAAATATAATTACAAAAATTCTTAATAATAAATAAATTTCAGATTATAGTATAATTAAAGAATGCTTACCAATAATCTAAGTTTTCATATTTTAATTAAAAGAAATACTTATTCTATACAGTTCAAGAACGAAATTGATTCTAACAAAAAAGATCTAATAATCATCTTCTAATCATTTCAACTTATGCAACAAAATAATAGAAATTTTAAAGTACCTTAATGAAGGGTTTTCAAGACAGAGGAGAAATTTGGGGTAGTCCTTCGGTGGTTGTGAAGAAAAGATGAGAGAGAGATAGATGTGTGAGGGAACAAAATATGGATTAAGCGGTTTGTAACCAAAACAGAAGGATATGGAGAATGAATAGAAAGAGGGGATTGGTGTTTTAAATAGATGGGACGGTTCTGATGAGAGGGTTTACAAAATTTGAATTTAGTAGGAAGCGGGATTAACAGGAGGGGGCGTGAGTCCGGATTGAACTGAAGGTGGTTATCAGTGGTGGTTATAGCTATAAAATTTCTGGTTAGTTATTTTGAGGAAAATAATATATGGGCTGTTGTAATTTAATTGGGCTGAATCGGGCTCTGCTGATATGTAAATCAATTTCATTTATATCATGGCTACTAATTAAGTACATTAAAACTGAAACTTAAATTGAATCGTTTCTCATGTCAATTCTCTCAATCTACGTGGCGCTACATCCTTATATATGTACGTAACGTATACGAATATCACTCAGAGTATATTCAAGATTCCTAGATTGTATTCTTATTAAATTAAGTTATTTAAATACAAAAGAAAGAAAGGTTGCGACAAAAAATTTCGTTGTACCTTAATTAATATAGTATTTTCAGTACGTGGTATTACATCCTCCCCCCCTTAAGAATCCTGTTCAGTCCCCTGAACAGAATTGTCGTTTAATGCTTCAAACAAGTCTGGATATTTTGTGCGTATAGTGTCCTCTAATTCCCATGTTGCTTCTCTGGTTGAGTGGCGTCCCCATTGAATTAACACTTGTCGAATAGTTTTGTTCCGAAGTCTGAGCTCTTTTGTGTCCAGGATTTTCATGGGTAATTCTTCGTACACCAGGGTCTCGTCTAGACCCAGGTTGGAGTGATCAATAACATGGGATGGGTCTCGAATGTATCGTCGAAGTTGCGAGACATGAAATACCGGATGTACCTTATCCAGGTTGGGGGGCAGTGCTAGCTCATATGCAAGTGGCCCTATACGCCTTAAGATTTCGAAAGGTCCCACATATCTAGGACTCAATTTTCCCATGACTCCAAAACGCCGTACTCCTCTTCGTGGAGACACTCTTAACCACACGTGTTCCCCTACCTCAAATTCAAGAGGTCGCCTCCGGATGTCGGCGTACTTTTTTTGTCGGTCGCGAGCAGTATCTAATCTATTTAAAATAAGCTGGGTTCTGTCGGCACAGTCCTTGATTAGCTCAGGCCCGGTTGGAATATGATCTCCGTTTGATCCCCACCATAACGGAGTTCTCCAACGATGTCCACATAGTGCCTCAGAAGGAGCCATGCCGATGCTAGCATGGTAACTGTTATTGTATGAGAACTCGGCTAACGCCAAATGATCTGCCCATGACCCTCCAAAACTCAGTGCACAAGCTCTGAGCATATCCTCCAAAGTCTGTATGGTTCGTTCGGATTGCCCATATGTTTGAGGGTGGTGTGCGGTGTTAAGGTTTAGTTTGGTTCCCATGGCTTCTTGAAAACTCTTCCAAAAGTGGAATGTGAAACGTGAATCTCGGTATGATATAATAGTCTCGGGGCACCCATGGTATTTGAATTGGCACTGTACAAAGAGTTCCGCTAGTTCTCGCCCGGACGTCTCGGTTGTTAGGGGTATAAAATGAGCAATCTTGGTTAGCGTATCGACTATAACCCAGATTGAGTCATACTTCTTGCGGGTACGAGGTAATCCTGTGATGAAATCCATGGTAATGATTTGAAATTTCTCCCGAGCTCTTGAATTTGGATACAACTATCCTGCTGTCTTCTTCCGCTCAGCTTTCACTTGCTGGCAGATGAGGCACTTTGCTACATACTCGCTAACTTCTTTCTTCATATTTGGCCACCAAAACTGGGTACGTAAATCCTTATACATTTTCACTTCACCAGGATGGATTGAATATCCAGACTCGTGTGCTTCCATTAGAATCTCCCGTTTCAGCTCTTGGCAACCCGGCACACACACACGCTCACCAAAATATAGAAGTCCTCCGCTGTCTTCCCTAAATCGCGACCCAGAGATGGTTCGGCTAGTCTCTCGGTACTTTTGATGTAGAGAGTCTCCTTGGCTAGCATCACGAATTCGATTCCTCAAGTCTGGTTGTACGACAATGGCTGCCAGGGTCAAGACTTCATTGGGTTTAGTTTTGGATGCTACTTTTTGGTTAAGTTCTGATGACATACACACCCCTAGGTTCATCTGTCTCATCTCCTTGATCAATTCCTTCTCTTGTGTTATATCCTCAGCCAAATTTGTTACTCTCTTCCTGCTAAGAGCATCTGCAACTACATTTTCCCTTCCGGCCAGATACTGCACCTCTAGGTCATAGTCCTTTATCAGCTCCAACCATCTTCTTTGCCTCAAGTTCAACTCTTTCTGGGTGAAAACATACTTTAAACTCTGATGATCAGTGAAAATTCGACACCTTGCCCCGTATAGATAATGTCTCCATGTCTTAAGTGCAAAGATTACTGCCGCTAGTTCTAAATCATGAGTGGGGTAGTTTTCTTCGTGTTTCTTCAACTGTCGAGACCCATATGCTATTTCTTGGTCATTCTGCATAAGAACACATCCTAACCCACTCCTTGAGGCATCGGTATACACCGTATAATCCTGGTCTGGTACAGGTAATGTTAGTATTGGCACGCTAGTCAGATGATGCTTGAGTGATTGGAAACTCTCTTCTTGGATTTTAGTCCACTTAAAAGGTACCCCTTTGTGGAGGAGTTGGGTCATTGGTCGTCGCGTCTTGGAATATCCCGGAACAAAACGTCGGTAATAACCTGCTAACCCTAGGAAACTCCGTATGTCAGACACGTTCTTTGGTTGTTCCCATTCTACTATAGCCTTGATCTTATCCGGGTCCACTTATATGCCTTCACCTGACACTACATGACCCAGAAACTTCACTTGCTTCATCCAGAATTCGCACTTAGAGAACTTGGCGTACAATTGATGCTCCCTTAACCTATGTAGGACTGCTCGTAAATGGTTATTATGTTCTTCTTCATTCTTCGAGTATATAAGGATATCATCGATGAACACAATCACACATGAATCAAGTAAGTCCCTAAACACCCTGTTCATTAGGTCCATGAAAGCTGCTGGGGCATTAGTCAACCCGAAAGGCATCACTGTGAATTCGTAATGTCCGTAACGAGTGCGAAAAGCCGATTTCTCCACATCTTCTGCTTGAATTCTCAACTGATGATACCCCGATCTCAAATCTATCTTGGAAAATACTGCCGCGCCTTGTAGTTGGTCAAATAGATCATCAATGCGAGGAAGGGGGTGTTTGTTCTTGATTGTCACCTTGTTCAATTCTCTATAGTCAACACATAACCTCATACTCCCATCTTTCTTTCTCACGAACAAAACTGGTGCTCCCCAAGGTGAGGTACTGGGTCGTATGAATCCTAACCCTAATAATTCTTCGAGCTGTGACTTTAATTCCTTGAGTTCCGCTGGTGCCATGCGGTAAGGAGCCTTTGAGATAGGGCGCGTTCCTGGTTGGAGATCTATGCGGAATTCAATTTCTCGGTCAGGAGGAACTCCTGGTAACTCTTGAGGGAATACATCAGCGTATTCAGAGACTACCGGTACCGATGTAATATCGATTGTATCTGTGTGGTGTTGCATTATCGTTATTAAGTATGCAGGACACCCGGTCTCTATCAGCCTCCTTGCGCACGTAGCCGATATTGTGGGGCATTGGTCCCCCCATTTTCGAAGTTGAACTACACAATCGGGAATGTCGAATCTCTTGATTACTAGCTGCCTTTTGGGACAATTAATACTAGCGTTATGTGTTGTTAGCCACTCCAAACCCAATATAAGGTCATAAAGACCTGTCTCCGAAACAATAGGGTTTAGGGAGAACTCTCTCCCAGTGATTTTCAGGGTTAGTCCCTTACAACGTAGTTCTGGGGTCGTGTACTGCATAGCTGGCGTCTGAATTTGTAACATTTTACCGGTGGCTTGGGTAGATATACTGTATTTGTCCACCCACTCTTTAGATAGTACAGAGTGGCTGCACCCGGTGTCTATGAGTACGTAAACTGGATAACCAGAAAGTTCTAGCATACCTGCCATAAGTTCTGTTGCCACTTCTTCCTCTCCTGTCATCTCCTCAACCTGCTCCGCCGGGTCCACCCAGTCACAAGTGCATTGATGTGCATTCACTCCCACTCGGCTGTTGTTCTGTATCACGTTCCTATTGTTGTTGTAGCCAGCTGATCCTCCGATGAAAGATGTTCGGTTGATAGCATTACCGGTCGTCGGTCTAGCATAGCCTCGATTAGCACCTCCGTTCTGAGTTGGATTGTTTTGTACAACCGGTTCCGAACACTCTTTAGCAATATGCCCTGGTTTGCGACATCGATGACATAGGCCATGGAGGACGTTACACTGGGAAGTAACATGGTTTCGGCCGCAGTGGTCACATTTTGCTTCATTGTTGGGTTGATAGTTATTTCTCGGCTGGGAGGGTTTAGGGTTCTCATCGATCCTCGGTCGGACGTTTCTGGGGCCATTGTTCTGGTGGATGCGGACTTCATAGGATTCTGCAGTGGAAGCCCTAGACATCAGGTCTGCCAGCCTTTCTATCCCTGGTGTGTCAATGATTTGGGCAAGGCGAGGGTTTAGGCCACCCAAGTATTGTTGCTTCAAGCGGAATTCATCCCGAACGATGTCAGGTGCGTACCTCATTAGGTTTTCGAATTTGGAGTTGTACTCCGTCACCATACTACTTCCTTGTTTCAGGCTCGTAAACTTTTGGCGGAGCAGTTCACGAGACCTTATATCCATATACCTTCCTTCAAATACCCTTTCAAACTCCGCCCAATTTATAGGGCCCGCGTTCTGGCGTTTAATTTCCTGCCACCAGAATCGTGCGTGTCCCTCAAATAGTTGTGTAGCTAACTCCACCTTGTCAGCTTCTGGAGCCCGAAGAATCTGAAACTTGTCTTTGATATTAGCGATCCAGTTTTCAGCAGTAGAGAAATCACCGGTTCCATCGAATGTTGGAGGTCGCAGAGAGTTGAATGAGCGATAAAGCTCAAAGAAAGGGTCTACTTCACGAGGCCTTCTCTGTTCTGTCTCCATTGCCACTCGAGCTACCCTCTCGAGACCTTGTAAGAGGGTCTGTAGTTGGTTGACAGCCCCTTGGGCATTGGTCTCAGGTGGGATGGTTTCTTCAGTGTTACGGGCATTTGTTCCTCCTTGTTCCCGAAAAAAAAAAGTTATTATTTTATTCTTACAAAATTGTATTGAAAACACTGTAGAGGTCTCTTTGAAAATAAAAATAATGAAATAATAAACTTTTCTGTTAACTTCATAATACTAGTATGTAACTTTGTCTATAAATTCACTTTATATAATTTCAAGTACGTACAACAATAATACAAATATATCTACTATCTTGTCTCTTTTGCACTACATAGTATACTTTAAATATAACTTCACGCTTTATAACTTTAATATAACAAGGTGACAACTGTTATGCGTCTCTGCTATTACTACTAATTTCTAATATATGACTATTCTACTGTATTTTCGGAAGTTGAATTCTATAGATCTTCTCTCATAACCGTATCCCTGGTACGCATCCCTCCAATTCATCCATGCAACTTTTGGATTAAACCGCCTCCCATAAATAAAACCCCATCCGTACCCCTTGATTTATTAACCCCGCTCCCTGTGAAATTCCTTTTCTCTTTTCAATAAATCCTGCCTTCTATTTATCCCTCCTTCGTCTAATAAAATAGTACTACAATATATCTCCAGTAATAATCGCTTCAGTCAACGCCTATCTCATATATCGGTAATCATTTCTCATTTTATTCCAATTGACAAAATTCTAATTTCAATTATTGATCGATTGCCTGTCTGATTCGAATTCTGACTACGTCGCAGTAATTCTGAGTTGTTGTCGAAATCTGATTTGGAGTGCCAAAAGTCTCGCTATCAGGTAACCGGACTTCTCTATAATCTGTGTTTTCGTTTTGTATGGTTGATTTGGATATTGGTTTTGCATATTGGATTATGAAGGCATATTTAACGGGATAGTGGGTCTGAGGTTGGAATTGGATATGTGATTGTAGCCTCCCACTGTTGGATGGATTTCCCAGTGGGTTGGCGGCCTTCCAATGTTGGAAGGATTTCTCATTTGATTGGCGTTTTAAGGAATTGTGTGTTGTGGAAGTTGGGAATCGCCTATGTGATGGGATTCCAACTATGTGAATATGATGTGATCTGTTTTACGGATAACCTAGACCGACGTGCTATTGCTGGTTAAATATGCATGCATAATTTTATGTGTATTTGTATGGATTAATCCGGCCTGTTTGAATGGTTGTTAAATTAAGCCAATTATAGAGAAGCGCGTCGTTAAATAACCGGTTACTGAGCTTTGTAGCTGACTCCGATTTGTATTTTGTTTTCCTTTCTGTTGGCACGTAGGTTGACGGATCAAGGAAAGGTGCAATGATGATGTTATAATCATGCTCCGGATGGTCAAAATCTGGGGTGTGACATATGGTATAAGAGTATTCGTTCCTTGGACTGTGTTTGGGTCCAAAGTAAAAATTGTTTCCATAAAATACATATTTTTGAAATATTATTTGATCTCCATCCGATTTGCACTAGTATGATTTTCCCTATAAATTCAATTGGATTATGTCTAATATGAGTTTATTTCGTCCCCCAATTTTTGCATGCAAAATTGTTTATACCTCTTCCTATTAGCATGCATAAAATATTATGATAAATTGATTTTATAATCGACTGAATTGTATATTTCATTGACAACTCCTAAGAAGTTGTTAATCATTATTCAAATTGTATCTTTCACTGACAACTATTGTGAAGTTGTTAATCATTGTCCAAATTAATATCTCTTAATCTTGTGTGATTTGATCCGTTGCCAATCCAACAAGTCTTTAATTACATTTCACTGTTGATCAAGTGAAATCTGATATATCAACTAATTACTTCAAAGTTACTCATTACTAATCAATTAATCTATGTCTAAATTGATCTAGTTAAATTTGTTATCAGTATTTTTATTAATTTATTTTTTTAAAATAGTTTTATAATTTACTCAGAGTTGCGCAATGAAAGCGTAGTGCACTAGTTATTTACAATTTTATTTTGAATTTTGAGGACAAAATTCTTTTCAAGGAGGAAAGAATGTAATATCCCGAAAAAAAAAGTTATTATTTTATTCTTACAAAATTGTGTTGAAAACACTGTAGAGGTCTCTTTGAAAATAAAAATAATGAAATAATAAATTTTTCTGTTAACTTCATAATACTAGTATGTAACTTTGTCTATAAATTCACTTTATATAATTTCAAGTACGTACAACAATAATACAAAATATATCTACTATCTTGTCTCTTTTGCACTACATAGTATACTTTAAATATAACTTCACGCTTTATAACTTTAATATAACAAGGTGACAACTGTTATGCGTCTCTGCTATTACTACTAATTTCTAATATATCAATAACGACTATTCTACTGTATTTTCGGAAGTTGAATTCTATAGATCTTCTCTCATAACCGTATCCCTGGTACGCATCCCTCCAATTCATCCATGCAACTTTTGGATTAAACCGCCTCCCATAAATAAAACCCCATCCGTACCCCTTGATTTATTAACCCCGCTCCCTGTGAAATTCCTTTTCTCTTTTCAATAAATCCTGCCTTCTATTTATCCCTCCTTCGTCTAATAAAATAGTACTACAATATATCTCCAGTAATAATCGCTTCAGTCAACGCCTATCTCATATATCGGAAATCATTACTCATTTTATTCCAATTGACAAAGTTCTAATTTCAATTATTGATCGATTGCCTGCCTGATTCGAATTCTGACTACGTCGCAGTAATTCTGAGTTGTTGTTGAAATCTGATTTGGAGTGCCAAAAGTCTCGCTATCAGGTAACCGGACTTCTCTTGTGTTTTCGTTTTGTATGGTTGATTTGGATATTGGTTTTGCATATTGGATTATGAAGGCATATTTAACGGGATAGCGGGTCTGAGGTTGGAATTGGATATGTGAATGTAGCCCCCCACTGTTGGATGGATTTCCCAGTGGGTTGGCGGCCTTCCAATGTTGGATGGATTTCCCATTGGATTGGCGTTTTAAGGAATTGTGTGTTGTGAAAGTTGGAAATCGCCTATGTGATGGGATTCCAACCATGTGAATATGATGAGATCTGTTTTACGGATAATCTAGACCGACGTGCTATTACCGGTTAAATATGCATGCATAATTTTATGTGTATTTGTGTGGATTAATCCGGCCTGTTTGAATGGTTGTTAAATTAAGCCAATTATAGAGAAGCGCGTCGTTAAATAACCGGTTACTGAGCTTTGTAGCTGACTCCGTTTTGTATTTTGTTTTCTTTTCTGTTGGCGACGTAGGTTGACGGACCAAGGAAAGGTGCAATGATGATGTTATAATCATGCTCCGGATGGTCAAAATCTGGGGTGTGACAGATACAAGTTGTCAATCTCAACTGTATCGGTTAAACAACCGATCCAGATAGAAACAATCTGGATAGGATAATTAACAGAAAACCGATCCGGATTTATAAGTATCGGGATCGGTTTTCTAAATTAACCGATCCCAACTAGTTAGAATCTGCATCGGTTATTTATTCTAACCGATCCCGACTTGTTAGTATTTGGATCGGTTAAAAATACAACCGATCCCGCAATTTAAGTATCAGGATCGGTTTATTATTAGCCGATCCTATATTTATTATCTGGGCAAATTAATTAAACACTTGGATCGGTTATTAACAAACCGATCCTATAATGCGTATCTGGATCGGTTTAGTTACCCGATCCAATATTCCGGCCAATATATAAAATATTTTTTAATATTACAACAAAACAACTGGATCGGTTTATTAAGTACCGATTCAGATAACTAGCAGGTTCGGTTTACTTATATGAACCGATCCAGAAGGTTGTTATCACGATCGGTTATTTATGAAGAACCGATTCGGATAGTTATCTGAATCGGTTGATAAATAAATAACCGATCCTGATTTGTTACCGTGTTTTAAAAAAAATTATTTTATATTTGGCCAGCTTCCAGTATATTTTGCTGGCCTATATAGGATATCACATGCATCAGGAATTATCACAAAAGACCTATCATATATGCATCAGTAATCACCACAAATCGATACACATCCTAAATTATTACAAAAGTATCACATCCTAAATTATTAAGCTCCTAAATCGATACAAATTATTAAGCTCCTAAATCGATACACCATATCTTAGAATTATTAAGCTCCTAAATTATTACAAATTATCACATCCTAAATTGTTTTACTTTTTTGAATGATTACCTCCTTTAAGAAAAAGTTACACCACAAGTTGCGAATCTCGTCCATTCTGTAAACCGGGTACTTAGTGGGAAAGTCCGCATTTTTTAAATGATATAAGAGCACAATTAAATATGTACTTAATTATATTTGAAGCAACTATGCTTACTTTTGGAAAATATATCAATGTATATATACCTTCATTTTCGGAAAATCACGGAGGAAGCAATGTATTATGTCGTGCATGAACATCATGACATAATATCCACATTCCCAATTTCCATTTAGTTGTGGGCACTACATTACACATCAAGAGAGTTAAAAAAATTAAACAATTTTTGCACATATAGATTTTGACCAATTTTAATTTGCAGCTAGGTCCCTATAATCATATCATAACCAAATTTCACCATTTTTTACATCTAAGTCCATCGTTTAACATCACTAACTTAGCAATTTACAAACAATAAGAGAAGTTAAAAAATAAGTACTTACCCTGCAATAATTAATCTTCAAATTAGAGCCTTTTTCAATTCCTCCAATCACCTGGTCCATTTGGTAGGGCCTGTTGAAAAAAATACTACCAATTCTAAGAAAAATATTAATGAAAATCTATAGAGTTTTTTCAAATGTAAGTTTGGAAAGCATACATTTTGAGCGCATCGATGATCTTCGGGTGATGTGGAACCGATTTCTTACCAACGGTCTTACCGGAACAATAAACACTGAGAGAATTGAACACGTACACCTGACTCTCTCTTGGCACAAGCACGACTAAGAGCCAATGTTCTCTGCATATTAGGTTTTGTATCATCTCACATTCTATAATTTCTACGAAATGAAAGAAACTTAATAAAATTAGAATATATATATAGCACTAACATCTGATGATACGGTATGAATATCAATTTCTTGTTCCGGTTTTGTCTCAGTGCCTCCTTTATGTATTTCTCGACGTATTCTTTTGATTGGGCATCACTGTCCAACAACAGTTCATTTGTTTTCATGGGGTCCATGAAACCAACACGCTCATCTTCTCGATGTTCCTCCTTGTTGTATTTTTGCAAATACCTGCAAATAAAGGCATATAGGTGATCTCAATTTTTTCATTTTGGATTAAAAGTACTACATTTTACCATTATTACGAATGTTAACTCACATCATAAAGATCTGAATAATCGGTGCGGTGAGCCACTCCTTTGGTTTAACCAACGTCAAAAAATCATCTGCATTGACTACCATGGGTTCTTCGGTTTGGAAAAGGTCAGGTGGCAGGTTGACGTGAAATGCTTTGTTAGGTTGGCTCAAGAACCGATCACGCAGAAGGGTATAAGACTGTGGAAAACGGCCAAAATCGATACCACCAAACATGTCTGCGCCAGTTTGTACCACATCCCCACCAGTACGAACTTTGCATGGTTCCTGCAATTAAGATAATACCATCAACTAAAACTCTACCATATAGATACAAATTTATAAGTATAAGAAGTTGTAATAATAATATGCATTTTTTACCTGATCAATGGATATCATATCCATCGGCCATGCGGTGGAGCTGCCAACGGCTGAGATGATGGTTGGCATGTCTTCATGTGGTACAGGTAGAGGGGTGTCTTTTTCACCCGGGACCACTTCATCCACCATTACCCTTGCATGGTCGGGTGGTAGAGGCCTCGTGTGAATGGTCTCTTCACAATTTACTGGAACATTAATTGTCCCCGAAGCCACTTCAACCTTCTTCCATCTCTGTCCATGAGAAGTCTGCATCCTCGTTGCGACGGCTGTACATGATAAAAAAATTCATTCGAAGGAAATAATATGTATAAAACTAAGGCATGTACGTAATAAAATTATTTTTGTTATTTGAATGGAAAAATATGTATTTATTTGCATTACCTCCATCGGAAAAAGAGGGAAGTCCGTGGTCCAACTGACTGGCAGCTGCTCTGAACGGCTGTTGGGCTGTGAGCGGCTGTTGGGCTTTCCGCGAGTATTCCTCGGCCCATAAATGTTGCCATTTTCTCCTCTTACATTTCTCTCATTCTCTCCTCCATTTCTCCCTTTAATCTCGCCTCTGCAACTTGTACTCTCGCCGCCACTTCTCTCTGTAGCCTATCTTCAATGTCCGCGCCAGACCCAGAAGGCATGTGTCTCCTCCTTTTTCCGCTTCCCTGATATGCCTTTTTAATACCCACCAGAGATCCAAGGCCTCTCACCCTCCCAGCATGTTCCGGGTTCGGCAGAGATTTTCCAAGAACATCGTCGTAACGATCGACGGGCAACAAGCCTTTGTTGAAAGCCTCCTGTTGTTCTTCCTGAAATGACAATGCCAACATGTTACAACATAATAAATTAGAGTTGAATTTCAAGGAATGAAAATATCTAAATCCTCACGTCGTCTTCTACCTGAGACCACTCTAGGCACGTTATAGGAACGTTCCTTCTTACCAATATCCCAAGGTGCGAGGGATATTTAGTGGTTTGCCTATTAATAATAGACCTCCCAATTGCATCAAATTCAACATGCTTGCCGGTCTGATTAACGACGGTAGAAAGTTGGGAAGACCCTCTTACTCGCTTCTCACCCGAGGCGTGCTCGCTACCACCACCACCACCATCACCGCCACTAGCCTCACCAGCACCACTAGACATGATAGGAGAAGCTCGATGACCCTCCTGGAACAATTATATAAATTCAAACGAGCGTTACACAAATCAGTTAGTGGAGACTGATCAATACTCCCAACCAAAAAGCCATCTGAACGGTTAGATAGAGAATAAAAAGACAACCAATTTAGAGTGAAAATTTGATTTATTTGAATTTTTCTGCTATTTTTAGTGAATTTTCAAAAACTGGAGCAGCATGTGTATTTGTGCTGTTTTTTCAAAACTGGAGCAACATGTGAATTTTCTAAACTGGAGCAGCATATAACTTTGAACAATGTAAACCTTGATCCCAATATAACTTTGAACAATACAACTTTGAACAATATAAACTATGAAAAATTTTACATGCTAAAAATATAAACTATGAAAAGTATAACTTTGAACAACCAAGTCCGGTACTAGCAACAGCAACACAGTGACTCAGTAACACCAAGGCCGGTGCCAATTAAACGGTGAACTCAAGGCTGGTACCAGTTAAAAGGCCGGTTCCAGTTAAAAGGTGTTTGAGCATTTACCCGAAATTAGTGCGAAATTAGTTCGAGAGAGAGATGGAAGCACCACCGAGAGCACCGGCACTAGAGGAGAGAGGAGAGAATGCGCGGCGAGAGAGGCGGCGGTGTGAGCACCGTAAGACTATGAGAGTAGCGAGAGGCGGATTTTGGCAGAGAGGCGGCGGCGTAAGCCCGAGAGAGTCGGTGTTAGCACCGACAAAGGCGAAGTGCGCCCGAGAGAGGCGGAGTGCACCCGAGAGAGAGAGGGATCAGTGAGCTCAGATCGAGTTTTGAAAATGAATTGAGGAGACAAATTTTCGCTAAGTAGCGAGAGAGGCGCCAAATAAAATCCCCGCTAAAATATATCATCATTATGATCGGTTTTTTGTTAAACAACCGATCCTGTTTTTATTTTTTGTCATCGGGATCGGGTATCTTATAACCGATCCTGGGTACCAATGATCAAGTTCGGTTAACTTAATAACCGATCCTGATGGTCCAGCATTAATTAATCCAGTACTTTGAAAAACTAAATCACTGTTTACATAATTTCAATGGATTTATGTAATGCATGAAATTTACTTTCACATAATTTACATTTACATGATTAGCATCACATTTGTATAATTCAAAATTTACTAAATAACACAATAATTAGCATTATTAAAATGAAAGAAAAAAGTCTTAAATATTTATGACACCTTGCATGCAACCCATAGTCAAGGAATTATAATGCCTCCTGGAAAAAAATTAATAAACCCATTAAGTCAGGAATATTGAAGTTTTTTTTCAAGTCGGAAAAGATTAAAAAAGTCTAGATATGACATACCAATAAAACATTGAATATCAATTTTATTCAATCCATTCTCCTTCATTATGATCGTTGCGCATGTGACTTGTTTCATTATCCACGACAGTTGGTAAAGATGCCATGCCAATGGAAAAAGGAGGTATATCATCAAAATGATCGTACGCTTCTTCGTCGTCTACATTATCAATCCCGACAATACGTCTTTTCTCGAAGAGGACAACATGTCTTAAACGATCTGTCGGATCAGTTATGTAGAACACTTGTGTGGCTTGTCTTGCAAGTATAAATGGATCATCCTTGTATCCAACCTTATTGAAGTCCACCAAAATGAAACCATCATTGTCAACTTTAACGCCCTTACGGTTGTCGACCCATTTACACTGAAATATCGGGATCTTAAATTTTCTGTAATCTAGCTCCCAAATTTCTTCGATAAACCCGTAATACGACATCGAGGCATGCGATGGTCCGGCACCTTTAGCTCCTGAAAAATCACTCGACACGGCTACCACAGTCACTCCACTGTTTTGCACGGTACTCTTTAAATCTTGACTTCTTGTGTAAAATGTATACCCGTTGATGTCAAATCCTTGGAAGGTTTTCACGACATGGACTGGACCGAGAGCCAACATTTTGACAATTTCTTTAATATTTTCTCCCTCCGGAGCTTTCATGACTCTACGTGTAAACCATCCTTCGAACTTTTCATTGTGTTCTCCAATCAACCACTTATCGGATTTCCTAGGATTCTGTTGACGCAAGAAAGTCATGTGCTCGTCCAAATAAGGATGAACGTCGGTGAGGTGCTGCAAAACATGTAAATGTGCTAGGGTCATCGTTTTATGTAAGGGCATGATTAATTTTGATCCCAAGGTGCCTACCCCGTGAAGTCTTCCGTCGTGCCGAGGTTTAGGGATACCGATGGCTTTTAAATCATCCAGATAATTAGTACAATACTCAATCACCTCTTCGGCAACATATGCTCTTACAATGCTGCCCTCAGGACGATATCGGTTCCTCACATATCCCTTTAACAATTCCATGTATCTCTCGAACGGATACATGTACCGCAAAAAAATAGGCCCACACATCTTAATTTCTCTAACTAGATGAACAATTAAATGAACCATTATATCAAAAAAAGCCGGCGGAAAATACATTTCAA
Source organism: Carex parvula (assembly GCA_025461045.1). NCBI lineage: Eukaryota > Viridiplantae > Streptophyta > Magnoliopsida > Poales > Cyperaceae > Carex > Carex parvula. The sequence continues at coordinate 1,731,874 of JAJGRW010000063.1, forward strand.
GGTGACAGAGAGTGACCACAACCTCCTTCTGCAAAGCATCTAACGTATCACGATCATTTACTTTGCAACAAATGGCTTTGAAGAAAAAACAAAGCTTCGTGATGGTCTGTCTAACGCACGGTGGCAATATGCCCCGAATTGCAACAAGAAGAAGCTGTGTCAGTAAAACATGACAGTCGTGGGACTTCATACCTATCAATTTTAAACCCTCCAGTGAAACTAGATTCTTAAAATTTGAAGAATATCCAGATGGTACTTTTACACCATGAAGTCATTCACATAAACTTGTTTTTTTCTTTTTTTGACAACGTATGCATGGCGGGTTTTAGATATGTGCAAAGTTTACCCTTTTCTCTTTTCTTCTCTGCCGGTTGTAGATCCAGCCTTATGTTCAAGAATTGCATGTCTTTTCGGGCATTGATACCGTCCTTTAGTCTTTCCCGGAATATTCAACAATGTTCCAACCATGTTATCACACACATTTTTAACCACGTGCATCACATCGAGACAGTGTCGAACCTCTAAATGCTCCTAGTATGGCAAATCCCAGAATATTGATCTCTTCTTCCATGTAATTTTCGGAGACCCTTTCTTTCTCACTGCTTTTTTTTCCATTTCCCAAACTGTTTTTCGATATCCTTTACTCTCGAATAAACTTGTTGACCGGTCAATGGATAATTTACTGTGACATTCTCGGTCTTTCCATTGAATGCTTTCTTTCTCTTTCGGTGTGCGTGGTTGGCAGGAAGAAATCTACGATGACTCACATTTTTCGAGGAATGTGGTAGCCACAGATCGACTGTATCATCCATGCAAATAGGGCACGCTTTTTCCCCTTTAACACTATAGCCCGACAAATTACCATAAGCCGGAAAATCATTAATGGTGCAGAAAATCATGGCCCGTAAAGTGAATTTCTCCTTGGTATATGCATCAAATATCTCCACTCCGGGATGCAATAATTTTCTTAAATCCTCGATCAATGGCGCTAGATACACATCTATGTCGTTTTCGGGCTGTTTGGGTCCTGATATCAGCAAGGTCAGCATGATGTATTTGCGTTTCATACATAACCACGGCGGAAGATTATAAATGCACAATAGAACCGGCCAACTGTTATGCTTATTGCTCATGCTACTGTGCGGGTTCACTCCATCTGCACTCAGCCCAAGCTTTAGGTTTCTTGGGTCACCGGCAAATTCGGGAAATCTTCTGTCAATATTTCTCCACTGAGGAGAATCAGCGGGGTGCCGTAATTTTCCGTCCCTTTTCCGGTTATCGGCATGCCAACGCAATAATTTCGCTTCTTTGGCATTTGAGAACAAACGTTTGAATCTCGGTATCACGGGGAGGTACCATAGTACTTTTGCCGGAGGTCCTCTATCCGGTTTATCACTTCCCATTTTATCGCTGGTTAGATGCTTTCTACTATAACGTGATGCACCACATTTTGGACACTCGTGGAAATCTTCGTACTCATTTCAATATAATATACAATCATCACTAGTACAAAAAACACCTTCACCGACCCTCAATCACCGACTGTTTTAATATGTAACAGTCGGTGTAGAGACTGCTGGTAAAATCGTAAATAAGAACAATCTCAACACCGACTGTTCTCTTACAAAAAACCATCAGTAAACCAACACCGACTGTTTTTAAAAAAAAACAGTCGGTGTTGCTCATACCCTACACCGACTGTTTTTCACAAAAAACAGTCGGTGTTAAGCAGTCACCAACACCGACTGTTTTTCTAAAAAACAGTCGGTGTTGAGCAATTACCAACACCGACTGTTTTTTTAAAAAACAGTCGGTGTAGGTGATACCTACACCGACTGTTTTTCAGAAAAACAGTCGGTGTTGAACTAACAAAATTTAGTTCCAGTTTTTATAACTTAGCCGCGAAATGTTTTCATTTCCCTCTTCTTTCCCGAAAAACCTCCCAAAATTTTGAGTTGAGTCGATCAGCCTCGCGATCTCCCAACGCACTCCTCTTCCTTGCTGCCTCCGGCTCCGCCAAGCACCCGAGCACCCGAGTCGCCTTGCTGCCTCGCCCCGCACCAGCACCCGAGCTCCGCTGGAGCGCGGAGGAGGAGTGCGTTGTGCGCCCGAGCACCGAAGCACCCAAGCCCTGAGCGGAGCTCCACCCCTGACTTCCCACCCGCTAGCCAAACCTGTACCCCTGTGTCTTCGCCTCTATCTCTCTTCCTCTCTCTTTTCCGTTTCCTCTGTGATTACTACACTCAAAACCCTAGAAATTGGGGTGCTTGCGATCTTGACATTCAGGGACATTGACCGATTCGGGTAAATATTCAACTCCTTCCTTGTGCTTCCTCTCCATTCGGGTAAATATTCAACCCCTTTTAATCGTTGATTTGTGCTGGGAGAGAAATTGTTGTATATTTTTATTTATCAAATGTCTCGCGCGAGTGGTTGATTTTCTCGGCGATGATGAATTTTGGTGAAGAATGAGGAATATGTGATCGAATTTCTGGTTGAATTTCCCGACTTGATCAAGGGTATGAATTGGGGTATTCGATTTGGAATATGTGATCGATTGAATGCAGGTTGTTATCCCCGTTTTCTTGCTGCCTTGTTTTCTGAATCTGTGTTGCTGGTTTTGTGCTGGGTTGCTTGCTACCTGTTGCTTGTTTCTGCCTCCTGTTTTGCTGACTGATACAGTACCAGTACCGGCCTTTTTGCTGTCTGTGGTACCCTTTTTTTTTTTGCTGTCTGTGGTACCCTTGTTTCTGCCTTGTGCTTCCTTTTTGCTTGCTTGCTACCTTGTTGAGTTCGGATCTGACCTTACCAGTACCTATACTGGTACTGGATTTTCTTTGCCTCTTGGTGATGCCTTGTGCTTGATGAGTGTGCTGATTTTGGTGCTTGATGGTGCTTGATGATGCTTGGTGATGAGTGTGCTTGATGAGTGTGCTGATCTTGGTGATGAGTGTGCTTGATTAGTGTGCTGATCTTGGTGATGAGTGTACCTATACTTGAACTGATTTTGTTCTGAAAGTTCAAATAGTCATATTTGCACATAGTCGATATTTTTGTTCTGAAAGTTCAAATAGCAATATGAACCATTCAATGTGATTTTCATATGAAAATATACTTTTATTTAAATCAACTTTTGAATGATCAGTCAACTCTTGTAGGATCCGTTAACAGCCGGCGTGGGACTATATTGTTCCTTCATGGGGCTCCAACTCAATCATTTAGCTAATAAGTCATGTCTCAGGTCAGTTATTAATCTTCTCAGAAATCATGCCGAATATACTAATATTTACATCTAAATATGTATCTAAGGTCTTATCTGTATTGAAGTTATAGGTTTACTTGTTAGGGTCTAATAATCTGAGGGAGCTGAGGGGCCTACTAGCAAAATAATCCAATTGGTTGGAGTTGGAAAAAATGAGAAAGAAAAGGCATTTATTGAGGAAGAAGGGTGGGAAGGTATAGAGAGGACTGACATAGAGAAGCAATTTGCTGTGGCAGCTGGTTATGCAACCAGTGAGTATGGCACTGATGCACTGTCAAAGCTTAACAATGAGGTGCAGTTGCAATTGTATGGTTTGCACAAGGTTGCCACGGAGGGACCTTGTTACGAGTCCCATCCCTTGGCTTTAAGGGCCTCCACTAGGGTCAAATGGTATGTATTTCACTATTTCTTCTGTCACTTGTGTGATTAATTGATAAAAATATAGTATGTCAGCAATGTCCTTATATTCTGCCGTTCAGAAAAATAGAGAGATCGAAGCGGTGGTGTGGTTTTCTAATTTGGTGCATATTGACTATGTTCAGAAATGCAATTATATAACCCAAAAAGTCAAAAACACAAACAATATCTAATAGCAAATGGACATTGTTTGCGCTGGTACCATACCAGTACTGTCATAACCACCTTTTTTACTGAAAATTTGTGATGAAAAGGAAATAAATGTGTCTATTCTTTTTAGATTGAGACAGAGAAGCTTCTTGCACAGTTGGTTGAATCAGAGATCAATAGGTGCTTGGTTAGTTTTCTTCACACCTTTCTTTTTATATATTTATTTTGTATACTCCTGGGTAAAAATCAAGATCATTGATCACATGTGCTTTTTTTTTTTTTGTTTTGTGATAATTGTAGAAGGAAGGCACATACAAGGGAAAGAAGTTCAATACGATATGCCATTTCTTTGGTTACCAGGCCAGAGGCTCTCTTCCCTCTAAGTTTGACTGTGACTACGCATATGTATGGGTTTATTTATGTACTTGTTAGTTCATTCTTTTATTTTTCATGTATGTCCCACAAAATTTTATATATTATGCTATCTGTTCGCTTACTGTAATAGTATACTGATTTTGCAAAGTGGCCCTGCTTGTATAAATTAATACCAAATACTTGAATTTAATTTGATGTATTCTATGTGCATGATTTAATTTGATGTATTCTATTTTGCAAAGTGGCCCTGCTTGTATAAATTAATACCAAATACTGATTTTGCAAAGTGGCCCTGCCAGTTGTCACGTCTACAGGTGCAAACAAAAAAAAAAAAAAAAAAAAAAAAATATTTCGGTGTTGGGCACCTATACCGACGGTTTTTTCAAAAAATCAGTCGGTGTTGGCGCCCAACACCGACTGTTTTTTTGAAAAACCGTCGGTGTAGGGTGCCTACACTGACTGTTATTCACCCGTCAGTAAAGATTTATCTATACCGTCGCCGCCATCACCGACGCCTCAATAACAGTCGGTAAAAGGGTTTTTTAACAGTCGGTGAAGGGGTTTTTTGTACTAGTGCATTTGGACACGTGTGTATTCTCTGAACTTCCAAATCTACTGGACACAACATTTTCTTCGCTTCGTAAACATTATATGGTATCTCGTTTCCTTTCGGAAGCATTTCTTTCAATGTTTGTAATAACGCAGTAAAACTTTTATCACTCCAACCGTTTGATGCTTTAAGGTTATACAATTTTAATACACCTTTCAATTTTGAAAATTTAGAACAACCGGGATACAATTCCTTATTAGAATCTTCGTACAAATTCTCAAATACACAGTACTGCTTATCATTATCAAAATCCTCTTCTAAATCACATAACATTTGATCAACATTCTCAGTTTCATCTACCACCGTATCATCGGTCCCATCGTGTGGTCCATCACCACTTCCGTCACTCCCACCAGTATGGTATTCCTGATGCTCACCGAGTATATCGGTTTCCAAACTCTCGCCATGCCATATCCAACACTTATATTGTTGCTTGAATCCACGTCGGATTAAATGGTTCCTCACTTGGTTGGGATTGGAAAATTTATTCATATTGTTACAATCACGACATCAGCCCAGTCTCATTCTTCGCCGTATCTTCCGTAGCAACTTTCATAAATTCATCAACACCGGCCATATATTCATTGGATATACGTGATGTTCCGTACATCCAACTGCGGTCCATCTGCAATTATAAGAAAAAACAATTAAGCACAAGAGAATATATGGTACTTTAAATGTTCACACTAGGACTTACATGGGGCCGGTTACCATCCTATCCCACTCTTTGAATACTTTATCTCAGTAGTGACCACTTGTTAGTCATGTTTTAGTATTTAAGGAAATTTCGGCAGCATTTCCCCTTAGTTCTCCAAATATTCGGGGAACTAATAAGAGGAAATGCTGCCGAAATTCCCTTAAATACTAAAACACGCCTAACAAGTGGTCGCATCCTAATTGAGACAAAATATTCAAAGAGCAGTTCCAAAATGGGGACTATTCAAAATTAATCCCTAATTGATTAATTTTGAACGGATTTTATGACCTAAAGGCATTATTCATTGGATTGTGGCTCATAAGATAATACTCTAGCTAGATACCTAATGGTGGAAATACCTTTAATTAACTATATATACTATTATCAAAATATATGATCAAGTTTCATTCACAAAGCTAAACATGAGGTTCATGTTGCACTTACAATTTTTTTGGATGCCGAATCTAGTGAGATGAAGATCGTTACACCAGATTCCTCAATAATAGCCAATCTACAAAAATAATGAGAATTGAGTTAAAAATGCTTCATTAATTTGATTTATATGTGCTTGTAGAATGAGAATTATAGATCAAATATAAAACACTTGAATTTCCTAATTTCTTGATTCTCTATGGGATTGTGCCTAAAATTAGTTAGCATTTTAAATTAAAAATGAAGGAATCGGGTTTATATTACCTCAATCAACCATCAACCGAGATAAATCAACAAATGATCAAAATGAGAAAGAGAAACACTTGTTTCGGGTAGAGAGAGTTCAGAGGTCGAAAACACCTCAAAGAGGGCAGAGACAGATCGCGCACTGAAAAGGGAGCAAAAGACCTCGTATTCTGGAAAGGGAGAAGGTAATTAACAAGGTATCAGGATCGGTTGAGTTAGAAAACCGATCCTGATAATCACCAGGACCGGTTAATTTGTTAGCCGATCTTGCTGGTTTCCTATCAGGATCGGTTTTTAAAAAACCAATTCTGATACTAAATAATCACGATCGGTTTTTTCTTAACCGATCTTGATGAATATCAAGAACGTTTTTTAAATCAGTCTGAAAATTAAATAAAGATTATTTTATTAATTTTTGGCAGGATTCATTTACTGACCGGACAATGGAAAGCATGCAAGTTGTTCTTCAATATTTATGACTTATTTTATTTCGAGTTTTAAGTATTTATCTTTTTTTTTTATTTCATGATAAAAGTTTAGGAGATTATTTTATTTCATGTTTTAATTGCATATTTTTTAAGATATGAATTCAAATCACTTGAGGTTACCTGATGGAGTACAATTGAAATAGATGGTCTAGGATTGTTATTTGAACTTGACACGAATCTCAAAGCACAATTAATACTAGCCCCGGCTGAGAGTAAATCTGGACCGTCCCTTTCAATTGTCTTGAGACAAGAGCCTCAAGTGATACAGATCCCAAAAATATCGGGTAGATGGATATTAAATGCAAAACTAAAGTCAGGATCGGTTAATTATAAGTTAACCGATTCAGATACTATCACGATCGGGATTTTATGTTAAACCGACGCCGATGGTACACACACAGGATCGGTGTATTATAAATAACCGATCCTGATACTCACTGGCACTTAAAATGAGGAGCCTTCCCCTCTTCCCCTCTTCCCCTCTTCCCCTCTTCACTCTCAAACCGATCAACTTCAATTCAAAAATCTGCCATTTTCTCTCCTTCAACAGTCGCCATTTCTTGCAGTCGATTTTCATTGATCACTTTGTCAATGTTTTAATGTCCTTCCTTTCTTTGATCACTTTGTTTTCATTATTTTTTACGTTGTGTATTTTCTCGTATTAGAAATGCCTCCTCGCCGTCGGTTCATAACCAGCAAGGGCGATGACTTTGCAAAGCACTTCATCAAGCGAGAGTTGAAGGAGTTCTTCTACAGTGATGACCCGGCCTTGGCACTCGTAGCTGAATGCATTCTTGATTCCAATCCTTACCTCGATCCGGATAGTGACGGTGATGAGGATAGTAACGGTGAAGAAGTTGAGCTCGCGGTGAAAGAACGACAAATCTAGGCCGAGATGGTGGACTGTTTCGAGTGCCTCTTTTTGGCCAAGGAGGATGTCATGCTCCGTTGTGAGACATGTCGCAACACATTCCATCCGGAATGTGTTGGCAAGGAGGTCAAGGAGAACAAGGACCTCCGACTTGTCAAATGGAGATGCCCAACATGCATCGACGGGCCATCAAAGACTAAGTTAATTTTTTTTGGCAACTAATTAATTAAGTTTATTTTGAGATCTATATGATCTAACTTCTTATGTATGGATGAATTTGTTAATTTACTTCTTTTGGATGAACTTGTTATTTTGAGATCTATATGATCTAACTTAATTCTATTGAACTCTTTGTTGAATGGTAAGTTACCTTATTTATATTATGGTTGTTTTTATTTATGGTTGTGTGATGCTTGATTAAATTGTAATTTGTTTGGCATATTTGTTTTAATTGCATATTTGTATGTCATGTGTGAATAATTGGTGTCAATCACAAATGAGTTGCTTGAATAATTGGTGTGGAACACAAATTATATGTTTTTCAATATACATATATTTCTATATCTGCCTGAAAAGGGAAAAAAAAAATGGCAGAAATACATTTATCAGGATCGGTTTTTTACTTGTTCACCGATCCTGAAAACCATCACGATCGGTTATTCTTAAGAACCGATCGTGATAGTCATCAGAATCGGTGATCTGTAATAACCGATCCTGATTGACTTATCTGCAACTTTTGATTTTTTTAAAGCAAAAAACGATTATTTGTTCAAATTTTTATTTTTTCTGCTTACTATATGGCTTTATATTGAAAATGCCAAATCTGGACAAATTGACGCTCATTTAGGTTGTCAAAAGTAGGTCTAGAAGAGGAGACAAGTGGGTGGTTCTACACAAGTCGGTGGTTCTTCTCTGCTGTTGCCATCAGAGTTTACAGAACCTAACATGAAAATAAATATTTTAATAAATTATATTTTATGTTCAAGAGTTGAATGAAGGAGAAGGACCTTAAAAAAAAGCAAGAGTCCGATGAAAAGTTCAAAGAATCATATGTTTCTTCTATGGAATCGAAAAAATTTGAATGTTATTCTATGGAATCAAAAAATTCATATGTTCCTTCTATGTAGTGGAAAAAAATTTCTAGGATCGGTTATTTATTTAGCCGATCTTGAATGTTAACTGTCAGGATCGGATAATAAAAAGACCGTTCATGATACTTGACAATCAAGATCGGTGTATGTTTCACCGATCTTGTTTATTATCTGGATCGGTGTATATATATCCCGATCCTGATTACTAGTTATCTAGATCGGTTAAACATGTAACCGATCGTGATACTTAACAATCAAGAGCGGTTATCGTGTTTACCCGATGCCAAAGGTATTAGTGTCAGTGTTTTAATTTAACCGATCCTGATGAGGCGATACTGTTTGCACATTTTCCACTAGTGAGATCTTCTCCTAAGCACAGAGAGGCAAAGCAAAGGGCCGATGTAGAACCCAATGAGACGAGTTCTTCTCAACATGCATGCTAGCAACCATGATATGGACGAGTTGTCGAAGGTGTTCGATGAAATGCCAAGGGCCGATGTAGAACCTAATGAGATCAGTTATTTCATTTTAGCGAAAGCCTATGCCATGGCCAGGCTTTGTACTGTTGAAGAAAGTTACGTTGAGGTGCTAGAAAGGTAAATACGGGAAATAATTTGGGTTCGGTCGGATGCTCTTATAATGTTATATGGTTGCCTTAACAAGGTTAAAAAAGAGTTAGATCGAACATGGAGCAAAGACTGCTAACTTGGTTGAAGGAATTGTTGCAAGGATTATCCATCCATTCTTTCTACCAGTTAACAAATCTTCAGAATTGTTTAGAGCCAAACCACCTACCAGTGCTAGCTAACGCATATTAATATAATCTCATGCAAGGAACTGGAATCATTTGGAGGATTATATCATGCTCATCTGGGCTAGCACCTGACAACCCCGAGTCCATGTTTATATTTCCTTTTTTTCTGCTGGAAGTATCATAAAAAGCGGTGTGGGCACGGACTTGGGAGACCCGAGCTTCCGAGATTGTGATGGATATATTTCTTAAAAAATAATTATTAATTAAAATTTATAATAATAAAAATTCTACAATTTACATTTTTACTTATTCAATAAAATATTTTTCTTTTTTTTGATCAAAAATAAGGATCAAGTCCTTATTGTTATATTGAACGAAGGTAACTTACAAACGTGGAGTCTCTGGCTGAGACTCATAAAAGAAAAATACTAAAGAAAAAGAAAGAATATGAAAAATGCAATTCAACATTGTTGAATCATAACTAAAGAAATCTGATAACTTATTTATCAAATTCGAAAAGTTAAATCTCTTCTTCTTCCTAGTGGTAAACCTTCCACATGTCTTCAACTTCCTTTACCAATTCTGTTAAAAATTTCACCATATCTGTGAATATTCTTGAACACCTTTCCCTCCAGCCAATAAACATTGATAAGAGAATCATTTCTTTGGCGGTCTTACTGCCTCCCTTTCTAACAATCCATTGCTGAGCTTCATCTTGTTGAAACAGAGTTTTCCAGTCATGAGGATGTACCTGTGTTCTATCTTCTACTCTCTTGTACAGCTCCAGTATAACTATGCATTCAGAGAATAAGTGATGAACTGTTTCGCTTGCTTGCTTGCATAAAAAGCATATGCTGGGAAGATTCAATAAAATATTTAACTTCAACTTTCTTATATTTTAAAAGGAAAGAAAAATAATAAATTTGTATATTTTATATGAGTACACTAGAAGAGATCTAATATTTTATTTCATAAAAAAGTGATTATTTGGACCATTTGAAAAGAGACCCGAATAATTGAACCTCTTAATAAAAGCCAAAACCTATATATATATTATCCCTGTTCTTATTCCCAAATATTCCTAATGCTTAGATTTATTTGTTTCCTTTAATTCGTGTCGTTTAGTTTTTTGTCCAAGTTTTCTTCTGGTAATTAAGTGCAATATATGAGGTGAAGATGCAGCACTGTAATAATGTTTAAATATTTATTTAGTGATATTTTAGGGTGCGTTTGGATCGTCAAGAATAACATAGGGTTAGCACTGTTTGTAACACACACAGTCACACAAACACCCAAACAAGTCCATGCATATTGAAACACAAATAAGCTTGTAATGCTTTAACCAACTTATTTTGATGAATCAAGAAGCCATAAATCTGCAGCGAATATATGCACCCTGAAAGAGGAATTAATACAAAGAGGTTTCATTATTAGCACATCATGTATATCAAATATATTCTAATATAACATTGCACATCATATCCGATTAGTTTCTAATTGATGTGTGATTACTAATTACTAGCTAGGTGCATATCTGAGTTGCACAAATAACAAGTTATATATCTATAAATGTAGTTTGCTTCAAATTTTAATTTCTCAATTATTAAGATGTTAATTATACACCATTTTCTATTTTCCTGTCGTTAGAGAAATTAAATTCGCATATACTCCGAAGATCATAATGTCTCATAGATTTTGAATTAGATGGATACTCTAGAGAACTCAATACCGAGTCCGGCTAATATGACATTGGTGTCATTCCAAATTCAATAACACCACATCGTATACCGTTGGATCTGCTTTAATATCCGTGCAAAACACTAGTGTCTTTAATATTCGTGCAAAACACGGATATTAAAGCAGATCCAACGGTATACGATGTGGTGTTATTGAATTTGGAATGACACCAATATCATATTAGCCGGACTCCTGAATACCTGTTAAATTATCATTCTGGAGCTAAAGTCATTTTCTGGCCCTTCCTTGTCCTTTTCCAATCTTTCAGCAGCCCTGCAATATTGAGAAATGCAATATTAAAAAACAAAGGACATCATAATGAAGTTAAAAGTTGGATATACAATTACATCATTAATTCTTGCGTGAAAATTTTAGTTTTTCCCTTAATATTCTATTGGAACATATAGTTGTATAAAATCTTAAGAAGTTCGGAAAGTAAACACCAAAAAATAAAAGAAAATGAACAATAGACTGTGCGATAAATATTAAGTTGAGTTATATTTGAAAGAAAATGAGTTAGTCTGTCTCTGCACAAGGTCACAAGAAAACAAGGTGCCTCTGCTTTTGAAATTAATCAATGTAAATAAAATGACTTTTAAAAAAATCAATATATACTTAATTCTTCTTTCACCAATGAAAAGAGTTGTTCATATCTCCTGTAAAATATGTAATTACCTGATGGCACTTTTCCAAATACATCTTGACCTCTAGTCTCATCAAGCTTAGGACAATCCCTAATATGGACTTTCTGTAGAGATGCAAGAAGCTGGGGCCCCCCTATTGACTGTAACTCGGGACAACCCCAAATTTGGACTTCCTGTAGAGATGCAAGAAACTGGAGCCCCCCTAGGGACTGTAAATTGTCACAGTTAAACAACTCCAGGACTGATAGAGATTTAAGATTTCTTGTGACCTCAGAAGGAATAGATACCAAATGGGAAGAACTTATCCACAAAGTTTCAAGGGAAGTGAGGTTTTGCAAGCAACTGGGAATTGACTTGTCAAGGTCACCACAATCTGACAGTACGAGGCCCTTGACAGAGGTTGGTAAGACCATAGCATTTGGGCTTCTAAGCTTGGGGCACCCTCTAATTGTCAGCTGCTCAAGCAATTCAAATCCTCCAAATGATTCTACTGACAGTGATTCCAGATTATGGCACCAATTTACCTCAATATGCTTTAGCGCTGGCAGGTGGTTTGGCTCCAACAAATTCTGAAGATTTTCCAGTTGACTGCAATGCTCAATGACTAATTTAGTGATGAAACGAGGAAGGTGAGAGATAGTTGAGACCATACAGCTTTGAAACTCAACTTCTGTTAAATTTGGCAAAAACTCTTCCTTCAACCAACTGGGTGATAAATTTCTACCACTATAACCATCGATTTTCAACTCTTTGAGATTATGATGGGGACATAAACCGTCAAGTACCTCATTATCGTGTTCTCTATAGTCACGACCAGGCAACCAATTCAATTCCAAATGGTTAATGAGTGGTTTTTCGTTCAGTTGAGCTTTTTGGGCAGCTTCTTTGCTGCGAACGTTCTCAAGACCATGTATATAAAGAGATCCCCTGAGTTTGCAAATGTTCTTTAACATCTCAATGTTATTATTACCTCCCAAGGAAAGGCGCAGGTTGTCGACCAAAATTGCTTTGCCAATATTTTCAAAACGTTCTACCAAGGAGACCTTTTCCATAGGCAAATAGAAAAGTTGTAAATTAACCAAATTGTTGAATCCTTTGGGAAAGCATTTAATCTTTGAACAATCCATCATGTTTAGATACTGGAGATTGTAAAGGTTACAAAATGACTCCGGCAATGTTTCAAAATTTGTGCCAGAAATATCCAAAAACTGAAGATGCTTTAGGTTCCCAATGTTTTCGGGTAGCTTCCGAATTTTGCATCTTGCAAGAGATAATGATCGAATATTTTTAAGCACATTGCACCAGGTTTCTATTCCAGTGATGCTAAACTTGTCGTTAGAACATACCTTTAGAGAGAGCAATTTCTTATATTTGCACAACTCCTTTTGCTCCTTCAGGAGTACTTTCTTTTGAAATACTGATGCATGCCATATTTCAAGAGAGACATTTTGTTCAGAATGCCCATTTTCTAGGCAAAAGCACTCATCTTTTGTTATAGATAGGCACACATCATGCATCAGATCATGAATCACATATCCAGAGTTCGTGCCAGGTCCAAGTCTCTGGAAAAATGCTCTCCTTGCAAGGTCAGCAAAGTAACCGTTAGCCAGAGTTCTCAATTCTTTGTCGTTATCTAGAGGTCCGATAAAACCTTGCATGATCCAAAACTCTGTTAACTCAGATTGGGTGAATTTAAAATCCTTGGGATAGAGTGAGCAGAACGAGAAACATTTTTTCAAATAAGTGGGTAAATATTGATAGCTCAATTGAAGTACTGGAAGTATATGATGTTCCTCTGTTTGAAATTCCCACATTTTACTGTCTTTGATACGCATCCAGTGTCCAACATTTAAATTTGTTCTCAAAAGACCTCCGATTGTTTTGGCAGCAAGCGGAGAGCCTTTTAGCCTTTTACAAATTTCCTTACCAATAACCTCCAATTCTGGATTAATATTGTTTGATTCAGCAACTGGATCAAATGCACAGCTCTTAAAGAACTCCCAGTAAATATGCTCTTCTAAACCCTCCAAATTTATAACACCTCTGGAGCCTATACTCCTGCCTGAAATTTCCACACATTCAGGAGACCTGGTTGTCACCAGCACTACACTTCCCTCAGATGCTTCTTTCATTGGTGCCAAAACACGTTGCCAGTCCTTGGTCCAAACATCATCAAGAACTAGCAAAAATTTCTTGGATTTTAATGTCTCTTCTAAAATCAATTGCATGACATTTAAATTAGTAAGATTGCACTCTTTTCTAGTGGCACTCTCAATCATTTCTTTAGTTAACCTTACTGAATCAAAATTATCAGAGACGCAAACCCACATAATTAGATCGAAATACGACTTTACAGTTTCATCATTGCAAACCTTTTGAGCAAGGGTAGTTTTCCCCATGCCTCCCATGCCTACTATAGATAATACTGGCACATTCCGTTTCTTATCCATTCTGCTGCTACTCTCCCCAACATCTGAATTAAGCATGCTCACTCTTTTCGCTCTCTTCCTTTCACCAGATTCACAATTGGGAACTCCCATTAAACGGATCACTTCGTTGAACTCTTTATCACGCCCCCACACATTAGATATATCAAGAAATGTGCTTGTAATCGGTCTAGCAGTTTGGCTAAATTGGTTCGGATTTTCTGGTATACCATGACGGTCACAAACTTCTTTCATTTCTTTATAGACTTTATGAAGCCTATCATAAACCCCTTTTACTTTGGTCGGGAAATCTCTCATCCAGTTAGACAAAATTTTACTAATACCTGGGAAGCTCTTTTCAACTTTATGTTTCAATCTTTCGTATTCCAATTCATCTACTATGCTTTCGGCTTCATAGACGGAATCTTTAAGCTGGTAAAGGAGCTTGTCTATTGGGTCGTACATAGGTAATCGCCAGCATTCGGATCTCTCGATTAGGCGCCGTGCCTCAGGCAATGCCGCACGTAGTTCTGAGAGGTGACTATCGACATTATTGCTCCTACGCCAAGTATCAACAACAGATTGGCCAATGGTTGACACCAAAAATTCGAGTGCTTTTTCCCATAAGATCATTCTCCCCTGTTACAATTATTATATACAAGGAAATGATTAGATAAGTAGCGTAATAAGAAGGAAAAAATTTTGGCAGCTTCTGCCAGGACTTCCAAAAAAAAAAAAAACAAGAAGAAATTTTTTATTTTTTTTATTTTGTGTGCTCTTCACCTTGTTTGTAATGAACTGAAGCAAAAAACATTAACAAAAAGATTGGATTTTTTTTTCCTTCTCTTTTTGGTGCTGATAGGAACAACACAACAGAATGAAAAATTGACAACTTTGAGAAGGATTTTGATCAGATTGAAAGAGGGGAGCAGTGATTCAAAGAAACATAGTATTGTAAATAGCAAAGAAGGATTTTGATCAGATTGAAGAAACAAAATTGTTTAACGTCAACGCAGAGATATACAAAAAAAAATTAGTGGAAAAAATCTCCTCAATTATAATTTTTTTGCCTGCACCTGGATCTGGATCTTCCTTGGACTTTGACTTTTTATATGCAGTTTTAAATTCAGTACTTCTTAAACTTTGTTAATGTGAGATTTCTTTCTGCTATGTTGTCACGATTGGAGTAAACACTGAAATTTTTTACCTTTAGTTAATATAGATGTGAACTAAATAGATGGCTATATTTTTTAATAATACGTGCACAGTAGATGCGCCACTATGACATACGGTTCTGCAACTGTGTATGCACATATCGTGTATGAAAGTGTCGATACATTGTACACGGTTGCAGAACCATGTTGATATAACTTTACATGCACGGTTCCTACAAGGAAACTGTGTTAGATCCTTATCAATAAGATGAATATGGATAATCATTCTCAAAATTAGTTTATTGAGTACATATATGGTTAAAAATAAAATTTCATTGGATATTCAGTAAGGATATAAGAGTTATTTTGTGCCTCACTAGTACAAAAAACCTCTTCACTGACTTTCAACCACTGACTGTTTTAATATGTAACAGTCAGTGTAGAGACTGCATGGCAAAATTGTAAATAGAATAACTTCCACTCTGATTGTTCAATTGTAAACAACCGTCAGTGAGCTTACACTGACTGTTTCTCAATAAAAGGGTTGGTGTAGGCGTATGAGCAACACCGACCCTTTTATTGAAAAACGGTCAGTGTTGAGCAGTTCACCAACACTGACTGTTTTTTCAGGGAAGCGTCAATGTTGCTCATACCCTACACTGACCCTTTCATTAAGAAAACAGTCAGTGTTGAGCAGTTTACCAACACTGATTGTTTTTTAAGGGAAGCGTCAGTGTTGCTCATACCCTACACCGACCCTTTATTAATAAAACCGTCAGTGTTGAGCAGTTCACCAACACTGACTATTTTTTAATGGAAGCGTCAGTGTTGCTCATACCCTACACCGACCCTTTTATTAATAAAACCGTCAGTGTTGAGAAGTTCACCAACACTGACTGTTTTTTTAAGGGAAGCGTCAGTGTTGCCTTACCCTACACCGACTGTTTTTTCAATTTAACAGTCAGTGTTGCTCTCTGTTGTGTAAAAAAATAAATTAATTTCATTTGTATATTTAAAAATAAATTGTTAGGGATATATAACTATTTGAGAATAAAAATTTATGCATTGTGTATATTTTGTAAGATATTTAATAATTAAGTTTATTTGTTTAAATTAAATTTATAGATGCAATAAGTATTTTATCGTTGTAATTAATAAAATAGGATTGAAATTATATATGGTAAGATGTTTGTTGTAGATGCAATAAGTTTGTTAATGATGGAATGGAAAACCTAATACAACGTAAATTACTAATTAATTGTTTCATCGAAAAATTGCAATGCTTGTTTATTAGAATGAACATATTCTATTTAATAAGTATGATTAGTAATTTACGTGATTAGTGAAATTTAGGCAATTAACATTAAATTTTGACTTTAATTTTAGAAAATATTTTGTAATGAAAATTATATTAGTAATATTTATGCAATAATTAATTTTATAGCATGTTTATTGCTTAATTAAATGATTTTAACACATTAAATTATATAGGATTACATGCATGTTGCATATATGACTCACATCTTCTATGTATGAACATGAAACATAAATTCTTGTTTCATGAGTTAATGAAGACACATGGGAATATGTCGTCCGTGGGTCGATCGAAACCGTTTTAATTAAAGAGCACTGCATTTATTGTCTTGCATCCAAGTTTGATCAAAATTTATTTTTATTTACTCATCCATCTCGTTGACTGAAAATTGAAGCATCGTATGGCCATAAAAACTTCGTGTTGGATCGAAGGTCATACATAATAAAACTTTTGAACTTTTATGATGGTTACGTTCAATGTTCTCCCTTGATCATTTTAAAATAGATTTGGAATGATTTCATTGCAGATCGACCGTTGATTTTCCACATGAAAATGAACAGTCCGATTCCGAACTTCCTTTTATGTTGATTTTATTATCATTTTTTTTTGTAATTTTGATTTACTGACTGTTTTTATTCTGAAACCGTCAGTGTTTGTACCTTTACTGACTGTTTTAATTTCGAAACCGTCAGTGTTGATGTAATATACTGACAGTTTTCAATTAGTAACCGTCAGTGTTGAGATCTGATCAGAGTCAAAATAACGATGATTTACGTAGGGTTTTGGCTTAGGTTTTGCATATTTTCTCACACTTATGTTTAATTTATTAGAGAAAAAGGCTACTGTCACCCTTCTTTATGTTTTATTGCAGAATACAGGTTTTGGGACTATTTTACACCAAATGGAGCTAGAATCAGGTCAATCGGATCAGCGATGCTCATCAACTAAGTCTCTGTTACGGTCTGTATTGCCTAATACGGACCAGGCCTAGCACAGACCAGGAGATAGCGCTGGGAGCACTAAACCCTAACCGTCAAGGTCCTAATACGGACCGTATTGCCCAATACGGTCCATATCCGAAGGCGTCTCTTGGGGAATAACTGCCGACAGCTGTTTGCAGATCAGTTTCTTAGTCCCTACTCAACCTCTACACGTCCCTACACTCCTATATAAGGCCCCTGGGCAGATGGAAATAGTTATCTTTGTAATTAGGGTTAGATTTGATTAAAGTGAGAAGAGAGGAGTGCTTGTAACAATGCCGTTCCGCGGCTAAGTTCCTTTTCTTAAGGCTAGGCAGTAAACCTTGTTACTCTTGATGTTTTGATATATATATTTCTGTTGATTATGATTTCTTGTTGTTGGAACAAAATACTTTTGTGATTTACTATCTCTTCATCTAATTTCAATAATCTAGTTTGAGACCGTTAGGGTAGTGACAATGCTTTAATGGTAAGAGAAACTATTTATATGAATTAGCCTCGTTGAGATCTATTAGGTTTATGTGAAGAAAACCTTAGCGGGGAAACCATAAACCAGACCAACAAAACGCGTACCAAATTCTATCACTTGCGTAAAGTAAATCGCAGTGATCTGTGTAGTAATTTGGGGGTATTTGAGAGATCAGACATTTGCGTAAGGTAAATCGCAGTGTCCTATGTAGAATCTCGGTGAAAGATCTGTCATTCTTGCGTAACATAAATCACAGTGACCTATGTGGTGTCTTTCATTAAACAACAACAGGAAATCAGACGCAACAGGAATATATTGTCAAGGCGGATTGAGTGGCAATGGTGTGCCGAAACCCTAGAAATTCTCATCTCTATCTTTATTTTAATTATTTTTAATTGCTTCCTAATTTACATTGATCACAACAACATCTCTCAATTTACAGATTTCATCTAGCCTTTCGAAAGATTGTGATTCGATCGCTCAAAGCATTGAACCAATATTCCCTGTGGATCGACCTCGAATATACTACTCGATAGGATTGTGCGCTTGCAGTCCGAACCGATAGCATTTACGAGTTTATAAATATTAAAAGAAACATTGCTCTCTTTTGAGTGATCAAGCTTTTTGGCGCCGTTGCTGGGGAATAACGGTTCATTGTGCAAGGCCTCGCAAGACGTCCTTGCTTTGACCATTGAATCCAATTAATTAGAAACGCCTAGATTTCTTTTTATTTTCTGCATTTTTATTTTTTTCCTTTTATTTTCAATTTTGTTTTTTTATTTTTCTTTTTTTCTAGTTTTTAGTTTAATTTTCAAATTTTCTTTTCTTTTTAGGAAACTGCACGCTGGCCGAATTATCCGTACGAAGATCCGGGAGGATTGCTAGTAGGAGAGGACAATTCGCTTCCACATCACCGATAAGAACCAATCATAGTTCTTCATTGAGTAATTCTGAAAACGAAGAGGACTCAGATTCGATCAACATGAATATCCCACCGAACGAACCGATCAACAATGGAAGACAAAACAATGGTGATAATGAAGTTCACGATGCAGCAAGACCCAAACTTCTACGAGACTATTGCGTACAGCGCGCGAATGATCCTAATTCTAGTATAAACCCGCCAACTGTTACGAACCGTAATTTTGAGATCAAACCTGCTCTTATAAATACGGTTTCGCAACAGCAATTTGGAGGATTTCCACATGAAGATCCACATCTTCATTTGTCAATTTTCCTAGGGATATGCGAGACGATAAATATCAACGGAGTTACCGATGAAGCAATCAGGCTAAGGCTATTTCAATTCTCATTAAAAGATAAAGCAAGAGCATGGTTGTTTTCCTTACCGGCCAATTCCATTCAAACTTGGGACCAATTGTTTAATGTGTTTATTGCAAAATATTTTCCACCATTCAAAACTTCGAGGTTTAGAAATGCAATTACTAATTTTGAACAAAGGGATGGTGAAACATTGTGTGAGGCATGGGATAGATATAAGGATATGTTAAGGTGTTGTCCACATCATGGTCTAGAAAGATGGCTGATTGTCCAAACTTTTTATAATGGTCTAAACCCTACCGATAGGTTGTCTATTGATGCTTCCGCAGGAGGAGCAATCATGAACAAGGAACCTGACGAGGCTTACAACCTAATTGAAGAGATTGCAATCAACCAGCACTACTGGATCCCTGAGCGAAAGAAGCCAAGTCCAACACCTGGCATGCACCGAGTAGATGATATATCCATACTGAGCGCAAAGATTGATGCTTTGCAAATGACACTCAACAAGCAGACCAAGCAGCGAACGGTAGCAGCAGTCAATGCCGCAACAGCATGTGGCTATTGCGGAGGAGCACATGAGATGACCGAATGTATGAATGTGACGGAAACTGAGGAAGAAGTAGAGCAAGCAAACGCAATTGATAACAGCTTTCGACCTCAGCCCGCCTACAATACATACCATCAGAACAACCAAAACCATCCAAATCTCTCATATGCAAACAATCAAAGGCCAGCTGCACCTCAACAGAACTATCAACCACAGCCCAATTATCAACCAAGATACAACAATCCCCAACCGAATTACCAACCAAGGCAATACAATCAACCACAGCAACCTGACATCACATCTTTAATGGAGAGATTCCTAGAGAAGCAAGATAAGGCTAACGCCGAAATCGCACAAAAAATCGAATCCTTAACAAACCGCAACAAAGACTTAGAAGACAATGTCTCTAAGATGGCAAAAGAACTCTCGAGTATTACACGCGGAAAAGGCAAATTTCCGGGCCAACCGGAAGAAAACCCGAGAGAGACTTGCAAATGCATAACATTAAGGAGCGGTACAGCTTACAAGGGACCTCCCATGCCTGATCAAACTTCCAATGAGATGCATGCAGAGCCATCGCATTCCGAAGAGTACGAGCCGCAACCACCGGAGCCGTCCATATTCGAACTGCAGACAGACCCTATCAAGGAGCAGAATGACACCGTAGGTGGGCACGAACGATAACCCGAATCTGAATACATTGCACCACCACCCTACAAACCACCTCTGCCATTCCCTCCAAGGCCTGCCAAACAGAAGGTGGAGCAGCAATTCGCGAGATTCATGGAGATACTCAAGCAATTACAAGTCACAATCCCCTTCACTGAGCAATCGCAAGCATACCCTCGTATGCTAAATTTCTGAAGGAGATTCTTTCGAACCGAAGCAGACTCTAAGAATTCTCAATAGTTCCGCTCAATCTGGAATGTAGTGCGCTCGTGCAAAGCAAATTACCGACAAAGTTAAAGATCCGGGAAGCTTCTCAATACCTTGTACCATTGGCACGACTGACTTTAAGAGAGCTTTATGTGATCTAGGGGCAAGTGTGAGTTTGATGCCTAAGGTAGTATTTGATAAATTGGAATGTGGAGACCTATCACCAACACGGATCTCATTGCAACTAGCTGACCGATCAATTCGATATCCTGAAGGAATGTTGCTTGATATCCCAATCAAAGTCGGTAAATTCTGGATTCCAGCAGATTTTGTGGTAGTTAACATGGAAGAAGATGAGCAGATTCCGATCATCCTTGGAAGGCCATTCCTCGCCACATATGGGGCAATGATCGATGTTAAGAATGGGAAGATTTTACTCAATGTTGGCAAGAACAAGATGATCTTCAACATGAATGAGACTAAAGTCCCACCCGACATAAATCTTGTTTACAATTTGGAAACAGTGGATGAGTATGGCAATGATGAATTGCGAATGGATGAATTTGAAGACATTGAGGAAATGATGCACGAAGCAGAAGTGGAGAGACTGTTCATTATACAAGATGACGGTCAGATCCATCCAACCTCCGTGACAACACAAACCGATGGTCTGAACAGGAGCCCCAATATCGCAAACAACAGGAATTATTCTCTCTTAGCCCTTGCACTAATCAAAAACCTACGCGAAGAACTCGATGCAATTTCTCAAAGACTGGACGAGGTTGAAGTAGTACTCGGTGTGAGTCTAGCATTCGACCCCGGACCTCAAACACCAGCCGACTCCTTCAAGAAGGGCAATAATGATGAGACCACAGAAGACGCTGAAGGCGAACCACCCGACAAGCAACCAGCTTGCATTGCCGGGAGGACATCTGGAAGAAACTGATGCGACACATAGTCAAGCTAATGACTTTAAACAAGCGCTTCTTGGGAGGCAACCCAAGGCCACTTTTATATTTTCTTGCAAATTTTTATTTTTAATTAGGATTTTTACTGGGGAACGAATCACATCCGCTCATTTTTCATGACCAGGTGAACATACGAGAGGAAGCGCTCGGTTAAAAACATTGGAAAAGTCAAGAAAATATTTTCTGTTACTGACCGTATCAGCCAATACGAATTAGGACAGTGAATACGGAGCAGGAGTTGGATGAACAAGACAGTAGAGAATACGGCCCGTATCAGCCAATACGGACCGTATTCAGAGGAAGAGTTGAAGAATCAGTTATCAGGATTCAAAATTTTGGATCGGATACGGACCGTATCAGCCAATACGGTCCGTAATCAAAGCCGATCTGTGAAATTAAAACCCGTTAACGAAGAGGCGCGAAGTTGGGTAACCGTTCAAATTAGAGGTTTTTCTATTTTGAGCCCCCTCTCTCCCGTTTCTCTTCTCCTCTCCTCTTCATCTCTCTATCTCCCTTCCTTCTTTCTCTCCACCTCCTCATCTCTCTTGCAAAACCCGAGCACACCCTCGCCTACACCATTGGCCGCCAAGGAAGACCAAATTCACTCACACCGACCTCCAATACGGGCCGTATCCGACCCATATCTGCCGTGAACACCATTGATCTCCACCACTTCGGTTCTTCCACCTTTTTCACTCTTATTTTTCAATTTTATTTCAATTTCTTAAAATTAGTCTTTTATTTCTCTTTGTAATTTAGTTGTAGAATTAGTTTACTGCTTTATTCTTAGTAAAGAACCAAAAATCACGAAAACACAAAAAAATTAGGTTTTCCAGTTTTACCATAACCAATATCAGTCCGATACGGTCCGTATCTGTCAATACGGTCCGTATTGAGTCCTGTACTTGGCCAAATTTCTTCAGCACACGGGTCCGTAATAGAACCGTATCCACCCAATACGGCCCGTAACAGTGACCAATAAATTGTCAAAATGGCTCCGAAAACACGAGGTCTTCTTAAGGCTTTAACAGGTCTGGGCAAGAAGAAAAGGGGGGAGTCTTCTTCTCAAAATCCGCCGCCTGAATCACCCGAAAGGAGACCCGAACGGGAAGAGCTGCCGGAATCTCCTCCTCAAAATGAACCACAACCAATGGAGGGGCAACAACATAACCCCTTCAATGTCTTCGCAAAATTGGAAGACAACACAATCAAAAACCACAAGGCCATCCACATCGAAACCCTTCAAGAGCTCGGCCTCCTCGCCCAATTCAAAACCCTCGCAAAAAGGGTTCACATCTGGGACTTTCTCAACAAGCTGGTGGATGTCCCGGTCTATGACGACCTCACCCGCGAGTTCATTGCCACCTTCTCCTCCGAAAATGACATAATCAAGTTTCAACTAATGAATATAGAGCAGGAGATGTCAATGAGCGACTTTTGTGACATCTTTGGCTTCAAGGATGAGGGCGTACAAGCATACAATGACGACCGGAATTTTTGGAAGCTGATCACCAATGACCGCATCAGTGATCCGAGAGTCGCCAGCCACATTGTCCATCCAGTACTTCGGTACATGCAGGCTGCTCTCAGCAATTCTCTCTTCGCTCGAGGTGAGACATGTGCGAAAGTCACCTTCCCTGAGCTGTACATCCTCAAGTGCATGCTCATCACACCGGAAGAGCCTCCGCACATCGGCCACTTCCTCTGCAACCACATCCACTCAATTGGAACCAACAAAAGGGGCAGAGGAAACATCTCCATCGGTGCCATTGCCACAATCCTCGCCAGCCAACTCAGAATCGAGGTAGATTTCTTGAAGGAAAGCACAGGCATAAAATTCCTAGACATCGAGTGCCTCTGCAATGAGAATGATTAGCAGCAGACCTCCCGAGCCATACCTATACCACATCGAAAGCAGGAGGGTTCAAATGCCTTGCAAGCCGCTACCTCTCAAAAACCAGCAAAAATGGAGAGAAGTGGCACCTATTGGCAGACAGGTCGCGCAAGATAGTGATGATGAGGTCGATTTTGATGCTCCAATGGCCGAGGCTGAGGAAGAGGATAGGGCCGAAATCGCAGCAGCCGCCGCATACATGCAAGAAATGGCGGCAAATGAGCAAAGGGCCCGACAAGAGGCGTTCGCAGCAGAAGCAACGCGACAAGGGGCGGGAACATCTGATGCCCCTCAGAGTGGATACAACCGAGTGCTCCAAGCCGTCCAAAAGGTCAATTCGAACATGGAGAGGTTCTCCATTGACACTAAGACCACATATGCCCGGCTTGACCAGCAGTATGACGCGGCACGTCATTCTGTAGGCCAGGTTCGTCAAGGCATGGACGAGCTGCGAGGGTATGCTGCCAACAACAGGCGGGAGGCACAGCAGGCCCGCTACATGTCACAGCAGTACTACCAGCATGCCCTCACCACCGGTCTGCCGTACCAGCCACCACCATTCGGACTCTTCGATCCGTCGATCTACGAGCAGATCCAGTATCCACCACCACCTCCACCACCTCAGGATTGAGGTGCAGTGAGTTGTATCTTTTCCCCGGTCTTTTGACTTCCTTTATTTTTATCTCTCGAGCATTGGGGACAATGCTCAATTTTATTCGGGGGGTAGGAGGTAAACTGACCATGTATCTTTAATTTTTTCGCAATTTTAAATTCTTAGGTGCTAGTAGTTTTACTCAATTTTTGACTAGGGTTGGAGGCTTTACCGAAAATCCTAGAATGATTAGATTGAGGCTTTTAGCTAGCTTGCATTCTTATTATTCCTTAGGAGTAGGTTTAATCAAATAGGAATTGTTTTTTTTTAATTGAATTAGGCTAAGGTTTTGATAATTGACCATGATACCAAAAATTCAGAATTTTTAATTATTTGTAATCTCAAAGTGAACAATTAATTGCTAATCATGAGTGTTGACCAAAATTGCAAACCCTAGGATTTTTATTTATTGAATAATTTATTTTTGCAAAGTCTCTTAAGCTTGATAGTGTTTTAGAATACCCATTTATTATAAATAGACCCTTAGCGAAACTATGCAATAATTCCTTGTATGAATGAATACTTGGAATTGTGTGTAATCATGGTGCTTGTGACACAAAATATTTTATTTTTCAGAAAAATAGAAAAATGCAAAAAAAATCAGAAATGAAAAAAATCCAAAAAATAGAGAAATCCAGAAAAAAGAAAAAAAATAGAATAAAAGATGGAGGATAAAAAGAGTACGGGTGCCTACACAAGACTGGTTACCAATAGGCTCGATAAAACCTCCCAAATTTTAAATTTTTGTACATATTCAAATTTTCAAAAATAGTCACAAGTACCAACACACTTAGTTGTCATACTTTGCTCCAATCAATTGGGAAGGAAAATCAAAATTTATATCATTAGAATTCCTATTGATTGGAAGGGATCCATTTATAATCGAAGGGAAAATTAATACTCTCAAATTTAAGGATATTTGTGAAATAAATTGTTCAATAATAATTTTTGTAGGGTAAGCATAATAAGGTCAATCATGGGGTGAATAAATTGTTCAAGGGAGAGATCATGAATATTTTAGAATTCTAAATTTTATTGTCATGCCAATTGTACCAAACCTAAGCCCCAATTTAATTTTTAACAAGTCCTTGAGATTGTATGGTTTAACCTAGACCGATCTTTGACCAGCTGGGATGTCAGTTGCTTGAGGACAAGCAACAATTCAAGTTGGGAGGCGTGATCAGAGTCAAAATAACGATGATTTACAGTAGGGTTTTGGCTTAGTTTTGCATATTTTCTCACACTTATGTTTACTTTATTAGAGAAAAAGGCTACTGTCACCCTTCTTATGTTTTATTGCAGAATACAGGTTTTGGGACTATTTTACACCAAATGGAGCTAGAATCAGATCAATCGGATCAGCGACTGCTCATCGACTAAGTCTCTGTTACGGTCCGTATTGCTTAATACGGACCAGGCCTAGCACAGACCAGGAGATAGCGCTGGGAGCACTAAACCCTAACCGTCAAGGTCCTAATACGGACCGTATTGCCTAATACGGTCCGTATCCGAAGGCATCTCTTGGGGAATAACTGCCGACAGCTGTTTCCAGATCAGTTTCTTAGCCCCTACTCAACCTCTACACGTCCCTCCACTCCTATATAAGGCCCCTGGGCAGATGGAAATAGTTATCTTTGTAATTAGGGTTAGATTTGATTAAAGTGAGAAGAGAGGAGTGCTTGTAACAATGCCGTTCCGCGGCTAAGTTCCTTTTCTTAGGGCTAGGCAGTAAACCTTGTTACTCTTGATGTTTTGATATATATATTTCCGTTGATTATGATTCATTATTGTTGGAACAAAATGCTTTTGTGATTTACTATCTCTTCATCTAATTCAATGATCTAGTTTGAGACCGTTAGGGTAGTGACAGTACTTTAATGGCAAGAGAAACTATTTATATGAATTAGCCTCGTTGAGATCTATTAGGTTTATGTGAAGAAAACCTTAGCGGGAAACCATAAACCAGACCAACAAAATGCGTACCAAATTCTATCACTTGCGTAAAGTAAATCGCAGTGATCTGTGTAGTAATTTGGGGTATTTGAGAGATCAGACATTTGCGTAAGGAAAATCGCAGTGTCCTATGTAGAATCTCGGTGAAAGATCTGTCATTCTTGCGTAACATAAATCGCAGATGACCTATGTGGTGTCTTTCATTAAACAACAACTAGGAAATCAGACGACAACAAGGAATATATTGTGAAGGCGGATTGAGTGGCAATGGTGTGCCGAAACCTAGGAATTCTCATCTCTATCTTTATTTTAATTACTTTTAATTGCTTCGTAATTTACATTGATCAAAACAACATCTCTCAATTTACAAATTTCATCTAGCCTTTCGAAAGATTGTGATTCGATCGCTCAAAGCATTGAACCAATATTCCCTGTGGATCGACCTCGAATATACTACTCGATAGGATTGTGCGCTTGCAGTCCGAACCGATAGCATTTACGAGTTATAAATATTAAAAGAAACATTGCTCTCCTTTGAGTGATCAATCTTCTACAAGTTAAATGCATGATTTGTTGAAAAGAGTGCTAAAGACACAGAATTATTGGAAATAAATCAAACATTTTCAACAAGGGTGAGGGGAAATTAAGAAAACATAGGGAGAAGGTGCGGCTATGAGAGTTGTCCCGTACGGTCATGGACACATGATATTCGAAGTGTAATGCCCAGGTAGTACGTTGCAACCAGCCGTAGACCAAATGAGATTATGGAGTTTATGAAAGAGCTTTCAAGTATATTGTTATTTTCGGGAGGGGTACCCCAATTATATAGTCAATAGCAAACCGCCCCATCATGGGGCAGTCTGATATGCATAGTTGACCACCCAAATGGGGGGGCAGTTTGCTATGTATAGTGGACCGCCTAATCCTGAGGCGGCCAGGGTAGTTTTAAAAAAAAAACGGAGGACATGTTTGCTAATTTTAATTGTTTGGAGGGTATTAATAAAAATTACGGTTCTAGTTCTGACAACCAAAGTAATGAATATATAATTGTTTTCCTATAAAAATAAAAATAAATATATACTTTGCATTTTAATCTTGTAATCAATATAAATATGTATTATTTTAAGGAGAGTTAGAGCATTTGTTTCTATTGATATCAATGTTTTAAATAGCGTTTATAGCGTCATAGCGGGAAGGCTACAAAAAAAGCTATAGCGAATAGCGTAGCTATAGCGGAAGCTATGCCAAATAGCGTTTTTTTTTTTTTACAAAAATTATATTATATATTTGTACTATATATTAACATTATCTAAAGTTTCATAGAACAATAAATAACACCAAATTAATTAAGAAATTATAATATTCATATTGAACTAGTACAAAAGTCCACGGTTCAAAATATCCATAATAATATCATAAACTATCGATCTTTTTACATACAAAATATAAAATTGTCTAAAAAAGCCCATATCAATTTTATGGATATTTATTTAAGCCCATATAAATTGTCTAAAAAAGTCCAATATGCATAGCGCGCTACACGCTATGCGCTATAGCGGACCGCTATTACCGCTATAGCGGCCGTAGCGCAATTAGCGTATTTTCATGCCATAGCTTAGCGTTTAGGGTCCAAAAACGTTATAGCGCGCTATTTAGAACACTGATTGATATATATGCGTTCTCTTTTTTCATAATAATGAATTGAATGTAGAAATTGGATTTTGTCCACAAGATTTTGGACAAATTTTATTCAAACTCGAACCTAAACCGATTTGCTGTTAAATTTGTTCGAATATATTTAGAACTAAATAAATTTAAATAGTCCCGTTAATGTAAATTGTTTGTACGAAATTTGGTACGAATCAAACAGTTTCTGTCTGACTTTAAATAAACTCTATTCAAAGTCCAAGAATCAGCCTATAATTTAGTAGCAAAGCCCCGCAACCTTTATGTGAGAGATCGTAAATTTAAAATCCAAATAGAAATTCCTTATGAATATTAAATGAAAGTTAGTTCACTAAATCTCTATCTTTCTATATATAACAAAAACTTTGTCCAAAACCCTCTAAACAAAAATCTCACTCTTCAAATTACATGATATTATTTTTTGTTTGCTATATTTTATATCTCTCCGTCTGCTCATGTATCATAATTCTGGCTCCGTTTCTAATTTCCTAAAAATAGAAAGAAAAGAAAACAAAGAGAAGGTCGGATTTGGAAGTGTCTAATAGCTACACAGTACCAATAGCAAAGAATTTTTTAGAAATCATAATAAAAAAAAAAATTTACTAAACCAACTTGATTAGTTTTGTTTTCACAAAAACCATAAGTACCGAATTATCATTTCTGTCCGAAATATTTTTTTATGTACCAAATTGCCATTTAGGTACGAAATGCAAAAAACTAATTTACTCTACATGAAAACTTATGAAAACACTTTGTACCGAAATAACAATTTGATACATTAAAAAAGAAATTCTTCAAACCGAAATAACATTCGGTTCTTATAGTTTTTATAAAAACGAAGCTAATTAAATTGGTTTGGCAATTTTTTTTAATTATGATTTCTTAAAAAAATCCAATAGCAAGATCCCCACACAACCATCTACTTTCGGCTGGATATAAAACGAATTCGATGGGATCGGACAAAATAACGTGCAGTGACCACTACCGACATCGATCCTGTCCACATGTTTATAATTTTTCTATGTAATATTAAAGAGCTTTTCAATTTTTTTTTATAATATTCAATATATTTTATAATATTTTCTTCTCTTTTATTTGTCTCTGGAAACACTGTTATTGAAAACGGAGCGAATACGGAGCGGATATTGGTAAAATCATATTGATATTCTTTTTAATTTTCCAAATACGGATACGAATCGGATATCAGCCAAATATAGATACGGATAGGGATCGGATTGAATATTTATTAAAATAATATTAAAAATACTAAATTTCATAATATTTATCTAATTTCAATGATGGATAACAATATTTTTTCATAATATATATTAAAATATATGATATATATCTAATATTCGGATACGGATAATTGAAACGTAAAACCATATCTGTATACATATCCACACGGATATTCGGATATCGGATATCCATATCTAATTTTTCAAATATAGATCGGATATTATCCATACCGTTCCCCCCAGGAAACACACTTTGAGAAATTCCTAAGGTCAATGAGATTAGATAACATCGGCCTCAGCCCTCATGAGATGAGCCTGACGCCTGACGCCCGTCCGTTGCATCTAATTATGAACGAGCTCTATCAAGAACACTGTGTGTTGCTTAGGAGAGGACCAACTTACATCTAATTATGAACGAGCTCTATCAAGTTGAATTCGCATCCTCTGAGATATCTCAAAGTTTGAGTGTTTTTTTTTTTTTTTTTTTTTTTCTGGAAAATCTCAACCGTTCAAATACGTTATACATGAATCTCAAAGCACAAATAATACTGCCCCTGCGGAAACCCCGAATAGTTGCGTACACGTCGGTCACGCAAAAGTTGAGATGTCTCAGAGGATGCGCACTCTGTGAAGTGAATCAGTGAATGTTGGTGACAAGTCCCTCTTTCTGATTTTTGAGCTAAACAAGTCAAACAACAATTAACAAGAACGACAAACACTTCTATCTTATATTCATATTAAAATTAAAAAAAAAAAAAAACTAGAGCTGCTGGATGTTAATGCAAAGTGAAAATATAAATTGAAAGATATAAAAAGAAATGAGATATTATTGTAAAGGGAAATAAAACTAAATGTAGGCTTTCCACGTAATAGCTAACAGAGACCCACTTGTCAGTAAGAGAGTGTGGGATATGTACGGCTGAACCAGGAGCAAGCAAGCGAAGGTTCTATCCTCCGGTAAAACCTTTCTGCCTTTCCGCCAAATTGTGCGAGGATAGAAAGGGTTTACCGGGGGAAAAAGAAATTAGAAGAGAGGTGCTGCTATTGCTATCGCCGGACAAAGAGATTTAGAGGAGAAAATACAGAGAGAGGCGAAATTTAAGCTACAGCCATGGCGTCCACCAAGGTCCAGCGGATTATGACCCAGCCCATCGTATGTTTCTCTTCTTCCTCTTGTCTCCTAACCTAAACCCTGAACCCAGCCCATCGTATATTTAAAAATGATTTAATCTTAATAAGTGCACCTTTCAGTTTGTCTCCAGGATGGATTTAGGTTTTTCAACAGATTAGACCAATTAGATGTATTTTTTTTTTTTTTTTTGCTTTTTCGTTTGTTTTTAGGAGCCGTACCAAATAGATTTCGGAGTAAAATCATAAACAAGATGATCCTTATTGATATTTTTACAGAGATGAATATTCTAAGGGGAGAAAAATTATTGTATAAACTTTTTATTGTTTTTAATTTCTGTTACAAACAGTCTCTATTTATCATAAAGGCTTAAATATAAACATTTGTACTATTTTGCTATTTTTTGTAACAACGGTACACGTTACCGTTTTATTTATTTCTATATTTGGTATTTAATCTACACATTTAGATCTTCATCGAACGGTCGATGATGATTATTCTAAGATCAATCTTCAACACTCCTCCTCAAGCTAGGCTTGTAAATGTCGAATAAGCCTAGCTTGCTTGCAATGTTCTCGAATGGTTTCGGATCTAATACCTTAGTGAAGATATCGGCTAATTGATCCTCACTTCGAACAAATGGTGTCTCGATTTCTTTCGCTTGCACATTTTCTCTAATGAAATGACAATCGACTTCTATATGTTTAGTTCGCTCATGAAATACGGGATTCGATGCAATGTGTCGTGCCGAGTTGATATCACAATACATCTTCATGGGTTGATCATATACGATACCCATGTCTTTGAGTAGTTGCTTGAGCCAAATTAATTCACTCGCGGTTGATGCCATGGCTCGATACTTTGCTTCCGCGCTTGATCTTGCCACAATATTTTGCTTCTTGCTTTTCCATGTGACTAGGTTTCCGCCTACAAACGTACAAAAGCCGGTAGTGAATTTTCTATCAAAAATTCCGGCCCAGTCTGCATCAGAATAGCTACATATGTTGTTAGAGTTGTTGTTTCTCATCCAAATACCTTTCCCGGGGTTTCCTTTTAAATACCTTAGGATTCTATTCACGGCTTCTAAGTGAGGAGTTATAGGTGAATGCATAAATTTGATTATTTGGCTTACGGAAAAAGAAATATCCGGACGGGTTACCGTTAGGTATATTAATTTTCTGACAAGTCTTTGAAATTGGTTTATATCTTCTAATGGTTCACCATCCTCAATATTCAATTTGCACTTGTTGTCTTTGGTGTTGAGATCGGTTTACAACCTATTTTACCGGTCTCTTTTAACAAGTCAATTGTATATTTCCTTTGTGAAATAAAAAGACCTTTCTTTGAGTAAGCTACTTCGATACCTAAAAAATATTTTAGATATCCTAAATCTTTAATGTCAATTTTTTTTTTTAATTGCATTTTGAATTTTTTAATTTCTTCTAAATTATTTCCGGTGATTATGATATCATCTACATATACCAAGATTAGGGTAGTGTTTTTTCCATTATGGTTTGTAAATAATGAATGGTCGGCACTACTAATTTTAAAACCACAAGAAATTAAATAAGAACTAAGTTTGTCATACCATGCCCGTGGAGATTGCTTCAATCCGTAAATTAATTTATTTAGCCTACAAACCATGTTAGAATCGGTTTCCAATTTATAACCGGGTGGTAGTGTCATATACACCTCCTCTTCAAGTGTTCCTTGAAGGAAAGCATTTTTTACATCCATTTGGTAGAGATCCCAACCATTATTAACGGTAATAGAAAATAAAATTAACGGTATTCATTTTGGCAACCGGTGCAAAAGTCTCATTATAATCAATACCATAGGTTTGAGTGAATCATTTTGCTACTAGTCTTGCCTTATACCATTCTATTGTACCATCGCTTTTATACTTGGTTTTATATACCCATTTACAACCAACAGGTTTTTTGTTTTTTTTGGTAATGAAACAATTTTCCAAGTTCTATTTTTTTCTAAGGCATCTAGTTCTTCCTTCATGGCTTTACACCAAATTGGGTTTTCAATGGCTTCTTGGTAACTCTTAGGTTCTAATTCATTTTTAACACATGTGAGAAATGCATGGTATTCGGGTGAAATTTTATCAAATGAGATGAATTTCTCTATTGGATATTGTACCGTATAGGTTACATAATCTCTAAGCCTAGTGAATGGTTGTGGCACTCTAAGGGACCTTCTAACCACTTGATCATTTTCCATCTCAATCTCATTTTCATTTGTATTGTTATTGATTTCATGATTTCCTTCATGAATATTTGTTTCAACTTCATCATTTTGAGTTGATTCAAAGTATTGGTCACCTATGTAAGGGACTACCATATTAAATTGGTCATTTGTACATGTTTGGTCAATTTTTTCTTTCTCTTTGAAATAGGGTTCACCCTCCCAAAATATGACATTCCTAGAAATGAACACTTTTTTATTAATTGGATCATAACATTTATAACCCTTTTTGTAATGCGAATATCCTAAAAAAATAGTTTTTTGAGATACAAAGTCAAGTTTATCATTTCTTTTAATATGCACAAAACTTGTGCACCCAAATACTTTTATATGATCATATGTAATTTTTTCTTGATAAAGAATTTCTAAAGGACTTTTGTTTTTTAAAACTACACTTGGCAATGTATTAATTAGATGTGTGGCACAAAGTATGGCATCCGACCAATAAATTTTTGGAACGTTATTTTGAAATAATAATGAACGGGTCATTTCTAATAAGTGTCTATTTTTCCTTTCCGATACTCCGTTTTGTTCGGGAGTATTTATGCAAGTTGTTTGATGTATAATTTTTTTTTCTTTAAAAAATATTGAGAAATTTTTGTTTATAAATTCCGTTTCATTATCCGATCTAAAATTTTTGAGTTTAGCATTAAATTAATTTTCTATAAGACATAGAAATTTCTTAAAACAATTAAATACTTCATCCTTGGATTGAAGTAAATATAACCAAGTGGTTCTAGAATAATCATCAATAAAAATAACAAAATATTTGTATCCATTATACGAAATAATTGGGGCCGATCCCCATACATCGGAGTGAATCAAATCAAACATAGCTTCGCTTTTGCTAGTTGAAAGAGAAAAATGAAACTTTGTTTGTTTTGACAACTTACATGTTTCACAATTAATACAGTTAGAATTTTTAAATTCTAGAATACTATTCAAAACTTTGTCGGATGGATGCCCAAGTCTTTTATGCCATAAATCAAAATCAACGGATTCAGCGGAAGCACAAAGTATTGTTTTGATTGCAAAATATAGTGTCCATTTTCAAGAATTCCATCACCAATCTTCTCGCCGGTTTCCCGGTCCTGAAATACGACATTTTCACAAGAGAAAATTGCATTACAATTTAATTCTTGTGTTAACTTATTTATAGAAATTAGGTTTATGGGATATGTGTCTAAATATAAGACATTTTTAATTTTTCTATTATATAGATTAATTTCTCCTACCCCATTTATAAAAGCTTTCGTACCATTTGCAACAATAACAAATTGATTATTATTGGTCTTATTTAAATTTGCTAAAAGTTGTTTATTTCCAAACATATAGTTTGTGGCACCACTATCTAAAATAATTTGACTAAATAAACTAGAATTGTTTGAGTTAGAGGCAATACCACAAATTGGAACATTTTTTCCAAGTAGCATACTTAGCTGCTGGAGGGAAATAGTTACTTGCTCCTCTGACCCGCCAGACCCTACCTCTGACCCGCCAGCGCCTCTGTGATTGTATGACCCGCCTGACCCTTGTTCTGACCCGCCAGTGCCTCTGTTGTTGTAGGATTCGGATCCAACAGAGAGGCCAGTCGGACCCGGATAGAAGTAACCAGGCGGACCCGAATAAGGGTAGCCAGTCGGACTCGAAGCGGAAACGGAGAACCCAGTCGGACCCATTGGGTTTGGCGGACCCGAATAGGATTTAGGCGGACCCATTTGGTTTGGCGGGCCCGTTAAGGGGATAAGCTCCTAGTTCGGACCCGAAACGCAGAAACCCTTTTTTTTCTCCTTCTCTTTCCCACTTGCGCCGTTCCTCTTCTCTGTCGCTGCCTTTCCCTTCCCCTTTCTACGAATTTTTGAATTTTTTCGGTTTGAGATGTGGGTAGAGAAACCAGCACCGGTCTTGGGTGTGGCCCTCTTTCTTGCAATGTGTACATGTCTCAGTTGAATTTGGACGGTTTTGAAATCTAGGGTTTTGGGAGAGGTTTGGATTTTTTACTGCAAAGGCATGGGTCTCGTGTCCCTCGCCTTTGCTGGCTTGAGGACCACCCATGGCCAGCCTGCGACTTTCTTCTTGTTGAATCATTTGAGTGATTGAGGCAAAAGAGGGTACAACGGTTGTGAGCAAAAGCTGTGACCTTACGGCTTCATAACTGGGGTTTAACCCCGAAAGGTAATCGAAAATATCATCTTCTTCGATTCTTTTTTGAATTATTTGCGGATCAGTTGTTGGCGGTCGGTAGCACCGAAGTTCATCTTTTTTCTTTTTTAGGGCGCCAATATATTCGGTGTTGCTCATTGTTCCTTGCTGTATTTTCTGGATTTCTTGTTTTAAGTGGTAGACTTGTGAGAAGTTGTTTTGTTGGCCGAAGTGGGCTTGAACTGCATCCCACAGCTCGTTGGCTGTTTCAGTTGTCATAAACAACTCTGCGACAGCCGGTTCCATTGATCCAAAAAGCCAAGTCATGACTCGATCATTTTTGGATTACCATTGTCTCATTGATTTTGTTTCTAAGTCGGTTGCCTCTGTTGGCTTTGCTGGTTCGGATTTTTTAATTTCCCCAGTGATGAATTCTAACAATTCTCTGCCGCTAAGAGCTCGTTTTGCTGATCGTGACCACGACAGATAATTTCTGTCATTGAGTAGAACATTGGTGATTTTAGAAGAGTTAGTAGCTTCCATTGTTAGCTGCCCTTCTAATGACATCTTGTTGATGATTGTTGTTGTGTGTGTTTTGCTGGTTTTTGCTGGTACCGACTAGCTTTGCTAGTTTGGTTGGCACTTGTGCGGAATTTTGACCCTATGGCTCTGATACCATGATATTTTTACAGAGATGAATATTCTGAGGGGAGAAAATAATTGTATAAACTTTCATTATTTCTTTCTGTTACAAACAGTCCCTATTTATCATAAAGGCTTAAATATAGCCGTTTGTACTATTTTGCTATTTTTGGTAACGACGGTATACGTTACCGTTTTATTTCTTTCTATATTTGATATTTAATCTACACACTTAGATCTTGATCTAACGGTCGATGATGATTATTCTGAGATCAATCTTCAACACTTATTTTATTTGTTTTTTTTTGTTGGTAATTTTTTTCCTGTTGAACCGAGGTTTATTGCGATGGTCCAGTTTATAAAGTTGAACATGTACTTCTAGAAAAATAGAAGCAATTTTTTTGTGCTGTGAGGGTCAAGTTATAGTGCTTGATATTAGTCAATGTCAAAATGACATTAGAAGGCAAAATTATGAATATTGCTTGTGCTGTACTCAATTTCAAATGGTATGATTTACGGATTGCATTCATACACTTTGGATACAAGTGGCGCTGACCCACTCTAGACCAGCTTAAAAATTGTTTTAGACAAATTTCTTGTTAACTGGCAACTGACATTTCTTCTTTTGTGGTTGCAGAATCTTATCTTTAGGTTTCTCCAGAGTGTAAGTTTCTAAGCTGAACTATTTATTTAGCCATACACTCTAGGCTTATTTTTGTATGTTCTTAATATTTATTTTATTTCAATCTTTGCAGAAAGCTCGGATTCAGTTCTGGCTTTTTGAGCAGAAAGATTTGAGGATTGAAGGAAGAATTATTGTATGTTTCTCTCTTATCTACTCCATTCTACTTAGTTATTAATTGTGACTTTTGACTTTGTTTCTGCTCTTATAGTGGCAATGGGCAATCATGTAGTTTTGCACCTTCAGCAAATTGTTAGGAGTCTTTGTTGTTTTTGACCCATTTTGCCAGTGATACTTTGGCCTTAAATATTCTTTTGCTATATGCTATTCGAAATTATATTTTTCTATTGCAGTTTGATTGACATTAGTGTACTGTATATAGGATTTATGTTATTTATTTTAGCTCATTTCAAAATAATCTTTAGCTGTACTAACGGAATCCCTCATGTTTGTAGGGTTTTGATGAGTATATGAACTTGGTACTTGATGATGCTGATGAAATTAATGTGAAGAAACAGACCAGAAAATCTTTGGGTTAGTCACTTGTTTGCTTCTACTGTATTATTATGGAAAGATAAATTTAGTTATTCTAGTTTTCTATAAGATCAAAGTTCTAAGATACTGCTACCAAACAATTTCTCTAATTGTTATCCTTTGAAAAGTTTGTTTGTGTTGTCTATAGAGCTATGGTCACTTGTACTTGTTCGAATGTATATGGAGAAGTCAATTTTGTTGCACAAGTAAAAGTAAATATAAAAGAACTAATTTGCAATAGAAGACTATTTTTAAACTAGTCATTCTCACTTTACTAATACTACTGGTAGTACTTTGGCTTTTAGCTTTTTTTCTCTGTTTTTAGTTTTTCTAATGTAATTGAGTCTGGACATATTACATGCAGGAAGGATACTATTGAAGGGTGACAACATTACCCTGATGATGAACACGTAAGTTCGTCATTAATTTTTAATACTATGAAATTGATGGATAGTATAGGGAGGGGTACGAGGGAACTATGTATTGTTGTTTCGGTTCACCTTTTCTCCAATCGTACGGTCTATAGAGTTTACTGGATAGTGACAAAATGATTCGTGTCGATATTGGACGGGTCCAGGCTGAAAATTCCAGGTCATTTAAGCTTTGAATTTGGTAGTTTTGACCATAGTCTGCAAACTCGGCCGAGTTGGACGACACCGATCCAATTTTTGACCGAATTATGAGGCGGCCGATTTTTCAGAGAAAACTGGGTTGAACAGTGGTAACTCGCGAATCAAGCGAGTCTTGAACGATTCCATACCGATTCAGGGCGATTCTCTTCTAGATGAGCCGATTTTGCCTTTTCTTTGTGTCAAATTGGGTTTATCGGGAAGAAGAGTTTTTCATTCGGGATAAAAGAACGACAAACCTGTGGAGAAGAAAGGCAACTAGAGACATCTTAAATGGACTTGGTGTACCAAGTTCATTAAATATAGAAATATAAAAAACATTTGGTTCATACTGAACCAGGACCAACCAAAAAACTCTGATGGGGAGATGGGGCCACGGGTGAGATTTAATGACATATAAAAGGCTGCCTCCAGTTTTCCTTCTCCTCTCCATTTCGGTCCTAATTGGATCCATACATTTTCGTAGTTTTTTGCATTTTGCTTTTGAATTGTTTTTCCATGTTTTCTAACTCCTTTTTGTTTCCTTTTCTTCCTTTATTTTTCTTCTATATATATATATTTTATTTATCAATTTTTTTCTATTTTTTGTCTAAAAAATCCGAGTTTCCGATCCGATTCAGTCAATTCCGATTCTCCGTGCAAGTGACCGATTCCGATTCCGATTTTTCCTTCTATGGTTTTCACAGCCATGTATTAGAAATAATCTGGATCATAGGATCTCATATGGATGGGATAGATTTTCCTGAAACTACCTAATGAAGTCCATACCAATTGAGAGTTTTCCCAATATTGTTGGTGTGCATGGATGTTTTGGTCTTATGCAGGTTTATTTGGGTCCAGTTTGAATCAGATATTGTTCCATGTATTTCCTGTGGTACACCATAATTTGAATGCATGCTCCTGAGAAATTACTAATATCTCAATGCCCTTGTGAGAGACAGCTCCTCCCCCCTCCTGATTTCTCTTTGAATTTTCAAATGATCTCTCTTTTCTTTGTTTTGAAAGGGTTTATTTGGCATTCTATGTTTGTAGAGGTATGCATGAAGGGCTTCAGCACCTAATCAATTGTACAAATTACAAAATTCATGCAAGTCCTAGGGAAATGGGGTCTATGCCAATAACTTGTGTTGCAGAGTACCCAGCATTGAGCACTAATACTAATAGTGGGTTTGCTTGTGATTTGAGTTTAGCCCTGATGTGTTAATGGTATTTGTGTTTTGCACGGGGAAATGATAGGCGTGTCATTTACTAGCTTTGAGTTTGCAGATCTGGGTCTATTTTGGTTCTTCATGTTCTGGATTGTAACCATGTTGAGTTGACACAAATCTCAAATGTAATACTAGATAGTCAAATGGATGAAGCCAGCCTTCCTCCACGTTCTTTATGTTTTGAAATCTTTGCATAATTCTTTCATTATCTACACCATCAAAATTAATCATTCTCAATGTAAGTAACCAAATAATCATTCATCCATTGATCTCCCATGCTATTCCTCAATCGGTTTTTCACCACATTCATTGCCAAAAAATGCCCTTTCAACATTAGCAGCTGTCACTGGCAATATCAATGAATATCTTGAAATGGAATTATCAGCAATGAATGTGGTGAAAAACCGATTGAGGAATAGCATGAGAGATCAATGGATGACTGATTGTTTGGTTACTTACATTCCATATGATTAATTTTGATGGTGTAGATAATGAAAGAATTATGTAAAGATTTCAAAATATAAAGAACTGGAGGAAGGCTGGCTTCATCCATTTGAATGAAAGAATTATGATTGTCTGATTCAGGAATAGCATGAGAGATCAGATGAATGATTGTTTGGTTATTTACATTAAGAATGATTAATTTTGATGGTATAGATAATGAAAGAAGTATGCAAAGATTCCAAAATATGAAGACACAAAGGAAAGCTCGTTTTATCGACTTGACTATCTAGTTACTAATTTTGTTACTTTTTAACTACTTATATTCTGCCTACTCGTGAGCAAATTCCTGAGTCCGTCCCTGGTTATTTAGAAGTAGATTATTTATGAAAAACAAATGTACATATTGTTTTGGTTTGTAAGCATATTGTATGCGTAGGGTCAACGGTTCACAGAAAATCTAATTATAAGGGGAAAAAGGTTAATTATTTGGCAATGGTTAACTGATATGAGTACTCGCAGTTGAGTACCCGCACTGTACTCGCACTTAAACTGCCATAATTGTTTGTGGGGACCGCAACCGTTTCAAAACTGTAATTTTGTTTTACAAATATTAATAGTAATATTGTGAAGTATTTATATCTATACAAGACAAGTATTTATATCTATACAATGAACTACATATATGATATATGAATTTTTCTTAAATAACCGTACCTGCACATTTTTTTGAAAAATCCTCGTGTCGTACCCGCATTAGGGGACCACACAACCGTTCTAAAACTGTAATTTTGTTTTACAAATATTAATAGTAACATTGTGAAGGATTTATATCTATACAAGACAAGTATTTATATCTATACAATGAACTATATATATGATCTATGAATTTTCCTTAAATAACTGTACCCGCACTTTTTTTTGAAAAATCCTCGCGTAGTATCCGCATCAGGAGACCACACAACCGTTCCAAAACTGTAATTTTATTTTACAAATATTAATAGTAACATTGTGAAGTATTTATATCTATACAAGACAAGTATTTATATCTATACAATGAACTACATATATGATATATGATTTTTTTTTAAATAACCGTACCCGCACTTTTTTTGAAAAATCCTCGCATCGTACCCGCATTAGGGGACCACACAACCGTTCTAAAACTGTAATTTTGTTTTACAAATATTAATAGTAATATTGTGAAGTATTTATATCTATACAATGAACTATATATATGATATATGAATTTTTCTTAAATAACCGTACCCGCACATTTTTTGAAAAATCCTCGCGTCGTATCCGTATTAGGGGACCACACAATCGTTCCAAAACTGTAATTTTGTTTTACAAATATTAATAGTAACATTGTGAAGTATTTATATCTATACAAGACAAGTATTTATATATATACATTGAACTACATATATGATATATGAATTTTCCTTAAATAATTGTACCCATATCTTTTTTGAAAAATCCTCGCGTCGTACCCGCATTAGGGGACCACACAACTGTTCCAAAACTGTAATTTTGTTTTACAAATATTAATAGTAACATTGTGAAGTATATAGCTCAAACAAGATAAGTATTTATATCTATACAATGAACTACATATATGATATATGAATTTTCCTTAAATAACCGTACCCGCACCTTTTCTTGAAAAATCCTCGCGTCGTACCCGCATTAGGGGACCACTCAAATATTTTTTACATATGACACTAGATGACGTCTGAAAGTATTTATACCTCTGCACTAAAGTATTTTTACCTATGTGGTCAACTATTTTTGTTAGAGGAAGGTTGACGCGGTGATGATTGGGTAAGGTTGATGCGGTGATACGGGGTCCCCACTACTTCATTAGAGGAAGGTTGACGCGGATCATAGAGGAAGGGTGTTGCTGGAATTTTAGAATAATAATTAGTGGGGAACATATAATATCTTTTTAGAATAATAATTAGTGGGACCATATAATTAGTGGGGACCATAGTACATTATTCCTATAAGTGCGGGTACTGTAGCGTGGGTACTAAAATAATTATTCTAAATCAACAAAGTTAACTATATTTTTTAATTTAATGGTTTATCAACAAAGTTAACTATATTATTCAATTTAAGTCAAAGAATTCTAAAGTTGAAAATGAGAAACAAACAAACACGTTGATAGGTTTATATCATATATTGTATCGTTTAGGTTTTGTGTGTTTTATATGAATGAAAATATTGTCAAATAACTACCATCCAAAATGTTCAATTTGAAATCTAGATGTTTAATTATGACAACTGTGAATGTTGTGAAATTAAATTTATTATCCAGCCCTTTAGTATTTACCTTTAGGTTAGCCCCCATTGTTAGTAAAGGAAATTGATTTTAGTATTGATTTTAAGTGAAGAATTTTACTAATGCACGACCGAATTTTTTATCTGCAGCATTTAAAGTAAAAATTCAAAGGTAACATGTCTTTTATAAAATCTCGAATGCAAGCGACTTTTGAAACATGGCAACTATTGTTGGTCACTTTCCTAAACATGGCAACTAGTAAGCATTAAGCAAGTATGCACGACCAACGAGTTCAACATTATTAACTTTATGTAATGAATTTGATAACATCAAAGCCAGAAAATTCTTCTGAAAAATATCAAACGATAAAAAATCCACACAAATTATAGTTGAACATTGTTTCTTCTTTCAAATGTCTCATGCTCATAATAAACTATTTGAGTCTTAAAAGTTCAAAAAAACCACTTCTTTTTCTCTGCTTTCCCTTTCGCCTTAATCTTCTTCTCCTTCGCCTTCTCATCTCCATCATCCTCCTCATCACTTGATTCAGAACTAACAATTTCATCCACTGTATCCTCTCCAGTACTCTTTCCACTGGACTGATCCAGCCGAGCAGCATCCATAGCCCACTTCATCAGCTTCTCCACCTCATCCTCCGTTCCCTCATCACTAATGCCCCCACTATCCACAGATCCAATAACATGGTCCGATCCAACGCCTCCTTTGAGCTTCGCGAATCTCGACTCCAGATCATCAACATCAGAATTAGATGGAGAAGGGACCGACGGTTTGGATCTAAGGGCATCAAATCGGCGAGTCAAATCAGGATCCAGAGAGGAAAAATGAGAATCGGAGGAGATGGAGTGGGAATTCAGGCGGACCTTGAGGAGGACATCATCCTGGGCCGCCCGGAGGAGCTCTTCCACCGCCGCTTCGTCGCCGCCGGCGCCACCGTCGGTCAGTTTTTTATTTCTCTTGTCGCTACTCATGAATTCTTTTTCTTCTTTTTGTTTGTTTTTATTATTTTTTTTTCTCGGCAGATGGAAAGGAAGAGTCTGTAATTCTGTAGGCGGGCCCAGCCGACGGAAGAGAATGATTTGGACTTTGGAGAGTTTGTTTTATTTTTAATTTTTGTTAATTTTTTTCCGCTATCTTTATTTATTAGGAATTCATATCACTTTAGGTAACTCAAAATTTGATTTAGATCCGGACCGTCGGATCTCGTTTGGCACGAATATTAAAGGTACGCGTACATTTCACCTCGGACCGGATTGATCCGGATTCTGATCGGACGGTCCGGATATAAATTCAAAATTTGAGTTACTTGAGAGATCTAGACTCCCTATCAAAGATAGATAGACAGAGCCTCCCGTCCATTATCAGCTAACTCTAAATCTGAGCCGTTGGTCTATTGACGGCACCGTTTTCTGCAATAGTAATCGACAATACTTGATACTTGCTCTTCCGTTGGATGAACCGTCAGTTCAGTTTATTGTTAGAAGCATTCTGTGAACGCTTAGAAAGGATTCTAAAAATCGAGGAGGTCGTTTGATGGGATGAAAGCATTTAAAAAGGTAAAGATATGTTTGTTATTTAGAAATTATGTATGGAGTCGTGGAACATTTAAAAATGCAGATATTAATTGTTATCATTAATTTTAAAAATCAAGATATATAGAATGCGTCCAGCCTATCACTGACTTGAAGAAAGGGATAAATTCACGAGACCCTCTCCACTTTCTCAACTTTTCATTTATGAGAAATTGTACTCTTAATCTTTTATTTATGACAATCGATCATCCTAACTATTAATCTTACTAATTTATATGCATTTTTCTTAACTGTATTTTGGTCTGCGCACCTCAAAGTGATATTCTGATTTATATGCATTTTGGTTATTGTAGTTTTGCTTTGGTAAGGATAGGGCCAGTAATCATCAATTGAACTCTCAACTGCATTCTTCTACCTGGAACTAGAACTTTAAGTTGTTATTGCTAAAGATAAAACTTGTACGTGATATCTCGCACGGCCAACTCTCGAGTAAAATGATCAATTTATGGCATATGTAAAACTTAACTAAACAAATAAATAAAAAATAAACAAAATTTCACTATTTTGCTGTTTCTGCTTAATCACCTGTGAACGCATTTTATCACATTTTGGCACGATGCCACAATGCCTCACGCACGCCCCCCCCACGCCCCCCCCCCCCCCCCCCGTAAAACATTATGATGGCTTTCTTATACGAGTTACTTGCTATCCAGGATTCATGAAAAGGCTAATCAACAAGTATAATCTAGGACAAACAAGTTATTGAGTGGAGTAATTGACCCAACTTTTCTTTGATTTTTTCAGAGCTTTTAAAAAAATAAAAATAAGGGAAATATAGAAATGATATCTGTTTCAAACAATCCAATTTAAAAACAGCAAGAACTATCATTTTTCTTTATTATTTCTTTGGTAACCTATTGGACAGGTAATGTGAGCAAAAAAGTTAAAATGCGTTATGGAAATATAGGAGTAAACTCCAGGTTTTGCCGTATTATATAACAATTATTCATGGTTTGCACGGTTTTATTTTATAGGAAAATATAGGAATAAAGTTATGCACGGTTTTATTATTTTATTTTTAAATGAATGTCATTCAATCCAAAGCTGTGCTACTAAAGAGGATGAAGGCGTTCGCTTGGGGTCAAACTTTGGAGATGGATAAACATTAACTTTGCACGAGAGGGTGCTATTATAATCTTAGAGCGGACCTGACTCGATCATCGGCGCCCTAAAATTCTCTAAATTTGTTTAAAACTTGATTTGTACCTAGTTATTTATACAAATAATTTGATTGACTTTATAGAATTTTGAAGTCCTCGCTAATTGAAAATTATAGCAATAATTCTACAACATTTCAATAATTCATTATTCTAGCTAGGATCATCAATCCTCTAAATGTTTTAATAAAAGACCAAAGTTAGATAGTTTACA
The DNA here is from genome assembly GCA_025461045.1 of Carex parvula. Taxonomy (NCBI): domain Eukaryota; kingdom Viridiplantae; phylum Streptophyta; class Magnoliopsida; order Poales; family Cyperaceae; genus Carex; species Carex parvula. The sequence continues at coordinate 1,776,015 of JAJGRW010000063.1, forward strand.
ACTTTAATTATAAATTAAGTTTATTTTCTCAACCAGGAACAGGACAATACTCAATTCACTGAGAAAGAAAACACCCTAGATATTATATCTGTATAATAAAAAACCATATTACATGTTCAGTAAACAGAGAAGCTAGCCGATCATTGATTCTTCAAAGCACAAGTAATACTTCAAAAGAGAGAATAAAAAAAACCACAGCACAACTTATTAATTAACAATCAACAACAGGCTTTTGCTTGACATCTCCAGGAAAACCCTGTTCAGATCCCTTGCATCCATCCGCTTGCTTTCGGTTTGGTTTTGCCTCTTGAAGCATCAACAACACATCCCGCATTGACGGCCTATCATCGGGGCTCTTGCTCGTGCAGAGAAGCGCCACTCTAAGCATGAGTGTCATTTCCTTTCTCACTTCCTTGCACCGGGCCCCTGCTGTTGGGTCTAACACTTCCCAGGCCCGTCCGTCAGCTGCTCTAAGCACTCTGCTTCTTACCCAATCGACAATGCTGTTCCCTTCACCGTATTCTGCTTCCACCGATCTCCTTCCTGTTAGTATCTCTAGTAGTACCACCCCGTAGCTATATATATCACTTCTTTCATCCACTTGTAGCGTGTATGCGTACTCTGTACGTAGAGGCAGTAAAAGGAGTCGTTAATCGGTATAACATAACAAGTTGAACAACTAAAAATCAATAAGTTATGGTGCTTAAAAAAACTGAACAAGTCTAATTAATTAGAATTTCAAACTGTATCTTAAATCACCTGATTTGGTAAGTATCTTTTATTTAGGGGAGATTGATTATTGAAGGAATCTTTTTGAGGGACAAAAAGTTGCTCAAGTTTGAAATGTGCAAAAAAGAATTCTGCTAAAGCCATGCTAAATGATTAAAGCCAATGACAAGTTCTCAGTCAATGAGCATCGATCGATCAACTTTCCCAGCTTTATATTTTGTTGTATTTTTTCTTTTTCTTTTGCTCTTTTCTTTTATTATTTGTTCTTTTTGCATGCCATGCCCAAGTAACCCGAACAAAATGACTGTTCAAAAAGTAAGAAAAAGGAAATGCAATACAAATTCAAGTTGCTTTTGCAGAATGTTATAGAAGCGCGCGGTACCGTATTTATAATTAAGGCTAAATATCATTTGGGCCATTAGCATTTCAAAAAGTAACTTTCTAGACGGATAATTAACTCTATATATCTCTAGGGTTGGCGTTGTTAATTAATCAAATCATTGAGTAACTTTCTTGAAAGCCACCATATCTAATGTAGTCATACCTGGTGCGATGTATCCACAAGATCCAGCAATCACCGACATGTACTGATCAGCACCGTTGATTATCTTTGCTACACCAAAATCTGCTACTCGTGCCTCCATGTCAGCATCGAGCAGTATATTGCTAGGTTTCAAGTCGCGATGCACCCACCACTGGTCGACAGTCGTGGTGTAAATAGCTCAATCCTTGCGCCACACCAACGGCTATCTTATATCGCGTCTCCCAGTCAATTACAACCTTTGCGCCTTTCTTCTCGCCGCCGCCTCCATGTAAAAGCTCCTCAAGGCTACCATTCGGCATGTATTCGTAAAGTAACATTGTGGTATCACTGTTACTGCACCAGCCCAGAAGCCGTACTATGTTTCTATGACGTATCGACCCGAGCACCTCCACCTCAGCCATTATCCTCTGTCCATCAGTCACCTTGACTTCTCTTTTAGCCACACAGTCTTCTTGCTTCTTTGGCTGCCAAAGCTTCTTTACCGCTATGACGTCACTGCTCGGCAATTTGGCCCGATATACAGTGCCATGGACCCCACGCCGATGATCCCCTCAGCACCTACACACACTTGGCCACATCCTCTGCAGTGAAACTCAGCTTCTGAAATGTCATCATAGGCCATGGGTTCTGCCTCTCCTTCCTTCATTTCTGCTTTCTGCTGTGCAAATCTCGTGCCGAGTGCTAATACAACAATTCCAGCTACTGCAACTGCAACTGCTGCAACCCACATATAGCTGCACCAGCAGACCCTTTAGCACTATGTTTCCTCCTTCATTGTTAGATGGACATGGTTTATCAACAGCTTCACCGCAAAGCCCGGGATTACCTGAAAGGACCCATGGCTGCATGTTCTTCAACATTGGACCTGACCAAGGCACCGGCCGGCTAACCGGTTGTATGACAGATCAAAACTTTCCAATGTGGTACAATTGCTGAACTGAAATGGAATCAATCCGGTTAGACTGTTCCATGAGAGATTAAGTTCGGTAATAGAAGGTAAAGATGCAATTCCCTGGGGATCTCACCGGTTAGCCGGTTCTTATCCAATTTAATGCTCAAAAGTTTATTGCATTGGCTATGTCAATTGGAATATTCCCAATTAATCTATTTCCATCAATCTCAATCTTGTAAATGTTCCTACAGCCGGACTCGAAATTTGGTATCACGCCTTCTAATTTGCAATAACTAGCTGATAGAACCTCTAGCCTTGGGGCCTTCCAAATCAACTCTGGGAGTAAACATCCTAATGGGTTACCAGTTACATTCAAATATTCCAAGCTAATACTAACAAATAAATCTGATGGGATTGGACCTGATATCAAGTTTTGACTCAAATCCATGTAAGTGAGATTGGGCAATGAACCAAAACCGGTAGGAATCGGACCGGTTAGCCGGTTGTTCTCAACTCTTATCCGCCAGAGTGTTGAACAATTTCTGAGATTATTTGGCATGGCTGAGGTGAACCGGTTAGAGAAAAGTATCAATCGAACAAGTCGGTTTCTGGAACAAAGATTGGGTGGGATCGGACCAGTAAGGAAATTTGTTGACACATCAAGCCGCTCTAGTCTCTGCTTCAAACCCAAATGCTGGGGAAGTTTACCAGTGAGTGAGTTGTTCCAAAGATTTAGGACTTCAAGATTTGGTAAATCACCAAAACCCACTGGTATTGAACCAGACAGATGGTTGCTCATAAGGTTAATTAGGGTTAGGTTGACCAATTGAACTAAATGATCAGGGATGGAGCCATTTAACTTGTTATCTGACAAGTCGAGTACCTTTAGTTCTTTCAAATTTGAAAATTCAACAGGAATTGTACCGGAAAACTGGTTCTTGAAAAGAAAAAGTGATTCGAGCATTTTGAGTTTACCAAGCTCAGGAGTTAACAGCGCTGAGAGATTGGCAGATGAGATATCTAAATATTGGAGTTTTGATAACTGGCCAAATGAAACTGGGATGCCACCATAAAAGTTATTATAACCTATTTCTAAATGTTCAAGGAGTGATAGTTCACCGAGTTGATCTGGTAAATTTCCGCCAAGTAAATTACCGGCAAGATAAAGATACCGCAATTGGGGTAATCTGCCTGTCTCGGATGGTATACTTCCATTGAAGAAGTTACCACCAAAGTTGAGATACTGTAGATTTGTGAGATTGGAGATTGTATTAGGGATCGGTCCCGTGAAGCTGTTACTATATGCATTTAGTGTGTTGAGGAGCTTCAAATTAGAAATGGTGGAAGGGAAGGTGGAATTGAAGTTGTTATGACCTATATCTAGCGAGACTAAATTGTGAAGGTCAAATATGACTGACGGGAGGGGTCCGGTGAAGTTGTTTCGGCTAACATTGAGGTGAGTTAGGGTTCGAGAAAGCAGGTGCAATTCTGGTGCAATTGTACCAGAGAGATTGCGGTTTGATAAATCAAGCGATGTCACCTCACCGGTGATAGAATCACATGTTATGCCAGGCCAGTAGCACCATGGCGGGTCCAGTGTAGGTGAAGAGTAGTTTTCAATGGATGCATAAGTCCAGTTGCGGAGGGTAAACAGCGGGTCATGGAGAGAGGATTTTAGAGAGAGGAGAGCAAGGAGAGGGAGTGGTGCTGTAGAAGCATATGTGATAGCAAAAAAGATGGAGAGGAGTAGAGAGAAGAGATAACTCATGGTGTGGTTGTGGTAGAAAGAGATGAGGAACAAAATTGAGAGTGAAAGGGGTGATAAAAGGGAAGGGAAAGAATGCATTTCCATTAGTCATGATGGATTTGGGTCGGTGGTGGTGATGATGATGGCTTCTTTCTTTGAGCGTGGCTTGGTTGAAATAAGAGCTCTCCCTCTTCTGATCTCTTTCTCTCTCTTGTTCTCTTTCTTTCTTTCTTTCTTTCGACTGAGCATGCATCATGCGATCTTTTACATTTCCATATGCATTTTATATATATTTGGTCGGCAAATTTTTGAATTCGTATTTTCTGACATGATATCTTTAATTGCACATGTCTTGCCTTGACCCTAATGTAGTCATGTAGTAATTTAGCATGTGATCACTTTGGCTTATAATTAATTGTTTCCCCTAATCACAGTAGAACAATAATGCAAGATAACTGAGCAACTGTGCGACTCGCCGGCTAACCTTAAAAAAAAAGACTAAGCAACTGTGTGGTGCCTATCTATGCAATCCTGATACATTTAAAATTTTTTTGAATAAAAAATGAGAGTCATGCCCTCATTTGTATTTGTATTGATATCAAGTTCGGTTACATGAGAATGGTAACTACCAATTAAAAACACAAAGAAAAAGCTCAAACAATTGAGCAATTACATTTGAAAAAAAGGAAGGGAAATAATTGAAAAGCCAGTTGTTGTACGTATGTCTTTGTTCGACTCTCTGAAAATTCTTGCCCCCTTCTCCCTCCACAGCACGAACTGCGTGATTACCAGTATTTCCCTTGATCTTATACTGTGATTACTATCAATGATATCATCCGTATACCTTACCAATACCTGATGTGGATCCAAAATTAATGAGCTCAGTTGTAGATGCTACCTCCTCGTATAATGCCTTAGCAAACGTACACAAATTGAACATGGGATTTACTGTCTCAGCTTGCATCTTGCATAGAACACACCTATTAGGCATAATCCATCCTCTCTTAATTAGATTATCCAACGTGAGTATTCTATTCAATCTCATAAGCCAACCAAAGAAACTCATTCGTGGAGGCACTTTAAGTATGAGTTCTTTTTTTTATTAATATGCTGTTAGAAAAATAGAAAAGGTCAAGTATAAACATCACATTACTGGCCATAATACATACTTACTTTTAAAACATTCATATACTAGCCTATTTCTGACAATTTTTTATACTAATTTTGGTTCTCTTGTTCTATAATTTTCAAGTTGATTAAAATAACTTTTCCTTTTTAAAATTATTTTTGAGCTCTCTAATTAAACATTTTTTCTGCTCTTCTACTGGATGATGGTCTTTTGGACTGTGAGAGCAGCTGTTGTCTCTTTCATTGCACTTTAGAACTTATACCTCGTCTTTTTATTTTATGGGTTCTTTTTCTTTGATCTTATTCTTTGATGTTCCTTGGTAGGCAAAAGGTGAGGAAAGAGAGAGAAAAAGGAAGGAGATGCGCATGACATTGAGTCATCTTTCGTGGGGGGCCATTTTGATAGGAGGATAAATTCAGGATAGATCATGCAAGCGTGACCAAAATGCCCTGTTGGTAATAAAATTGCGTGTCTGTGGCGTGAAGACTTGTTGGGCTTCTTATAGACAGGGTATTGCTGCATGGATTGTGTTTTAAAAAAACAAGGGCTGCTAAAGTCTCTCAAATTTATCCCATCAAAAACAATTTGTGAATCATAGTACGTCCCCTGTGTTATTCATGTTTTGAAGGTTAATAATCAACATCACAAAATAGTATAACATCGAAAAAATTTTGGATGCTTGCAAGATTTGGAATCTATTTTTCTATTAAGTTTTCATTAATTGATGTATGTATATTGCAGCTTAAATATACATACATGCATATTCATACAAAGAAAAATTACAAGAAGGATATTGAGAACAGGAAACTAATGAGGTGTAAATTAATGAGCATATATTACTACATAAAATCCTAATAATAAATGACATCAACAATTAAAAAAACTCAAGGTGTTAATTGTGATTGCATATAATTATTAAGCAAGAAATCATGATCAAAGCTCTCAAATCATCTGCAGTTTGCATATAGTGATATACTAATCAATAACAGAAGACATTCCAAATATATTACATAAAATATCATCAATTTAATTAAGGACAATTTGTCTTGGAACCAATTGAGTTCGAGTGTTTTTTAGGATGCAATGAGAGTCAACATCTCCAAATCATTGATAATTATAATTTTTTATTAAGTTTGATATTTAGAATGTTAAAATGACGGAGTATTTAGAATATTTTTTTAATCTCTCATTATAATATCCACCACATTCCGACAATCCACGCTTGTTAGAAATAGGATTTAGCAATTTGGGTGCGGAGTTTTTCCTTTTCTTTGTTAATATGTAAATATAACCTTTTATCAATATATTAATTGTTGGTGGCAAACCGCCAATCTTAAAAAAAAAAATATTCACCACATTCTTACTTCTTAGGACGTCCCTATTAAAAAATAGCTAAGTAAAAAACCAAGAAGTATACATATAACCAAGAAGTATCCTGCTTTTTCCTTTGCTTTATTTTATTTTATTTTCTTTAGCTTAAGCTTGTTTGAGCGTCTTTTTGTTTTTTTTTTTTTCATTTGCAAACTACAAATATTTTGTAACTTGCAATATCAATTAAATATGAAATGGACTTCTATTTTTTCTTAAAAAATAACCAAGAAGTATACATTCTTATTAATGAAAATCGTAAAATGAAAAGTTGCCATCTTACCCTTAAAAAAAAGGAAAACCAAGAAGTACGAAATGGGAAGGTTGTATAATTAGTTCTTTGGGGATAAAAATCAGAAGATGTGAATCATATTGTAGGAAAGTGATTTGAGTAAATGAACAGGATCGAGGAGGTGGGAACAGAAACATCTGAGAAATTAAGTCGGTGGGGAATGGGGATCCGGTACGATTAATGGTCCCTGTGCCGCAGGTTGTACTGGAAGCTGCAACATTCGGTTGGTCGTGACTCGTGTCACTGCAACTTTGAATTTGATGAACTCCGTTGATTCTCTCCAACGACGGATGGGAATTACAGACATCAATCGAGTTTTGTTTCGACGATATATTGAGATCTTGCGCGCGTAACTAATGGCAGGGTGCATAATAATTATTTTTTTGCTGGGTAACTGCTTGTAGGGGTGCATATATAGTTTAGAATTCAAATCTTCCAAAAAAAAAAAAATTAAAATTAAAATTTGAATATGGACGTAAATCTTAAAACAGCCTCATAAAATTTTAAATTTGTAAGAATTAACTCAATTTTTACATTGTAAAAGATCCGTGTCCATAATTTGAATGAAATTTTAGTACCACGCATATAGAGTAGTAAAAACGTGCCGTGCCGTGTTGTGACTAACACGTTATGATTTTGGTATCGTGCCGTGATCAAGTGAACAGTCACACATGATATGCAGTGCCGTGCTGTAATCAAAATATCGAAGGTGGTCACGACACGCGAATAGTCACGGCATGCGAGTCACGTCTTGCCCAAACGTGCCGTGTCCAAACGTGACTGGTCACGTTTGTCACGTTTGGTCATGTTTAACTATTTTTTTTTTCATAATTTAGGTTAGTTTCAAAATTCACCATTTTATCAAGATCTAATGGTTCTAATTACACGTGACCGGTGACTCGCGTGACCACGTGCCGTGCCGTACCGCACTGCGACCAGATCTTTTGTGTGATGTGTTGTGCCAAATTTTCAAAAAATGACCACGACACGTGAATGGACACAGCACGTAACAGTTACACGTGCCGTAACGTAACCCTACTGTTCTGTGACGGAGCCGACTCCGCCGTACCATTTTTCCCACTATACACGCATATGTGTAGCACACGTTTCGTAGCCACTAACAACTAGCTAGGACTCATGGTATACTGCTTTCTCATTGATTTTCCGTAGTTGATGCTATGCTGGAAAGTATGTCAGATGATTTTAACTCATTAGAGTTGTACGACAACATAATTAGAATTAAATCCCATTAAGGAGCTCATATTCGGTTTGTCTTAATCCGTGAGTAAAAATTAAGGAATCTTAATTCAGAAGTAGAGATGCTTTAAGGTCCGGATAAAAAATAAAAAGAGATTAAAAGAGGTGATATTAATCCTCATTAAAAAATTGGTGATTTGGTAAGACCAAACGACTAAACAAGTTAAAAAAATAAAAAAAAATAAGAAAAAAGGCTTAATCCTTTGTTGTCAAACAATATCAAATGTTATATATTATTAGAAAAACAAAAAGTTGTAGAGATTCTTGACGTAATTACATAATAGGTGAAGGTGACGACTTTGTTATGGTGAGGTAACTCAAATTTTGAGTTTTGATCAGACCGACTGATATATTTTGACACGAATATTAAAAAGATTCTATCAAAAGTAGAGTCAGATTTTCATACCATGAGAATCAAAAATATATTTTAAAGGTCAATATTGACCTGAAGTATAACATTGACTATTTTTGGATAAATCTGAAAAGTTTCCAACATGAATGCTTCGTTATTAGGTGCCAATACAGTCTTGCTACGGATGAATTATGATGATTCGGAGGATCTAATCTGGTAATTATCCGATGGTTCCAATACCCGATGATTCCACCTCAGTTATAAATTCCCCTGTTCGGCAAATTGCTCCGGTATAAATTCCCCTCAGTTAAGAAAAAATAACAGAGAAATATACAGAATTTCTCTCTCAGACGGTGGAATTCCTGGGTGCGAATCTGAGCGATTCTAATCCCAACCATTCAAACGATGAAATTCAGAATTCTTTGAAGAAGTCAATTTTTGTGTACGAATATCAAAATATGTGAACGGTTGAGATTGGAATCGTAGGGACCCTGCGATCCCAGAGGATCGCAGCAGATTTATTTCCTGGGATTACTAGATCAGTATACAGTGAATCCTGTGCAACCGTATCAATCTGTCTATAGACATGACTAGGTCCCTAGATTACACGGCCACAATTTTCAGGTTTGCCTTGCGCAAAAAACTAAATGCGCGTTAAAAACATCCTTAAACTTAGGAAGACTATAATGATTATCAAGTAGGCTTTAATGATTATCAAGTGGGGTCTGAAGACTGCAGAGGAAACCAGTGTTCTAAATAGCGTGTTATTGTTTTTCAGGTCTTAAACGATAAATTATGTGATAAAAGTGCGTTATTTCAGCTACAGCCGCTATAACAGTAATAGCGGTACACTATAGTGCGTAGCGTGTAGCGCAAATAACGCACATTATGCTACATAGGTTTTTATTTTAAGGCCCAAACTAAATTTTTTTTTATGACCAAATTTTTTCAAGACCCAGATTGCTTTTGCTTTTAATTAGAATAATATAGATAGTTTATTATGACATGATGCTTAAATTATTTTGAATAGAAAAAAATAATTAGTTTATGTCATGATGCTTAGATTAGTTTGAATAGAAAACAATATATAGTTTATGATATTGCTAGAAATATTTTGAATATAAATTTGGACTTTACACTGGTTTAATATGAATATTATAATTCCTTAATCAATTTAATTTTACTTATTGTTCTATGAGACTTTAGCTAGATAATGTTGATAATTAGTAAAACTATAGAATATAATTTTGAAAGAAAAAATATTATGTAGGATAATTTTTGTTATAGCTACATTATTTGGGATATTTTTTTTTTTACTTTTGTGCAATGCCGCAATAATTACTATTTAGAAATCTTAGAGAAACTACATAGAATGAAAAAGGGAATAAGGTGGAACAGCTCTCATAAAAAAGAAAAGAAAGGCCCAAATATTGAAAGAGTTTAGGAGCCGGTAATGCCTTTCAGTTTTATTCCTCAAGTTTACTCTATCTGGGCCTCAATTGACCAAGAAAAACCGGGCCTCTTTTCTTTATACCAACTCTTCACGGAAAACTAAAAAGAGTACTTGAATAAACTGACAGGAAAACCACAGGATCAGAGAAATGCATTTGCCAGAAAGAATAGTTGCAGCACAAGCAACAGCCGACCACACGATGAAGGTTGTGGCTGCACAAGCGCATACCTTTCCAGAAATGCAAGCAGCGGCAGGCATTGCAGTAAAGGCTGCTGTTGCGCATGCACCTCCTGTTAGAGATGCAGCGTTGCGGTTGCAATTAAGAAGCAGCTGATCAGACAACGAGAGCTGTTTGTCATGTCGCTGGCTGGCTGCGGAGGCAATGTCTACACCTGAGGGGCGGGAGAAGATTGGAAGGGTTACGTTGCATGTTGCGGATCACATCATCGATCCATGAGGCCAGCAGACCTTACACAGGTTAGCACTAGTACTCCCTTCTTTTATTTCCTCTTTCATTAACAAATAGCATGCGGCATTATTGGCCATTGGATGCTCAATTTAGTTAATAATTTTGATAAAATTTCTGTACTTTTTTGTATAGAATGCTAGCAATCATTTAGAAGAAGATGAAAATTATGTATTATATATTTATGGATTGCATATGCATGTGTACCCCTTTTGTGGGTGAGAATTCCATCTGACCATCTGTCAAAGTACGATCGAGTGCGAGAATTTCATCTAACAAAATCTAATTAAGGGTTTCATTCCAGTCTACCGATATGTCAAGAAAGCAGTAGTCATTGCGAATGAATCATACTCGGAGACCCGATCGAAAAAAGAAAGCAGAGGAGTTCTAGCTAGCTAGGGTTGCATATTTCATTAAGGCTGTCTTTTCTTTTCTTCTGTATATTTTTGCCTTTTAAATTGAGTGCTTACAGCTTGATAACAGATCATTAATTAATTACCTACATTTTGATTGTTGATCTTACTAATATTGCTCGCTTTTTTGTTTTCTTTTACAATACGAAAAAACTGTCTTAATTATGGCCAAATTTTATACAATTCTAGTTAAATGCCAAAGTTCAATAAAATAAATATAAAATTATTTTGAAAATTAGAAATGACGTCGATTTATATGGTGATTACATACTTAATTTGTCAAAAAAAAATCAACATGTACAGTAACAAAAAATGAATTAGATTTTTAATTATATTTCTATTGCAAATTTTAAACCTCACTAAATTATATTGAAGTCTGAGTTTTCATTATGTCAACGTCCAAAAAAATGAATTGATTCAGACTTAAACTAAATAGCAGACATTAAAAATAGAATGCATGGAATGCCTCTATATATATATTCTTAGCTTGCAGCCTATTTCTTTTTTAATTCGTTTTGTTTCTTATCCTGCTAATGAAGAGTTTCACATGTACGCATATGTAAAATATTCAGAAAAATAAGAATCCAATTAAAATTCACCCATTAACCTTATAAAAAAGAATCCAATTAAAAATATTCAAATATTATATCCAAAAATTAAAGGACATATAAGATATTCAATTATTCAGTCTTCTGGACGTCTTTTGCTTTTCCAAGATTCTTTTTCAATTTTACAACTAGTCATCATAAATTAACCCCCTTCGTTTTCATCAAAGAATTTAATTATTTTAATGTAATTCCAATTACTAAAACGAGAAATCCTTGAATTATATGTACAAGCCAGTGGTATAAATTAATTCCCTTCGTGTTCCACAATCAAATTAATTATCAATTATTTCATGCAACCATATTAATCAATTAGGTCATCTATAAATAAAGATGCCAAGGTTGTAACAGTTCAGCAGAAAGAAGTAAAAAAAAAAAAAAAAAAAAAAAATGAATTTGTCAGAAAGAATAGCTGCAGCACATGCGGCAGTCCACCACACCGTGAAGGCCATGGCCGCACACGCTGCGAATACCATCCCTGCAGCTCATGCAACAATCCACAACACCGTGAAGGCCGTGGCTTCACACGCGGCAAATACTATCCCAGCAGTTCATGCGACAGCCCACAACACCGTGAAGGCCGTGGTGCATGCGCCTCTTGTTAGAGATGCATTGTATGTTGCTGATCACATCATTGATGAGGCCAGCAGACCTTACACAGGTTAGTACTTGGTAGTTAGTACCTTCCCTCCCCGGCCCCCCCCTCCCTCCTCCTCTAATTGCTGTTTCTTTTGGATGAGATCTCATCTGTCTAGGAAGAGTATCCTCTCAAATATGTGTAAAAGTTTCCCTTCTCTTTTACGGTACCGGAGATGATGTGAATTCAGCTAGAATTTTATTTCACAAAATCTTGGGAACTCACTGATTTATATATTATGCATGTGTAGGTGGAGTTCCTGTCTACCGATATGTCAAGGAAGCAATAATTGCTGCGAAAACATGAATCTGACGAGTGCTAGGGTAGTATATATATATATTCCATGTAGAACTACCTAGTTACCTGATGATAAGCGAGCATTATTTACATTTTAAAAGTTGGTTCTTGTTGTACTAGTATTGCTCGCTTTTTGGTTTGCTTTTGCAATTTGCAAAAAATTGTTATGGCAGAAATCTATGCAATACTTTTTTCTAATAAGCCAAAGTTTATGTCTTATATACCAGACCTAAATGTCCAAAATGTATCACTAAACCAGTAATTAACTTTTAATCGAACAAGCAAACTATCTCCGATTCTTTAAGAATTCCTGCTAGAAATTTAGTTTTTGTACTTTCCCAGACCTATTTAAGTGCACCTAAAATCTTAAAACAATCATCTAAAAAAAAAAAAATCTTAAAACAAAAAGTGAAATGTTGCTGCATATATTTGTGAGTAAGGGAGAGTATATTAATACGGTGAAAACTAGAAAAAAAAATTATCAGGAGATTCAGGACTGGTACCGTGTACTATTCTTGTGAGCTGGATTAATGTTCGTAATCTGATTAAATTTTCTTTGTAATTATTTAAATCTGGAAAGCAACGGCTCAATTTTTATCTGAAAAGATAACAGTCATACTAAAAAAATTGAAATTTGACAAAAAACCAGCAGGGTCTAAAATTTATGATTATTCTCATATGATATGTATATAATCTGACAATAGGTTTTTTTTTGTTTTTGATAAAAGTGGCTATTACCTCACCAATTTCCATTAAAATTATAACAAAGTTTCTGAGCAAAGGTACCAAACAATTAGTACCAGTACTGGCAGAATAGAAACTCACCTATTACATCACAAGAATCATTCAAGTCCAAAAAAAAAATCTCTGACTAAGCCATATATAACGAAACAAATAAACTAGATTCTCAAATAAACATCACACAAAACAAACTATTAGCCCAGACTATCTCTGAATTCTCACTGTTCAGGCTTCTTCCAAACCTAAGGCTGGCATAGGGCATAGGACAAGCATATTCATAACTTTCTGGTGCTTATAATTTTCAATGCTCAGATTTATAATTTCTTATGCTCTAATTTATAATTCCAATTACCAATTATAATTCAAGAAATTTAAACCCAATTAGTTAATAGGTTTAAATTACAAGTCTGAGCATTGAAAATTATAAGTTAAAGCATTATTTTTTATCTGATACCCGATTAGTTAATGGGTTTGAATTCGATTAGCTATTTAAACCCGATTCACTATTTTTTTTGCCCCCATCCCCCTTCCGCGACAAAAATCCTAGATCTGCCCCTGGCCCTGAGAAATTCTACAAGCAATCTATCTTTAAGAGGTATAAAGCATCCACTAACCAAAGATCCATAATATTATGACAATCAAAAGAAGAAGTTATTGAAAGAAGCTATCCAGTTTCAGTAATATAAGAGCATTGGACAAATAAATGATCAGTGATTTCCAACAAACCACAGAGGGGTCAGTCCACAAAACCTCGACAACCATGTTTTTTAGCTAAATTTAGATTTAGTTAAAATCAAGCCATTAATTTCCAACATCTTCTCAAACAAAGGGACGAATTGAAAATATTTTTTTGTAAGAAGAATTAAAAATATATTTGTAAATAGTTCCTCTTAATATTATATTTTTTTAATATGTATGACTTACACATAATACTAGTATTTGTAAATAGTTCCTATTCATTTGTAGAATTTATGAATCTTTTTATTTAGTTTCTAAAATATTATTATTTGATATCTCATTTACATTATAAAAAATATACAAATACACTGGCTTGAATTTGGGGGGGATTGTTAATCATGTGTATGACACAATTGGAAAATCAAATGTAACTCAAGATGTTGGGAATTAGAAATATTTTTTGCGACTTTGTTCGTGTGAGGTTCGGTGTTGAAGCTGAATATTAATTATTTTGTTATCCACATACGCAAAGTAATAATGTCAAATATCTTTTCACAATTTTTCTGAAAAAAACATAGAATATATAATTTTTTGCTTGCCCCGTAACAACCAATAAATGAAAACTGTACAATTATTTGACAATTTTTTGTATATTAGGACTGTGACAAGTAATAAAATGATTATCAAATTCAAAAAGCAAAACATAAAAATATTTCAAATTATTTATATAGTTCGTTTATCAAATTTGATATAATTTGATATTTTTTGGTTACTGGTTAAGTGTTGAATAGTTAATTTTTCAAATTTTGATCTGATAACTATTTAGTCAGTTGTCATATATAATTGTCAAACAAAATTGTTGTCTATATCACATATTATAATACTATCATATATCCAAAAAGAGGAGAGTTCAAATGCACCATAATTTTTATGCTCCAATATGCTCTACATCCTTTATCTCTATTTTCAAAGTCCGAACAATTGATCTGAACCGTTCAACATGATCTTCAAAATAAAATATGTTTGGAGACCAAATTTTATATTTTTTAGAATTTTTTTACTATTTTTTTAGATAGGTACAATATCATTTTTTTAAGGAGATTCTGGACCATCCGATAAAGTGATATTGTACCTATCTAAAAAAATAGTAAAAAAATTCTAAAAAATATAAAATTTGGTCTCCAAACATATTTTATTATGAAGATCATGTTGAACGGTTCGAATCTACTGTTCGGACTTTAACAATAGAGTAAAGAATTTGGAGTGGAGCACAAAAATTAGGTGCATTTGAACCCTACTCATCCAAAAAAATAAAGAACATATATGATATATATGTATTGATGTTCAGTCTGCTGGACGTCTTTTGCTTTTGCAAGATTAATTATTTTTCAATTTAATCAATAATCAACTAGTCTAGTCATCATAAATTAACTTCCTTCGTCTTCCTCAAATAATTCAATGAAATTCCAATTACCAAAAACGAGAAATCGTTGAATCATCTGTACGCCAGGAGAGATATAGAGTGAGGGCAGTTTTATTATTAAATTTCAATTTTATGATAATAAACGAGAAACACGATGGATACATTTTATTATTAAAAGCATTTTGTAGTGTACCCCCTTCTTGTCCATCCATCCAGTTGTTCACTTAATTATATGTTAACTATGATTTTCTTCTATGTGAAGTAAAAATATATAATTATTAATATTTATATTTTATTAGAACCGCAGACTTAGTGTACTGGTACGAGCCCTCGCCGCTTTTCGAAAATATGTATGTTCAATTCTCCAAAATAGCATCTAAAAAGTTACTGGAGGAGTGTACATGAGCTTTTAATCAAAACATAAATTTATATTTTATCATGAATTGAAGCTCTAGTATATATTTATGTATTTTTTGCAAAGGTTTAACTAGCGTTTATCGAGTCATAGCGGAACGGTTGAAAAAACGGCACTATGGCCATATAGCGCCGCTATAGCGCGAAATATTACTAACAAGTAGTCTCGTAAATTTCTAATTAGGACCGAATTCATAAAGCAATTAATCTGATCATGAGACTTCCCTCAATTTGATAAAGAAAATGTTAATTTTTAATATAAAATAATTATTGTAGAAAATAATATTGCCTTCAGTAAGTAACATGATGAACCACACAATAATTCAACGTAGCAATACAAAAGAATTCATTGTCTTTAAAATGTTAAAAAAAAAAAAAAAAAGTATCATACAAGAGTCATCCGAGCAGAAAATGATATTTTCATTTTTTTTTTTCACTAGAATTGCTTAATTTCATCACCTATTCGTCATATTAAAAATTATTTATCACTATTCTGTCATATTTTTAAATTAATCGGGGTAGCAAATTATAATTGATAGCAATGGAATAATAAAAAATATATTTGTATTGTATTATACATTTTAAAATAAATGTCAACTATAGTGAAGGCACTACTTATATATCTGTATATGCAAAATAGTTTCTATACATCGAAATATGTACTAACAAAATGCAAAACAGCAAACGATAAATTTATTCATACAATAAAAGCTACTAAGACACTACAATTGAAATTGTTGCTATGCTTAGAAGGGATCGGACTCTGCTGCTTTTCCGAGAGAAGAGCAGGATCCTGCTTCTCTGATCTCAACCATTTAAAATCGTGAGATCTGTGCATGAAAAAGTTCTTTTATCGAGATACGTGAATGAAAATTTTTGAATGGTTGAGATCGGAAGAACAGGACCCTACTCTTCTCTCGGAAGAGCAGCAGAATCAGCTTAGAAGTTAGAACAAATAATAGTTTAATGAAGTTACATGAATGACTCATAGCTAATATTGATTGACAAAACATTAAATTCAAAAGTCACATGAGCAAATAATATACAATATCATACCGGCTAGTTACAACAAATCATACATCCAGGTTATTATCAGGGGAGCAGCTTGGGTCCGATGCCCATCGGACCCAAAGTGGGTTCGATGGGCTCTAGAACCGTCCGATCTGATTTAAGATCCGTGCGCACGTAAATTAAAGAAGCCGAGAAAGTTCTGGAGTGAATCTTAAAGCAGATCGGACGGCCCTAGAGCCCATCGAACCCACTTTGGGTCCGATGGACATCGGACCCAAGCTGCTCCCATTTATCAGACAAAAAGCAGCAGTTGTTTCATGTGCCAACTTCAAATTAAAGAACACAAAAAGTAAGAACTAGATATTATAAAACAACTAAAAAACAATTTTTTTTTCCATCACCACTTTGCCCCTAGATCTGTAATACACATATTGCCCAAAAATTTGACAAATAGAAACATCCACATCAGAAAATATATAAATAGGGAGATAGTGCCACATTTCTTCAGCCAAGCTTTGGGCATTGCAAGAAAAGTTGTGGTATCCGAGAAGATTATACTATATTATTGTTTGGCAATTAAAATTAATATTTTGATTTTAGCCAACATCTAATATATTATTGCTTGGCAATTTAAATTTATGCACATTTATTTAGATAGATTCTACTATGGAATCTTGGTTGATGTGATGCACATCTTCTTCATGCATATATAACATATTTTTTTTAGAAAAATCGTGCAAAACTTATTTCGAGATATTTAAAATCTCCATTATAAAAATATATTTGAATCATCCAAAACTTATTTCATGTGTGATATTAATGGATAAAACATTCTTTGCCTCAACCGATGCTCCATTAAAAAAATATTCGATTAAATTTGGAGAAAATTAAATTGTCAAAACAAAATAACATATTAGATGTTGGAGAAAATAAAAAAATTAATTTAGTTCCAAACATTTAATTGAAAACAAATACTTATAGCAGTATAGTTCTAGAAACATACCCCTACGATCTCAACTCACGTGAGACCGAGATCCAAATAGAGATGGAGTAGAGAGTGTGCGAGAGAGGAGAGAGCGCCATAGAGAGGTACTGAGGTTTAATCTTAGGGGATATACTTGCACTTGGAAAGAGTGTTAGAAAGAGTTACGGATTGGAGGCGTCCATAATATCGGAGACCAAAATTTAAAGGTTTAGGTTTTTTCTTTTTTTCTGTGACCTGTTGTTAAATATCAGTTTGTATATCGATTCATAATTTTATTTTTAAATTTTAAAGAGCCGATCCGAACCGCTCAACATAATATCCATGCAAATATGTACTTGGAGAGAGAGTTCAAAATATCTTAAATCGAGTGATTTTTTATTTATCTAAAAGGTAGAAAAAAAATTCAAATGTGAAATTTGGTCTCAAGTAAATTTTTATTTGTAGTTAAATAGAGAACCCAATAAATATTATTATTTTATTATCAGACACGTACAAATGCAATTGAGCTCGTAAGTTTTTATTTTTGTTTAGTCAAGCTCATAAAATTTTCTAGTAATTATATCTTGATTTTGTCGTAAACTTTACTAACGTGACATCCAATCAGTATCTTTTGAAACAATATATTTAATTAAAAATTTTGGTGAGGAATCACACAATTCAGTGCCAAAAGTATTAGAACTTAATTGAATAAAAAAATTTAAGCGGCTTAAAAACCAAAGACAATATATAGTAATTGAATAAAACATTAAAGTATTTCCATAAGCCCAAGAACTAATCTTTAAACTTCTCTTAAAAGATTGATTAAAGATCAATGGTGCTTAAAAATTACAACAGATCTAATTCTTTAAAGCCTCATAATATTTCAAACAAAACAAGCATATCTCATCTAAATATGCTTGTAATATATACACAAAAGACAACAATGTTCACATCTAAACTAATTATCAAAGAGACACCTGCGTTTCTTAGCATCAAAAGAACCAACAAACTCCGGTGACTCATCAACCACAGCTGAGTCATCTTGCATTACAAAACCTCGATTCCTTGTAAATTCCGAATCGGAGTTCTTTGTGTGGATCCCTCTATACCATCTCTTTCATTAGCTGCATGTGAATGTTTCGAAAGAAATGAAATATAAGCAAAAATTAGGGGGAAAGTCATAAATTTGGTTTGCTAGCTAGAGAATTAATTAATGTACCTTCCAGTCTTAGAAATCGAACCCAAAGACAAAATGGTTGTATGAGACTTCCCCTGTAGCAACTGCACTTGCTGCTCGTGCATTTCTCCATGCTGGGAAGTATTTTTTCAACATGAAAGAAAATTCACTTAGTTAACAACATATAATCCATGGTGGCCACTCTTCCAAAGGTCTAGGTTGTGCAAATTATGAAAATAAACAAACTGCAAATGATCTGATACAATATTTTTCTTTCTAAGGAAACACCCCCAAAGAGTATACCTGCCTCCATTTAATTTAAAAAACAAAGTGTAAATCACATAAAACCTAAAAGTATTTTTTCTTTCTAAGTACCCACTACCCACATCATATAACAGTACCCAGTTAACCAACCATAAAAAAAAATTTAAACACATGGCCCAGTTTACTGTTTTATAGGGTCCAATGTGATATTAATAACAAGATAAGCTACAATTAAACTCAGGACAAAATAAACATTCTAGTGTGAAAAAATGATTGAAAGAAATTGAAGCACTTACAGACTAAATGGTGACCACATTTGTTGAACAAAATTTCAACTCGGCCATCCTTCACCAGAAAAGACAAGGCGAAAATATTCTCTACTGTTTGAGCAAACGAGTTTCTGTTCAGCACCAAATTCTCTAATCTCGCACTCTTTTTCCGTCTCAATATTTCAAAAATAGCGAGCATGTTTTATATGTGTCAGTTTTAGCCTCTTCTTCTTGATCACCAAGCTATAAGAGAACAAAACAAACAAAACCTGTAACAGTTTAGCAAACTACCAATTAGTTTTTAAGGGAAATTTCATGTATACCCCTCAAAAACTTTGAAATTTAAAACCCATCTAAAATTTAGCAAAGTGGCAATTACGTTTTATTATCTTTTCTTTTAAAACTCATTATAATTTATGAAGTACCCATTTTACCCTTTATTAAGAAAAATAAAAAATATGTAGAATGTTTCAGAAAAAATTTCAGAATGTTTCATCATTGGTCATTTCAGCATTAATTTTGTGGTTTTCATTTATTATTATATCTAAGTACATTACCAATATTACCCAGAGATTGACAGAAGCAACTGTCTGGTACAACAATCCTTTTACCATTGGATGAAACTACAAAAATTTATCTAATTTAAAAGAAAGGAGAAGTTTTTCAGGGATGAAACAGCAAAAATTTATTAGTACCTCCTCAGGGCGAGTTCTTTCATTTGGTCTACTAGCTCTTCGCCTTTGATTCGCAACCTTTCTTTGTGTCACTTCAGTGTTCATTGGCCCATTCCTTTAGGGAAGTAAAAAGTTAATCAGAAAGAAATTAAAAACATATATTGTCTCAGATTTAGTTAATTAAAAACTTAATATACAGTTTTTCACACAGACACTGCACATAAACATGCAATGGTATCTAGAGGACAACTTCAATAGCACTTGTCTTGTTTACTGCTGTTTATAACTAGAATTCCAATAAATTGCTTCACAGTATACATAAAGGTTTGGAACAAGTAATATTTACAGTACTTTTAGTAAAAAAATATTCTGAAATTATGCAATATTTTGCATAGTTTCAGAATATACCTGCCAATGTACACATACCGGGGCCTGCGGATTTGTTAGAGATTGTACCAGTACCTCTGAATCGGAGTAAAACGAGCACTACTCAATGCCTTTGGATTGAACCGCACGCATTCCTTGCAGTAAACTCAGTCCCTCCGTGTGATATGATGAATTCAGCTGAGAACATCCTTCCCCCCAATATTGTACCAGCGTACCGTTATCAAACAGAATATAACCGGTACCACCTGATAAAGGGTCTTTAAATGAACCATCAAGTTGAGGTTGTGAAACAGGCCTGGACAGGGCAGAGGATATGTTGCGCTTTTGCGCATAGCTAGAACACTGAATAATGTCAGATAGCACAGAAACCTCGTGTAAAGTGTGACTCGGGGATAAAGTTGTACCTGAGAATAGTTTAGAACATCTCAATTTCCAAATCTGCCATGATATAATCATTGTGAATGCTATTTGAGGCTTCTCAAGCTTCCGCCAACGGAATTGAAGTATCTGGCACAACTCCAAACCCAGTAACGAATCAGTTCCGATAGCGAGAGGTGACTGAAACTACGTAGCACAAGCACGGGGGCAATGGAACAAAAGATGTGAAACAGTTTCATCTGTCAGGTATATTCGTATCCAGAGGAGCAAGCAAATACTCTTGAATGATAGTCTGGGCATGTTTGGTACCAAGCATTGTCTCAAGTTTGTTATGGTCAAAACCTAAGTGGGACGAGTTTAGAAGGGTACTAACGGTCATTTGCCTTTGTTGATGAGTATGTGGCAGGAGAGCATGCCAACCAGAGAACCATGGACAATCAAAGATCGGGCATGCCTGCCCGTTTCCAATTAACCATTTTAGATGCGGTTGTAAATGAGAACGTTGATTCAGTATAACCCTTCACAGTTTTGTCAAGTGTTTTGTGCTCTGACCGTAGTAAAAATGTTGGTACCTGTGATTTCTGCTTGCTCTCCTCTCCATCTTTAGCACTGATCCTCTTTCCAAGGTGTACAAGTTTGGAGACTAAGCTAAAATTTAGCAAACAGGAATTAATAACATGAAAATGAAAACTTAACCAATCTAATTAATTAATGCCACTCATAATTTAGAAATAAGGATTGTAGTCAGGGGCGGAGCCAGACTTTCAGACTATGGGGGTCAAACGTGAATGGGAGTCAAGCATATAAAATTTTTCTACTACGAATGAGAGTCAATTTCACACTATCCATAATATTTTACTTAAATCTATATTAAAATAGAGTATAAATAAAAAAAAAAATTCAAAATGAATGGGGGTCAATTGACCCCCATTCATTGTATGTAGCTCCGCCCCTGATTGTAGTACCAGTTGGATATTTGTTAACCGACAACCGAGTCCAATCAGTTATTAGCCTGTTCAGGAAAACTCAATATATAAATAACCTCATCTATTTATGCCCCCAAAAAGGCTATAATTCCAAAGGAAGAGAAACTAACCATTGCATTTGGAAAGTGGCCTTATAAATTGAAATCGGTACAGTATCAGAAATTACCAATTGACAATTGCATTTCCCACCTCCAGTGCATCTCATGTCTGCAACATCAGCGTCCCGCATAGGAAGACTCCATCTGTTGTACTGAATTATATATATATACTATATATATATATATATATAATATATATATATATATATATATATATATATATATATTATAATTTCCAGAATTGTTAAGTTTTCTAAAATTATAACGGACTCATTTTTAATAATGAAAAAAAATAAAAAAAGAATTAACCATGCTATTTAAAAAGATGAATGATTTTGTTTGTCCATAAATCATTCAGTCTGGTCCGGATAAATATGTTTTTTTATTACATAAACATACAGAACGAAAAAGAAGTAATGGGAAAATACAACCCAAAAAAATGACCACAAAACAACAGGCAAATCAAAGTAGATAAAAATTAAATCAAATAAAAAACATCCTCTTGCAGAAATCTCCTTGCAATAGTTTATTTTACCCTAACAATGATCTTTTTGCATATCTCAACATTGACTCCATTAGATGCTAAATCTACAAAGCACAAACAGAAAATATAAATCAGTTTTTTAATATATTGTGCATCAAATCAACAAACTAATTAAGGATTGTTGGCATGTTTCCAAAATTAATCTTTTATGTGTTTTCTTCGTCCTATATATCTATTTGTTTGATGAAACTTGTACATGCATTAAATAATTGAAGACATTCCCAATTTAAATGACATATATACCCCATTAATTCAAAACATGAAAATTATAAATAAATTGTGGTAATAACATTGTTACATCTTGAGTACCGCTCAATGCCTTAATTTACTAGTTACATATATGTTGAATTCTAAACTAAAATTCTGTAAAATTCAAAGATGCGAAGAACATAAAATATGTAAAATTCAAGCCCTATCTCTACACCCGCATCAATGTAATACAAAACAATCCGTGTTATGTTTGTTTTGCATGGATTCAATTTGAAAAAAATAATTATCAATTAAAGTGCTAGAAAAACCTATCTCTCAGTTTTTTATTGAACATTCATTGGTTGGTTAACTATAAAACCTATCAACTAAAGTACAAAATTGTATGAATGTTATGAACTAGATGATTGAGATATGGTGCTATTTGAGATGGCCAGTCCAAAATAGTTCTTGCTCTTTTTATAGTAAATTAAACCAGTTAAAATCAGAAAGCATGAGAAAGAAAACAAGGGAGTCAAAAACCAGAGAAGAACAAGCTATTCAAAAACAAAGTTCACTTCAGGACCGTGTTGGTATTGTACTAATTCATTTGCATAGGTGCTTTTTTGAAGTCATTTGGGATAAAATTAGGGTGAACCATCTCTCTTGGAAAGGTCCCTCTTATATATTAATGCACTCTTACAAATAAGTCCTTACAACATTAACTAATTAACTTAATATATATAAATAACTCAACACTCCCCCTCAAGATGGGCGATATATATCAATCATCCCCATCTTGTTACAAAAAATATCATACTCTCTAGAACCTGATCCTTTTGTTAAACAATCAGCTAGTTGCTCTTCTGATTTCACATAGCTCAAAGTCAAAACTCCTCTATTCAGTTGCTCCTTGATAAAGAACCGATCAATCTCCACATGCTTGGTTCGATCATGCTGAACTGGATTGTTTGCAATATTAATTGCCGATTTGTTGTCACACCAAAGTTGTAGGGAGTCTCCTCTAAACAAGCGCAGCTCAGATAGCATGTTTCTCACCCACATCAACTCGCACAGACTAACTGCCATAGCCCTGTACTCGGCCTCAGCTGTAGACCTAGCCACCACATCGCTTCTTGCTACGCCAAGATACGAGATTGCCTCTAACAAATACACAGTAGCCTGTAGTGGACCTACGATCATCCATACAACTGCCCAATCAGCATCACAATAGCCTTCAATTCTCAGATGTCCAGATCTCCTGAACCATAACTCCTTTCCTGGGCTTCCTTTGATATACCTGAGAATTCTACGAACTGCCTCCATATGCTGCTCTCTGGGATCATGCATATATCTACTCACCACACTCACTGCATGAGTAATATCAGGTCTCGTATGGCATAGATATATAAGCCGTCCAACTAATCTTTGATATTGCTCTCACCGGGTCACCACCCTCGGCACACATCTTATGATTCTGCTCGATAGGAGTAGATGCAACTCTACAACCCAGCATCCCTGTCTCTGAGAGAAGATCCAGAGCATACTTCCGCTGAGAAAGCACTATCCCCTTGCGTGACCTTGCAATTTCAATCCCGAGGAAGTACTTCAACTGCCCCAGATCTTTAACTTCAAATTCTTCTCCCAGTTTCTTCTTCAACCGTAGGATTTCCTCAGCATCATCTCCAGTGATTACAATATCATCAACATAGACCGCCAGGATAGTGATACGAGTTTTGGAGTGTCTGTAAAACATAGTATGATCCCCATTGCACTGCTTGTACCCCATACCACAGACTGCCAACCTGAATCTGTCAAACCATGCCCTTGGAGACTGTTTTAACCCATACAAAGACTTCTTCAACTTGCATACCTTCCCAGCTGCTTGAGAAGTAGCGAAGCCCGGTGGAATCTCCATATACACCTCCTCCTGGAGATCTCCATGCAAAAATGCATTCTTGACATCTAGCTGATGTAGTGGCCAATTGAAGTTGGCAGCACATGACACCAACACCCTAACAGTGCTCATCTTTGCCACTGGAGCAAATGTCTCATCATAGTCGATGCCATATGTTTGGCTATAACCTTTAGCAACTAATTTGGCCTTATATCTGTCGATCTTGCCCTCTGGAGTTTGCTTAACCGTATACACCCACTTACATCCAACAGCACGCTTCCCAGCTGGCAAAGGTACCAGCTCCCATGTGTCATTCTTCTTCAAGGCCTGAAGTTCCTCTTGCATGGCACTCAACCACCTAGGATCTTGCTTAGCTACCTGCCAGTTGTTAGGTACAGGCACTGAATGCAATGATGCAATGAATGACTTATATGCAGGTGGAATGGATGCATATGAAATGTAATTCGCAATGTCGGTCTCCCAACTACCAAACTTAGCTGGAGGTCTTCCAGCATTGACTATAGAGGTTCTACGGGGCAAGTCTGTGGTATTAGAAGTATCATGGAAGTAATCATTACCTCTTGACTCATGTGGAGAAGGTGAAGAAGGCACCGGAGAGGAGGAACTTGGGACATCAACATTTATGGGTACTGGCACAGACACAGGAGGCGGTTCATGCTGCTGTCTCTGTCTCCTCGTGTATACTCTTAGCTCCCCCTGACCTTGACTGCCAACTCCCGAGTCACCACCACTACTCAGTGATGCATGCACCATCACTACTCGGTGACTCAAGAGGACATGGAATCATCCCAACCATAATGCCACTCTCATCCTCATTCTCCCCCTCTCTACAAGTATCAGTAGAGCCATCTCCAAATAAGGAGCTCAACTCCGTCTTCTCCCCATAAAAAGGTTCAAACTCCCGAAAAGTCACATCCATACTGACAAACAACCTTCTTTCAGTGGGACACCAACACTTGTATCCTTTCTGACTTGATGAGTAGCCAACAAAGATACATTTAACTGCTTGCGGATCCAGTTTACTCACCATCAATCTGTGATCTCTCACATAACATGTGCATCCAAACACTCTTGGTGGAACAACAAAGACAATCGATACCAAGAGCATCTCACATGGTGTCTTCATCCCCAATACTCTTGATGGCATCCTGTTGATCAAATAAGCTGCTGTCATAATAGCCTCACTCCATAAAAATTTAGGCACATTCATTGTCAACATCAATGAGCGTGTCACTTCCAGTAGATGCCTGTTCTTGCGTTCAGCCACCCCATTCTGAGCAGGAGTGTCTGGACAGGTGGTTTGATGAAGAATTCCCTGACTAGAGATGAAAGCCGCAAACTCCTTGTTGACATACTCAGTCCCATTATCTGTTCGAAGAATCTTCACCTGCACTCCAAACTGGGTCTTTACATAAGCCGAGAAATCTTGAAAACATTTGTAAACCTCAGATTTCTGTTTCATCATGTATATCCAGGTCATACGTGAATAACAATCAATGAAAGTAATAAACCATCCCACTAATAGAGGTAGTAGGACATGGTCCCCAAACATCAGAATGAACAAGGGCAAATGGCTCAAAACTTCTAAGACCAATCATTTTATAAGTAGAACGAGTATGTTTTCCAAGTTCACAAGCATTACAAAATAACTCCTTTTTATCCACTTTCTTCATTATCTCAGGTTCTAACCTATTCAAACTATCAAAAGATAAATGCCCTAATTGGCAATGTTGAAGCATTGCTTCTGCCTCTGGCCCTCCACTAACAGTAGCAGCAATCATCGAAGTCTCCCTGTCCAAATACCAAAGGCCATCACGCCTGATGCCAGTCCGAATCCTCCTCCCCATTTCCTTCTCTTGGAAGACACACATATCCCGATCAAACAACACAGTGCCATTCAATTGATCAATAAGAGAACTAACAGAGAGTAAGTTGACTAGAAACGAAGGAACATGCAATACAGATGATAAGGTAATAGATGAAGTGCAATGGACTGAGCCAGTACCCCTGATGGGTTGGGATGTCCCATCAGCAGTCTGAACTGTCTCCGGATGCATATGCTTACTCGGATAATATAATGCCAACTCACTAGATGCCCCTGTAACATGCCTAGATGCACCTGAGTCTATGATCCAATCAACATGAGTTTTAGTGGATGCAAGTGCCTGAACCTGTGTACCTTTGTTCACATGAGCATAACCAACAAAGTTACCAAAGCAGGTAGTGTTATCCAGATCCTGAGTGACTTGCCCCTTGCCCTTAGAACTCTCGGCCTGAAGTTTGAACTGACGTAGTTCCTCCAGCTCCAGTCATCTCAGCAGCAGTCTGAGACTCCTCTGCCACAGCTAGGTGAGCAACTCCTCGGCTTCCACGTCCTCTGCCTCCTCGACCTGCGCGACCACCTCTCTGTCCTCTGCCCCCTCGGCTACCACCAGTGCTGCGGGGTTGAGGGCAATTGTAGCTGAGATGTCCTTTCCTTTCACAATTGTAGCAATCTCTATCATCTCTACTGTAAGCATCGGGAACCACCAATGCCGAGCGGACAGCAAGTGGGTTCTCGCCTATCATCACTTTCTATCTTATCTCCTCTTGTTCCATCGATGCAATAGCCTCATCTAATGAGGGGAGAGATGACATATGACACATTGCTGCTCTCCTCCCCTCAAACTTTGGGTTCAGGCCCTTGAGAAAACGAGCCACACGCCTGCGTTCAAGGTACTGCCTCCCAAGAAGAACATATGTCGGGTTCTGAAGTGATAGTGGATCATAGTGGTCCAAATCTGCCCATAAGTGACGTAGCTCTGCTGCATACTGGTGAACTGTCTTCTCCGCCTGTGTGGTAGCATCAATCTTCTACTCCACTTCCATCATCATCATCACACTCCCAGCTCCTGAGTACATTCCCTCCAATGTCTTCCACACATCAGTTGCACTTGAGATAGACTCCACCATCCCAGCTATGGTTGGAGACACAGAAGTCAACAACCAAGAAACCACTAGAGAATTAGTGTTACTCCATGTGTTCCACTCAACATTCACCTTATTCCCCGGCTCAGTGCACTCTCCCTTCACATATTTTTCAAGTCCTTTGATCCGAAGGTTCAGCAATGCCCTCCTAGACCAACTCAGATAGTTTTTTGTCCCCTCCAGCTTGATGTCATTAGGCAGCAACTCTATCCTCTGCATTACATGCGCCGACTCCGGTGTGGCCACGACCGTCCGACTAGAATTCTCCTCTAGTTTGGTCTGAAATACCCTGGCTACCCCCTCCAGAATCTCCTTTAAATCTTGACTAGTCACAGGTGTACCCATCTCCACAGTTGACTGCCTTTATATCAAACACAACACAGGAACGAGATCAAACACAACTCAACCACGGGCCGTGCGCCTACACGCGATCACGACTTTCTTCATTTATCTGTGTAACCTCATGTTCATGTACATCTAGAAAATCTAATGTCTTACTTACTTCGCCAGTACACCAACCTTTTTTTCTTTTCTTTTTTTTTAATATGACAAAAAGTAGAAGCAAACACCAGAAGGAAGAACAAAGAAAAATTCAGAACCGCTAGAGAGAGTTGAGGTCGCCAGTTCTTGATTGGCTAGAGAAATGAGGGAAAGGAGCGATCAGATCAGAGAAGCATGAGTGCTACAGTAGAATCGCTACAGTAGTTTCGCTACAGTAGAATCGCCATAGTAGAATCGCCAATGGAGTCGCCAAGGAGAAATCAGAGTCGCCGCCTAGGGCTCTGATACCATGAAGTCATTTGGGATAAAATTAGGGTGAACCATCTCTCTTGGAGAGGTCCCTCTTATATATTAATGCACTCTTACAAATAAGTCTTTACTGTTAGTAAGTAATAATCTAGAAGTCAATAATACGATAATTTAATTATATAAAGCTTTGTTCATGAATTGAATGATAAAATGTCATTTTGTTTCCTTGAGTATTATTGAATTTATGAATCATTTCGAGTTAATGACTGGAATTGTGAAACTTCATAATATAGATGATAATACTCTAAAAGGTCACTGACCGAGGTAATTAGCAGGAACACTAATTACCGCTACAGATTAGTATGTGGATTAAAAGATGGTCAAGTTTTACAGACCATAGACACAGAGTTGTCATTTTAATCACATAGATACATGTTCCAGGAACATGGTATTTGACAGACCCCGAATGAAACATTATACGGAATTGTGTTCGTGTCATTAATGCTTTCATTCAGTGTTAAGTTCTACAGTATGAGGTATTCATCTTTCCTAACTAAGAGATGTGTATGTGTGATTGTTACCTAACGCTATCTGTAAAAAGTAGCTATAACGGTAGCTCTTCGGTATACATAACTTAGCTGAGGTAGTGACGGTCTACCAAAAGTACTATTGTCCCTCGTATTTATTATACGAGTTATAGTGTCACTGGACCCCTTGATAGAGTAAGAATATCTGCTAGCAGTATGAATACAGGAGTAATCATATTTGATAATCTGCTCAAGATCAAGAAAAGATAAATTTGCAAGGATGACACAAACCTACCTTGAAATTAATCTGACAGCTATGAGACAAAGAATAAATACAAGTAAAATAGTTTACTGGATCGTGATATTGTACTGTACATCATCATCTGTGTAATTGGATGGTCATGATGCGTTTTGCCAGATGCCTCTCATGATTATAGAAGTTAAAACGGTTTTAATTCTATTTACCAACATAACACAGTCCTATCGGGTCACACCAATAGGAGTTAATCGGAGAATCTTATTGATTGATTATAAATTGATTATGATCAATAATAAGATGGTTTATAATTAATTATACTTGATATAATTATATTATAAATGTCATGTAAAATGACAAGCAAAAACATTGGTTAATTTATAAACGTGTATGACACGTTGTATAAAAGTTAACCGGTTAGTTTATAAATGTGCAGGACACGTTGTATAAATTACCGAAATTAACAACCGCAAGAAATATAATTATTCAGAATAATTATACGGATATTAATTGTGTTCGGAGCGAGGGCATTCTGGTCTTTTCAGATTCGTCCTTATCCGCATGACATGTCATCAATCCTATCCACATAAGCACCTCTGCTGCAAGCAGCTCACAAGCACGTCCTTGTAAGTAGCTTGCAGCTAAGCACCTCTGCTGCAAGCACGTCCTTGTAAGCAGCTTGCAGCTAAGCACCTCTGCTGCAAGCAGCTTACAAGCACGTCTTTGTAAGCAGCTTGCAGCTAAGCACCTCTGCTGCAAGCAGCTTACAAGCACCTCCCTAACCCTATAAATAGAGGGGTAGGGGTAAGAGAATTATATAAGTTGAAACAAGTTCGAAAAGTCTGAGTTCGATTCGAATTGGCTCGGTTATCGTTCTCTTTCTCGTTTTCTCTCCCAAATAGTGTTGCGGTTTAAACGAAAGTTATACGTAACAGTTACGTATTATCTTTCGAGTTGTTGAATAGTGTTTACGGGATTTCAGTGAATAGTGTTTTTCCGAAAGTCGCGATATTTCTGTTTTGCCTTTTAGTAAAATCAGAATAACTGCGGGTCGGGAATTCTGCTATTTCGTCTTTTTCTCGTGAATAGTGTTTTTGCGTAAGACCGCGGTTTACAGTATTTCTGGCAAAAGAAATAAACCGCTCTCTGGTTAGTCCTGGTGGATAACCTATAGAGGCACCATATGTTTGGTGCTCCGAGAGAAGTCATTGCTCCGAAAGAAGACATTGCTCAGATCCGGTCTTCTCGCTCGGTCTGCATTCCAATTGTAATTTGGAAACAAGGTATAAATGTTATATAAATTTATTTACTTGGTAAATAGATTTAAGTTTTAGAAATCAATTACGGGAATAGATCTATAAACTGATTAAAAACAAGTAAATACGGTTTTACTACTTTAGGTCTATAAAGGATTAATCTGGTATGTAACTCTCGGTTATTATCCGACATACTACTTAATCTATGATCTGAATGAGTAAAGTTTTACTTACGGTTTTTTAATCTGAGAAACGGATTGAACAGGTATGTAACTCTCGGTAGATTATCCGACATACCACTTCAATCCTTTTTGGCTTGAGTTAGAAGTAAAAAATTTATTTTACGGTCTTTCCGCAGCTTAAGCCTAATGGCTTTGGGTAGCCTCAAAACCCAACACTTACAACATTAACTAATTAACTTAATATATATAAATAACTCAACATTTTTGTGCTTGGAACATAATTATATAGGTACTGAAATTTGAATTTGTACCCACTACACTAGTCTCTCCCCTTTAAAGTTTTTCTATAATTTAGAAAATGGGCTCAAAAAAATCATGAATTAGACTTTTTGAGAAAATCTCTTCAATGACAGATGAATTAATGGCCCATCGAAATGCAAAAATTCAGAGATAAAGGGCAAATGAGTTCTACCAAATTAAATTGTATGGAAATTATGGAACTGATAGTACAATTACCACATTGTACTGGTACAACTGATATAGCGGACCAATCCAAATTGTAAATTCTATACTTTATGTGATAGCTAGTAAAAGACTACTGTAAATTTATAAAGCAAAAAATAAATTGAATATCATATTTGAAAATATTATATGATAATTAATATAAAGCTAGTTAGACTACCTGAACAAAATGATGGCAAGAGAAAGCTTCTACTCTTGCTGTGGCATCATCTCTGATCTCTGAACTGAGTCAACTGACCTTGTGCTTACATTGGTGGTGAAACTGAATGGTCTCTTCTGGTAAGTACCATAGAAAGATTCTCCAGATGAGTAGATAGTCACCTTAGGAATGTGCTTGAATTTGTTCCACTCAGAACCATTTTTTCCTTGACTTACAATCTTCACCAACAACTCCTCACTACACCTTATTCTTAGCTTCTGTGGCATTGTCATCCTCAAGTAATCTGGTAGGATTTTCATTTTAGAATTAGTTAATCTCATCGTTTGCAAAGCTTTAAGGTTCTCCACAGCTTTTAGATTTGGGCATTTCACAATTAGAGTATGTGAGATGCTGGGCAAATGTGAAATCCTCTCCAAATTTGGGCATTTAAAAACACAAATTTCTTTGATTGATGAGAGGTTTTCTATGGTAATCAGCTTATTAGCACCGTCAATCTCTAGATACTCCAAGGAAGTAGCATGATGCAAAAGACCCTCCGGAAGAGATCTCAACTGGGGACAATCTTTAATAAATAATTCTTCTAGCTTGGGCATGGCTACCTGTCCCTTATTCCACTGCCACTCTTTCCAATTGGGCATCCCTTCAAAGATTAGTTTAGTCAATTTGGGAAACGCGGACTTGGCAGGATAACTCATTGTTGTTGTATCTCTGTTTTGGATACCTCCCCACAAGAACTCTTCTCCCACACTCATGACTGAATATGCACCTTTTATTTTAAGAAAATCCAAATTGGGAAGTTGGCCTAACAACGCAATCTCCTCAAAGCATGCACAATTTTTTATATTAATATATCTCAAATTTGGAAGGTCTGAACTCAAATTTAACCAATTAGGAAGGTGGCTTCCAAAGTATCCTTCAATTTGAATATATTCTAGAGAACGTGGAGGACAAAGCTCATTTAAAACATCCTCAGTTGTCATCTTCTTTTCTTTAGTTTGGGAAAGTTGTTCTTCCAGGTTCAATGTTCCGTAAACTAATTTTAGGTCTTGTAAACTATCTTTATTTTGAAGGTTTGCCATTTTTGCTATGCTCTTGTCCGATACTTTCTCTAAACTATATATTCTTAGATAAATTAGTTGGGATAGAGATTTTATGTTGTCTAAGCTACTAAATTCTTCCATACTATTTTTGCCTGGCTTGAATCCTGATAGGTAAACAAGGTTGTCTAATTTATTTAGGCCTGGTGGGATTCCCCTAACTCCTGAATTGCAAGTATTGAGATATTTCAGTTTTTGTAGATTGATGATACTACCAGGGACATCGGACAAACTTTTGCACCCAAAAAGACACAAATATACTAGATATTTGAGATTTCCAATGGAACTTGGAAGATTTCTTATATTTGATCGTTGGACATCCAAGTATCTCAGATGCACGAGGTCACACAAAGAATCTGATAGGCTTGAGAAATTGGAGCCATTGAGGTCTAAGATGCGGAGGTTTGAAAAGGCTTTACACAGATAATCGAGTGCAATTTCAGATTTATCATGAAGAATTAATGTTCTCAACCCATTTTCTTTTTTAATTAATTCAGTATTCACCTTATTTCCTTCTATAGATAACCGTCGTACTTTCATTGAACCATCAGGCTTGCATAAAACTTGTCCCTCCCTTAATACACAATTTTCATCTTTTCCTAATTGACGGGCAAACGACCACAGAAGATCATGCATTTTGCATTCTTCTTGATCATAGAAATTTTCAGTGGCTTCTAAAAGATTTCGTACCAGTAACTCTGAATAGTAGTTATTTCCCAACTCCCAGAAATCTACTTTATCTTGCAAAAAACCTTCTGCTAACCAATGATAGATTAAATCTGTTTTACCAAACTCAAAATCTTCCGGAAAGAGGGAGCAAAAGACAAAGCACTGCTTCAAAGGTGATGAAAGGTCCTCGTAGCTCAAATGAAATGCATGGTGGATACTTTGCACCCCATCAATGGACCACATATTGCTTTTTAGAACTGCTTCCCATTCGACTTTTGTTTTTCGCTTCATGCAAAGCACACCACCTATGGTTTTGATAGCAAGAGGCAAACCATCACACTTTTCAACTAGTTGCAACCCAATATCCTTAAATTCTTGAATCTCACTTTCCTTTTGATCATGTTGAACTACCTATTAGATAAATGAAAAAGTTAGGAACGTCAATGCTTTCATTTTTATTTTATATATATGTCAAGTGACTTTAAAACTTTAGATGTTCAGATTGTAGAAGAATTAGAAATCTTAGGGTTTTGATAAAATATTGAGATTGAGCAAAAACAATATAGCACATTAATTAAGAGATAACAAAAACTCATTTTCAAAGAAAAGAGAGAACAAAAATTAGGATGGAAAGAAGTGCAACCAAATTATTAGCCGATTTCATTTTGTACTAAATAATTGGAAAGCAGTGCAACCAATTGTGGAGCATCTTTGTTCGTTGTAAAATCATGGGTTACTGACTAATTTTGGATAACTTAATTAATTTCGAATCTTCACACACTGAATAAAAAAAACCAATAGTGAAGTTAGCACATGAAACAAAAGGCGGTTATTTTGACCTACTAAACTACTTATGATAGTTGCAATAAAAACATCAGAGATTCCAGCTCTCATATTTTTATTAACATAGAGTGTCTAGGTTTGAATCATGTTCAAACCTGATTTTGGTCTCCAATTTGGCTCTGACCAGAGCCCTTCAGGCTACAAGGTCGGCTTCTTCTCCCAATGGACCCTCTGGCGTAGGGGAGGCAGTGGGAGGGGCTTTCCTATGTGTCACAAATTTTAAGAATGTGAGAATATCGATAGATCTTAGACCACAAGTAAGAAAATTTAATGCCTAATGACGTCAAAACATATTGCTAAAATCACTATTTTTTTATCCGAAAAATGGTGAAGAGCGAATGTAAAGTAGTCATTTTTCCGATTTATTTACCGCAAACGTGTTTTTGAGTAATTTTAGCAGGTTTTGAAAAAAGTTAAGCATTTAGGCCAAAAACAGAGCAAAAATGTC
Source organism: Carex parvula (assembly GCA_025461045.1). Taxonomy (NCBI): domain Eukaryota; kingdom Viridiplantae; phylum Streptophyta; class Magnoliopsida; order Poales; family Cyperaceae; genus Carex; species Carex parvula. The sequence continues at coordinate 1,809,985 of JAJGRW010000063.1, forward strand.
ATATTTAGGCGATAATTGAAAAGGCGTCAAAATATGACATTACATGGAGCATGCAACATCTCACACGAAGTGCACAACATGTGAAATGGCGAAATTACAATAAATCTGCTAAGTCAGAAATCCCTGCGACCTCCTCTATGCCGTATGCAGCATAGCCCAAGAGGCTGCACGATCCGTAGACTGTTTTATTGGGCTTTTATTTGGGCCATCTAGACGCTGCGCTTTTTTGATTGGCCAAGCTATTTTTAGACGATTCCAGATAAGATCATGGGTGGACCCCATGTCACCCATGATCTCCACTAGTGCTTAGGAAGACTATAAATACCCCTCTTATAATAGAATTTAGTGTGCGTATTCAATTGTGATTAAGTCCATAATTAAAGCTAGCAATCCTCATTGTTAGGTTAGGTTAGAGAGTCACTTAGATCAGAAAGAGGCGTAGCCATTAGAAGCCAAGCAAGGAGGTGTCATCTAAGGAGGCAGAGGTTCATCCATCTTCAATTGAGTTATAATTTATGTTCTCTTTATTTATTTCTTTTATTACCATGGCCATGAGAAGTTAAACCTCTCATCTCTAGGGTGAGGATTGTACTTGAATTCTTAATTATGTTTTGATATATGTCTATGTTTTTTTTTGCATTGAATTTTTTTGCACTTTAATATTTTTATAATATCCTTGCATACATAGTTATGTCTACTATATGCCAATGATCTCCACATACCAATAGGTGCTTAGTTGTTGTATTCTTGTGTAAGAAGAATAATACATGTAAGTATTACTGCTTCGGCTAACGAGGCTTGGCAGCAGTTCAAAGACTAGGGTTAGAACCCAATGAGCTCCATTGACAGGATAATATAAATTGCATCATGGACTAAGTTTGGTTCCTCTATAGCCAGACTAGACTTAGTTGGAACAACATTAGAAAATATTTAGATTTGGTGGGGTCTTTGTAATATTTCAACTATGGGGTAGTATAAGAAAAGAATACAATATCGTACCTAAAACACTTTAGTCTTGGTATCTCAAAAGCCGATCAAAAGATTAGAAAACCTTTCAATCACATAAGCAAACATCCAGTTCACCGTGCGGGTAGTGCTAGTGCCGTACGCGGGGTACTTGGAGATAGTCTATACTGCACGCGGCAATGACAGTACCGCATGCGACATAGATAAACGTCGAAACATATATTTGTATGATTAAGAAGGACAGGAAACCTGAGTTCTAGAAGCTCTCTATCTACTGTTTAATCTTACTTAGTTATAATACCTTGATTGCATTTGTTAGCACCAACTCAAACTTCAAATGTCTGATAATCTATATTAGTAAAAATTATTTAAAATATAATACACTATCACTGTGGATCGACACCCCAATTATACTACACGGTAGGATCATACGCTTGTGATCTGATCGTAATTTAAATTAGAGTTTATAAATATTTAAAAGTAAGTAGTTCAATTTGGACTCATTAATGCCTAGCTCTCTCCTTAGCTATGCTATAATTGAGTTCTCCTGATTAGGTAATTGCAAATGTCCATGTCGCATTTTGGTGTGCAGTGTCGTGTCAATTAATTGAAGAATTTAAATGTGTCATTCTATGCTGGTGTCGCACAATATCAGTAATGGACACAATACGAATACTGACACGACACAGCATGATAAGGCGTGTTTAGGCGTGCCGTGCCATTTTTTTCCTTTAGTGAAATCATGCTAAGAAATAGTTACAAAATATATAATAATGTATAAAAAATATGAAAATATATCCAGAATCAGAAATAAATTTAAATTATATTTTTCATAAGTTTTTTTTTTGTGTGTGTTTGCCTAAGTTGAGAAAATATTTGAAAGTAGTAAATAAGTACGAAAAAATTATGAAAATTTCTTAAAAATAGATAATAAAAGCAAGTTATTTTTTTTATTAATCAAAATTATTCTCACAATAATTTTTAGGCATGTGAATTTTTTTTTAGTATTTTGTGTTTCAGTATAATTGTAAAAAATATATAAGTAGTAAATAAATTCAAAGAAGTTTCTTAAGAAATGTCCAAAAAATAAAGAATAAATACAAGTTCCAGTTTTGGTAATTATAAAGTTTTTCGGTGTATTTTTTCTATGTCATGCAAAATGTTCAGCTTTTACTGTAAATAAAATTGAGTAAAGATGTTGTCCCCCCCACTCCAGTCCCCCCAATTCTAACTAACTTTGTCAATCATTAAACCACCTTGAAAAATGTGTAAAACGTGTAAAAGATGAGTCCAGTTTTTTTCTTTAAATACTTGATATCTTAAGTATGAATACTTGATGAATTATATATAAATATTTGATATCTTAGGTATGAATACTTTCTATTTTTATGAATATTTTTCATATTTGAATATTTGATACCTTGAAAAACGTGTAAAAGTATGTCATCATGGATCTCATTTGAAAGAGAAATTGTATAGAACACGTTCGTGATTTTAGATTTGCAAAATTCCTCATAGATCGTTCCAAAAATTGGTTAGATTGAACGGAGAAAAAAAAAACCACCTTGAAAAACGTGTAAAAGATGAGTAGGTATTGTGTCCAATTTTTTTTTATGTACTTGATATCTTAGGTATGAATACTTGATGAATTATATATGAATACTTGATATCTTAGGTATTCATACTTTTCATTTTGTATGTGAATTAATTTAATCAATGAATGGGGGACTGGTGGTGTGATCCACGTGACTTTTTGGTTGTGGTCCCCAATGCAGTCTGACAGTTACTGCCCCCAAAAAGTAATGGTCCCCAGTTTGTATGTGAATTAATACTTGATATCTTAGGTATGAATACTTGATGAATTATATATGAATACTTCATATCTTAGGTATGAATACTTTTCATGTTGTTAAATGGGGGACTGACAGTTGTACTTTGACCGTTAGGGGGACTGGCAGTTGTACTTTGACAGTTAGGGAATGTTTAGGAGACTGAATGGGGGGGGGACTGTTAGTCGATCCCAATAAAATTAATTTCACAATACTTGATTTTGAGAACCACCAGCCATGCATAATCTCAAAGGATATTCAAAGGGCGCTTACAGTAGACCAATTAGGTGCATTAGCCTATATGAAATCTTCAGTGTTTGTTTTTATCTACTTGGTTCCGTTAGTTTTGGGCTTGGGCTTTATTTTGGATCGCGGTTGTTAAAAAGGCCATACCAATGCAGACAAAATATTTCTTCCATCCGTTTTCTAATATTCTCTTCTTTAATGCATGACTATTTATAGTATCTATATAAAAAAACCATGTGATGATGACACTACCAATCAGAACATGTAATCATGTAACCGTGTAACTATATAAGATATTTACTTAAAAAGAAAATTCGAAACTAACTTTTTACCCAAACAGAACGTGGTTATGACGTGACAAGACCGACTAGCGACAATGAGGTGCCGGGAGAGGTGAGCACCTCATTGCCGATGAGTGGGGAGACATCGGTGGCAAGCAAGAAGGGGATGAGGTTCTCGTAAAGCCGGACGGAGATGCCGGTAGGGGTGGAGAAACATGACCAGGCATGTCCAAACACGGTGCCCGAAGGAATGTCATGCCCGGTTTTCATAGTGTTTGGCATGCCACGACATACCTGAACCTGTCAGGTATGCCAGCAAGGCACACACACCTATCAGTTCACTAGTAGTGCACCGTATTCTAGTGGAAATATTAATGTTGGGCTTACTCTCCTCTTACCCGGAACTCCAATCCATAAATTAAAATCTTAACACCTATCAATTCACTAGTGGAAATATTTTATAGAATATATTAATTGTTAGAAATTGCCTATTATCAAACAGAGATATTAATTTGGAGTTCCATTAATTAGGAAAATAATTATAGGCGCTATATCTATCATTGCTTTATACAAAATTCCATTTTGCTTATCAAGTGCTACCAGGTGTAATTGTGGTGAATTGTAAAATCTTATACAAAATTCCGTTTTGTCTAAGAACTCAATACTTAAATCACGATCAACTAGACAATGCTAACTTGCTAAGCTTATATGGCAAAAGTAGCAAGGTCAAGGCTAAACAAAGTTATAAACTTTAATTACCTGCTTTGTTAATAGGGACCAGCCATCTTCAGGAGATAATCAGATAACTTCCCTACCCGGTGTAACTTTGCCGCCCTCATTCCATCCGCAACTCTTTCATCTCGAGTGGTCACAAGTAACCTACTCCCGTGACCTCCGCCACTCATGGGAGAACGCAACAGACCGTCCCACACCGCTCGGCTCTCTTCCCAAACATCATCTAGAACAAGAAGGAACTTTTTCCCTTGGACGAGGCTCTCGAGTAAAGGCACCAGCTCCGATCTTTCTTGGGCGGCACCGTGGTCACCTCCTACCTCCCGGATCACACATCTCAACAATTCTATTCCATTCATCTCCTTTGAGACACACACCCAAATTTTTAACTCATGGAATTCCTCCCCAATTTTCGGATCATTGAAGATCTTTTTCGCTAGAGTGGTCTTTCCAATTCCACCCATCCCCACAATTGCTACAACATGAATGGTTTTTCTCGCACTCTTCTCTTCTTCGGTCAGCCAGTTCACTAGTAGGTTTGTATCTTCTTTAATCTTTTCTCCCACAATATCATCTAGCACAACTGTGGGATCAGTCTTGCGGGTAATGATCGAGTCCACTCGGCGAACTCGATCAGAAGGACCAGGAATGATTTGTGATTCATTTAAACCCAGAGCAGCTTTTCTCTTGGCAATCTCGTCTAGCCTGGAATTGATATCCTTAATTTTCGAACCAATCTCATGTGCAAATACCGGGTTGCGGAAGCAAGACAGCAAATGACAGCCATAGTGAGCATTCAAAGGGGAACGGGAACTGGAGGCAGCAAGACGCTCATTTGCTTTGATCTGACAGAGGTCAATGACATCATCGGCATCATACATGACATCCTTCAGCTTCATAAGCCACCGCTCGATGGCTTTGCTTTTGCTCTGCTTGTTCTCGGCATCGGCAAGGACGCATTGGATGTCACGAATGGTCACGCTGAGCTTCTCAACCTCGCCAGGGATGCCCAGCAGCATGCCCACCTCTTCTTCCACCATTTGCCCAACAAGTTCGCTAAACCTGGACAGGAAGGCATCGAGTATCATTGTCATCTTTGTTTTGAATGAAAGCTGCAGCTTTTACTCACGAGGAAGAGAGATTGGACTGGGGATCGATATTTGGAGAATGTTGGTTTTGGAATAATGCGATATGAGTCTGCCTTCCCCGTAATAGTCTAAAGAATATCAGATAAAAAAATCACTGTATGTGAGCTGGAAGATAGAAGTTGGAGAGGGATATAGGGCGACCACCAGCTCTAATCTAATGGCACATGCAAGCTATGTGAAGGCCACAATGTGATTACCATGGAAAGTCAATCCGATTTAATTTAATCTACAATATTTATAATAATTATTTTAACTGTCAAGAGGGCCACAACCAACCCTCAAAGAAATGCAGTGTTCTAAATAGCGCGCTATAACGGCGCTATAGCGCCACTATAGCGTTTTTGGACCCTAAACGCTAAGCTATGGCATGAAAATACGCTAATTGCGCTACGGCCGCTATAGCGCATAGCGTGTAGCGCGCTATTTGCGCGCTATGCATATTGGACTTTTTTAGACAATTTATATGGGCTTAAATAAAGATCCATTTATTTTGTATAGAAAAAAAAAGAATGAATCACGATGCTTAATATATTTTGTATACAAAAAGATCGATAGTTTATGATATTATTATGGATATTTTGAACCATGAACTTTTGTACTAGTTCAATATGAATATTATAATTTCTTAATTAATTTTGTGTTATTTATTGTTCTATGAAACTTTAGATAATGTTAATATATAGTACAAATATATAATATAATTTTTGTAAAAAAAAAAAAACGCTATTTGAAATAACTTCCGCTATAGCTACGCTATTCGCTATAGCTTTTTTCGTAGCCTTCCCGCTATGACGCTATAAACGCTATTTAAAACATTGAAGAAATGTTTCATTCTGACCTCCACTAGAACTAGAGGCCTCCGAATCAAACCTGTTATCTCAAATGAAAAGAAAAAGAAAAAGAAATATCAGACCCTTATTAGTAAAAAAAAAAGTCATTTTCCCAAGCATTTAATGAAACATAAATTATGGAAGCATATATAATGAAACGTTCGTATATTCAAAATTTAGTTTTAAAAAAAAAAAATTAACTGTACAAAAGCTGGAATTGTCTCTCTGAATTGTTCATTCGGCCAAGGGGCCCAACCCTCGGCGTTGTATCTGTAAAGCACGATTTATTGGTGAGTTGTTCATTTTCTATATTTCTCTCTCTCTGACAGATATATGTGAGTTGTGCACGTAACCAAAGCAAACTCAATGCTTTATGACCCCTGTCGCTTATGCCAAAAGAAAAGTCAAAAGTCAATCTACTATGATCATTGATTATTTCTATTAATGAGCTATATTGAGTTGTGAAGGAAGAATTTTGTTTTACTTCAAACTAATATCTCTGTTTTTAAAGATTAAATAGTCGATTCGAACTGCTCAATAAGATATTCATATTGAAATATCTTTAGAGACTAAATTTTACAATTTTTGAAAAATTTTACTATTTTTTTATATAGGTAAAAAACTGCTGTTTTTTAATGGTTATGGAAAATACAGTGATTTTGAAATATATATATATATATATATATATGACGGTAAGTTCCTGTCAGCTTAAAACGCTCTATATCATGTTTTATCACCAGCTGACGTTGTATCACCATTAAACACGAGTAGAGATGCTATCGGAGCAAGTAGGTTTTAGATACTATATATTATATTTGAACCCGTAATTTAAAAGTGTTTGGTTACGAATTTCGATCTATATACTTATTATTTTCAAATCGGTTTGATCTTGCTAGTAATAGTCTAAAAGAATATCGGACAAAAATATTGACGCTGAGCTGGAAGATAGAGATTGGAAAAGCCATTGGACTTTGACCAGCTCTAATCTAATGGCATGACCTAGTTATTATATAACAACACAAAGAAGCTAGTTTGCATCAGAGTCCCTGTATTATGAAAAAATATTTTCTGAAATAAATGCTTAATTATCCAGCTAGAAGCAAGCTATATCAAATGATGTTTAGTCGTCCCTGAAATGTCTGTTTAGTTCCTCCTTTTCCCTTTCTTCAACAATTCCTTATATGCAAAATTTAAGAAATATATTTTTCCAGTTCAAACTAACTAGCTAATACATCACACAAAAGATCTTTAAAATGATCTTGAATAATATGCAATATTATACTCATTTGGCTCGATCTCAAAGATGATATATATAATTAGTAATTAATTTGTAGCCAACTTTAATTAATTAATCCAGATTGTAATTTGTAACAAAATCTAGATACAGTTAGCATATTTGATCTATCATCTACTAATATGTTATTGTAATCAAATCAATAAATAATAAATGATCCCATTTGTAATATTTTAAGGTTTCCATGAGTTGTATGAAACTTTAATCCAGATCGAGAACATGGGCACTGAACCCAGAGTCCGGATTAATTATGAAAATGACTCAAATTTAAATTTTAGGTTCAAACGGTCCAATCTCAATATGGACTACTTTAATATTCGTGTCAAAATAGATCGGACGGTGATCCAGGTCTATTCACAATGTCTTATAACGCGCGATTGGTGGGACTTCCATAAAATCATTTTTTATATATTTTTAAAATAATCAACTGAGTTTTGAATACAATTGATACAAGCGTTTATAAATGCGGCCGCATGGACTGCATATGCGGTCACATATGCGTATGCAGTCAATAGTCGCATCTAGAATTCCAAGCAGTTCTTATGCGGATATGTCGTTTGTATATGCGGATATGTGGGTCACATATATGCAGTCCATACAGTTGCTCTCAAATCCGAAAACGTTCCATAAAAATATTGTTTTGGGGGAGGCTTGAACCCATGATCTGTGGAAGTGCGGTAAAAAACACAAACTATTAGACTAAAACTCCATTATTTTAACAACTCATAATAAAACCGCATATGTACTTCTGGTCTTCTAGTATTAAAATATGCATATTCAATCGTATACTACACAGGAATATGTAATTAATGGTCTTCCACATACATGAACAAAACCGCATTTAAAAACGCTGGTTGATCTCAATGAAGTCAAACCTTTGCGTGCTATGTGAGATATGGCCACTAACCAAGGGGCATAGTGGGCCCCACAGTTTTGTATTTGATTTTATGTGATTTCCATGTAGACACCTCTGTTGGTATCTGTGTAGCTAGCGGGATTTATCGGTAGTTATGGGCACAACGACAACTTATAATTTGAAAAAAATTCGGTCGAATTCAAAATTCATAATTCAAGAATAATTCAGAATTATATATTGAGTCTGAATTGGAGATTTTAGTCTTACAAAAGAGCTAAAAAAATATATATACTAAGAATTTTTTTGGTTCCGTAAAATAATTTGGATATAATTCGTAAATTTCACAAAATAATTCATAAATTCATGAATAGTTCGGAAATACCAAATAATACACGGATTGATTCGCCAACAACTCAAATTTGAATAATTCGCAAATCTTATTACTATAGTTATGGATACCATAGTAGACAAAATACTACTATGGTTAAGATTTAATTGGTAAATGATACAACCCCCAAAGATGTAGATTTTTTATGGTGTGTATTTTGGATAAATCTGATTGAAAATTAGGACTATTTTCTGATTACGTTTTGAAATTAAAAGTTATATTAAGAAAAAAAAATTGAAACAAATACTATCAAATAGAATGTAACATCAAAAACTACATATAATAATTTATTTAATTGATACACATTCAACAAAGTAATTAAGCTGATACATTAAATTAGTATACATCAAATTAATACTGATGAACATTCTAATAGTGCAGCCATACAATTAAATTTGACAATAATTAATAATTGATGAATGATTCATGACTTCACATGCCATAATAGTTTTATTGAGCTGAATCACCTTTATATACACCTTGCACGTATCCGGTTGAAGTTTTTTTAAACAAATAAGTTGGCACTTTCAAACACTTAGATAATTAGTTTTAACATAAAACTAATAAATATAATATATAATCATGAGAAATACAACTGCGTGACGGTGTTGTTTTTAAAAACATTGAACAAGTTATAGTGAATAAAATATTATTCCTTTTAGCACATATAGTTACAATTCTCAATGCACGTCTGGTAATAATACGGAAAATAGGTGATCATCATTGTATTTTTGTATCATGATCAAACACGTCTTGAGAATTGTAAATATATAAATGTCAAACGGAACAAATAAATATTACAAGTAGCTATTTGTCTATAAGAACAATATTTATATATTGGAGGGAACTAGTTTGGTGTTAAAAACATACAATTAATTAAGATGCGCTTACTGTTAATAACAACTTAGCGTATTTTGCTCTAAAAAATAATATGACTATTTTGTAGACAACTTAATCCAGTTTGACATTTGTAACGAAATCAAGATACACTTACCATATTTGATTTATCTTATACTATTAATATGTTATTGCAATCAATAAATAATGAGGTTTCAAATACCTCTATTTTGGCTCCACCATGCCCTTCAGTTTTTATTTTTTTAATAACAAAAAATTTAAAACTTAAATGTGATCTATATTATTATCTCTACATGCACATAGAAAATATCACTTTTCGATTTTGGTTTTGTATGAATCAATAAATTGAAAAATAAACGTCCAAAATTTATCTACATAGATGTATTTTTGCAAGCTCTTAATACAAATCAAAACAAAATCGAAATATCATGATCTTTTTCATGTGCATAGAGAAAATAATATAGATCATATATCTAACATTTATTTTGACATTTAAGTTCCAAATTTTAGGAAGCGACTAATTGTACCTACCCAGTTTGTATCCAAATCCAGCTGTCATTTGGCTAGCACTGATACTGTAAAACTCAATACTAGATATTCTAGACCTCAATAACAAATCATATATAATAAGTAATCCAAATTTCTCACAACTAGCGACTTTTGAAAGTGGTCCCGAGTTAGTTGCTAACCACTTGAAACTTGCACAACTAGTCCAACTTTCTGTATTTTCTCCGGAACAACTTGTTGTACTTTCACAGGAACCACTCCTAGAAGTTTGAAAAAATAGGATCACTCCTACAACCTCTAGTACTTCGCAACTAATACTGCGAATATTGTAAAATTTAATTTTTTTAAATTTAAATTTTAAAATTTTTAAAAAAAATTTCAAAATTTTAATTTTTGTACACGACACTATGAATACTGTAAAATAACATTATGGATACTATAAAATCACATGATAAATACTTAAAACCACACTATGAATACTACAAATTTAAATTTTTTTAAAATTTTTTTTTTAAATTTTAATATTTTATGTATGCATCTAGATCCTGTAAAATAACACTATTGATACTGTAAACAACATTATGGATACTATAAAACAAAAGATGGATACTGTAAAGAGTTATAAAAGATGAATACTGTAAAAACAACATATGCATTCTATAAAACAGTATACATAAAGCGCAAAACAAATATCGCATAATCCATTGATTTAGGTCTATGCTTTGGGAAACTCTCAAGAATAGCATCAACTTCTCTCCAAACTTGTTTAGCTGAAAGAAAATTTCATATCAATAATTAATAAAACATTCAAGTTCTAAATCCTGTAAATCAATGGAAACATCATGTAAAACTAGTTCAAGAATCTTATTAGATAGATTCTGTAAAATACTATATAGATCACGTAAACATATTTGGTAGATCCAGTAAAATATTGTATAGTTCCTATAAAGCCATTAGATAAATACTATTGGCGTAGGTAAAATGCGAGCACATAAAGCTGAGTATAGAAACATTTTCTCTATAAATAATGAGGAGGGTTCAAATGTCTCCATTTTTTGTGCCTCCATCATATCTCTATTTTTTTAAGAACTTCAATAACCCAAAATTTAAAACTTAAAAGTCAAAATAAAACCGTTGGATATAATCTACATCATTTTATCTATGCACGTGTAAAAAATTGTAATATTTCAACTTTGTTTTGATTATCATCAAGAGATTGTAAAAACATACTAATGTGGATAATTTCTAGACGTGAAAAATTAAAAATGATTCTGCTAAAGAGATATACTTGATCGAAAAATGAATCAGTCTGACATGATTATTAAGATATAAGTTCATCACTATTCCAAATTTGGTATGCCTCTCACAAATTACGTATAAGAATTCTAATACCAGCCAAATTTATGTCACAACAAACCAATTACTCCTCGAATAATTAAACGAAAGAAATCTAAAGATCAAAATTAACCATACAAATTGGATCTTTGACAACAGATAGTGTGCATGCACAGTGATGACCAGTACATGCCGGTACAAACTTGATCAGCTCAAAACAACCTGAGAATTGAGTGCTTGATTAGAACTGGTATTGTAACCTGCTCATAAAGAAATTTTTCTTTAGAGAATATTGATCTAATAATGAATTTCCTTTACATGATTCAATAAAAATATAATGTCACCATTATGCTTGTAACCTTCAAATTAAGTTTAGATGCTGTGAGGTAACCTGCACAGATCCTAAGTACTATCAAAACCCTAATTACACCTCATAAACTAGTAAATCCAAATAAATTAGATTTATCCCTCAGAATGGTACTCTTAGTGTGTTGACTGTGTTCTCATTCTTTTTAATTTTTGTATTCAATATTACTAAACTGGTTGTTGGTTCATAACCGAAACCACTATTTTCTTCCTAAATAACATGGTTCTAAAACTCGAAATCGGAATCGGGTTCTTGACCATGGAATCGGAATCGGATAAATCAGTCGGAATCGGAAATTCGGATTTTTTTGGCAGAAACTTGTTTTGTACTAAAAAAATAAGAAAAATTGGTAAAACAAATAATTTGTCAAAAAACTATGTTGAGACAAGAGATTACACTCAAACATTACAATGAGAACATATTTTTTTTACTGTCAAAAACTAGAATGACCTGGCTGGATATTATTGTACTGAGATAAATAATAAAGACATTAATGTAATAACAATCAAATTTGTATTGTAATTATTTCAAAAAAAATTATTAATTTTGAAATAACATAGATAAAATAATAAAAAATAACTAATATTTACAAAAAAAAAGTAAAAATTTCTATTTCTATTTATATTTTCATAACAATCAAATTTATAACATAGTAATTCCATACTCCCATTTCTTTAGTCAAATAATAAAAATAAATAAAAAATGTCGAGTGTCAACAGCTGTACACTATCGTTTATTTAGTAAAACATTACAACAATTCGTCCCAGTCAACTTATCTCTATAATATCTTGTATGAACATGGTCTACCGTGAAATAATTTATATTTTCAAAACAAAATAATACACCTTACATAGACCAAGTCCATTTAGTTTTTTATAATGTTTAAAGCTTCCTCTCTAGTCTCTTCTCTGAGTCGCAGGCATTTATTTTCCCCAAATCACTTCTACAGCCATGGTAAAATACGAAATTGATTCGATTTAATTATCAAAATAGTTTAATTTTGCTCTCAATGCAAGAGAAATAGAAGAAATTTGGCTGATTGTTTCAATTCACCATTGATTTTATAGGTTTTCTGCACGTAACTTGCACAACCGAGTTAACTAGGGAAAAATCGGCCTAACTCGACCTGACTCGGGTGAAACTCGGCCTAACTCGGACTGACTCAGCCTGAAAATCGACTAACTCGGCCTAGTCAAGCACTGTTCATCTGAGTTTTGGTGAAAAAATCGTACAGGCACGAGACTCGGGTGAAACTCGTATCGGACACGACCGAGTCCCAGTTGACTCAGCCGAGTTGACTCGGAATCGGCCGTTTTCCAAACCATGCCAAATAATCCAGCTTCACTTATAGTTGACAAGGCAAAAGATGCCTTTTGCATGGGGTTTGGCTTCTTATTTTCCACAATTTAGGCACTAACTCAACTTACTTTCTAAAAAGATAGAGGAAGTTTAATAATTAGCAATTTATAGGGTTAACAACTGCAATTATTTTGTTTTATTTGTTATGTCTTCATTTGGGAAATGAAAGCTAATTTACTTCCCAATGGAAAGGTTCAAACAATTGAAGTCATGTACTGTCACTTTGGGACAATTTATCAAGCACCTCGTGACAATTTATAAAACCTTACAAACAAAGTGATCATTATGTTGTATACTAAATATAATAACTTATCTAAATATAATAACTGAAAGTTGTAAATCATAATTTATTTTTATTTTATATTTTTAATTACGATGGATGAAGGAATAAAGTTGATTTATCATAACTACTAGCAAGTCTAAATGCCGAGTTTTTGTCACCACTTTTTTGTTCCCCTTTATCGAATAGCTATTTCAATCTTAATCAAATAACTATTAGTAGCCTTGACACTTTTAGTGTCCTGATCAATGGAATTTGGAGGCTTGATTTTCATTTTTCTTTAAAAAAAAAAAAAACTATTAGCTGGGCTATGAAGAAATTTACACAAAGTTTAAATCTAATACCTTAGCAAATTCCTCTTTTTATTTAAAAGAAAAATTAGGTTTTGATGGAAATTTGAGTTTTGATAAAATTTTCATTAAGTCTAATCTCCTTGTTTTGCTACCACATTTCAGACTTGTTTCTTTATTTTGTATAATTGCATGACAGTCAGTTAAAATCCATATCGTGTCCAGATTCATTGTAGGTAGAGTGGGAAAAATGGCACGGCAGAGCCGGCTCCGTCACGGAACGGCACGGTTACGGTACAGAATGGCACGGCATGCGTGTCAGTTACGTGCCGTGACTCGCGCGTCCTGTGTCGTGACCATTTGCGTGCCGTGTTCATCTTTTGAAACTTTGGCACGGCACGGCACGACACGGCACGTAGTCACGCGAGTCACGTGTAATTAGGACTATTAGATATTGTTTAATAGTAAATCTTGAATAAACTAATCTAAATTATGATTAAATGGTCACGCGAGTCACAGCACGTTTAGGCACGGCGTGACTCATGTGGCGTGACTATTCGCGTGCCGTGACCACCCCTTGACATTTTGGTCACGGCACAGCACGGCACGTGAAAATTAACTTAGTCACGGCACGGCACGGCACGAGACCACGGCATGTTAGTCACGTCACGGCACGGCACGTTTTTTCCACTCTAATTGTAGGTAACATATTCCAAAAAAAGCATCAAATACAATTGTTGTTAGCAAACACATTCATGCGTTTATTTGTAACAAACAAACGAGATAAGCCCATGTGTTAACATCAAGTACAATTGTTGTTAATATGAAATTCAATGTTATTCCATGGCTGAGGGCAGTTTGATTTTTCATTTTATCCAAATTCAATTTGGATATTATTGTACTTATTTTGTGGATGAGGGCAGTTTGATTTTTCATTTCGTTTATTATCATAAAATTTGAGTGAGTGTATGGGATCATTTGTGGAACTCGTATATGTTTATTATAGTGAGAAGTTAGCTTTTGTTATTCCATGGCTCAAAATTAATTAGAGAATTGTGTAAAGCCCAACAAATATGTTACAAGCCCAAGATGAAATATTTTGTTACCGTAGAGGATATGGACTCCATATTTGAGACCTAAACTATTTGTACATAGTATTATAAAATATTTACTCTCTAATTATAATAAACATACAAGTACAACATAATTAAATGAATATATAAAAAACATTTATATCAAAATAATATAAATCAACAAATACTCGCAAATAAAAATATTCTGCTTAAAACAATAATACAACACCTCTTGTCCAATATATACACTCAGACATTCAAGAAATGAGGATCAATTAATCTTCATTTATTTTGAATTTTTTTTATACTTGTACACAATTTTCTACATAATATAGGATAAAATACTATAGATACGGTAATATTGACTCCATTTGCAGCATTAAAATTTTATATGACTAATTTCATTTATATTTGATCATCATAACTTGAAAGTCTGGCTCCGCCCTATATACACTAGCGCACTATTTAAAAAAAAATTGATTTAAGGATAATTACATACAATAATCCGCAAAAATTAAAGAAATGAATGGTTAAAAGTTCTAATTTCTCACCAGTCTCAGTCTAATCAGTGTAAACTGTGTAATCGCTAACCAAATCTCTCAAACTGTTTTCCCCCCTCCATACAAGGCGAGAGAGAGCGAAAGCTAACAGAGGATGGAGGAGATGATGAGGTACGGAATAGTTGGCGTGGGGATGATGGGGAGGGAACACGTGGCAAACCTGGCCCACCTGCGTAGCGAAGGCGTCGTCCTGACATGTATCGCGGATCCTCACCCTCCTTCGCTCGACCTCACTCTCGACCTCGCGCGCTCCCTTGGTCTCCCTTCGCCACAGGTACTCACTCTTCTATCTTTGATCCCATTCCTCCAATCAGGAAGAGCCATGTGGCACCACACAACTTTGGTGGGATACTGGGATGCTCATGCTCTCAAGTCTCATCCGACAAACATTAATTTTCCAGGTTCAATATATCTGGAGTGTGATTTTTTAGTGGTTTTAAGGGGTGTTCTTAATATTTCATGTTTTACAGGGTACCTATGAAGTTGTGCGTTTCAGGAAAAAATAAAAAAAAAACCACTTGAAGCACTTACCATTTACTTCCTGGTTTACATAACTTTTAGATTAATCTGCAAGACTGCAAATAAAACTCGAGCGGTTAAGAGTTAAATGAACCAAAATGACCCAAAATTTCCATAGAATTTCTTTGTGAATTCAATTACTTTAGGGAAAAACAGATATGGATTATTAATAGGACAAAGAGGAGGATGGCGTGCCCCATTAATGAAATCTAGTTTTTATATTCAATAAAAAATGTCAAGGTGTCATTCGAAAGATAATCTTTGATATTTGTTGACCAAGTAATTTATCAAGATGAAGGGTGTTATTTGCTAAGAAACTTAAGATACCTATAGGAGCATAACAAATAAAATACTTATTATGGCTGTTTGACTGCAATTTACTTTCCAAATATGTGTATCTGAGTTTTTCAATCGAATGCAGACTTTTGAAATTTTCAAATACTATATAAACAGTCATTAATTCAGAAAACTCATTTTCTAGCATTCTCTATGAATATGCAACATACTACTTTTTTTTTTTTTGAAAGAAAGTCAAAGTGCCCATTTTCATTACTGAAAAAAATTAAATACAGACTCAAAACTGAAGGATCTATTCTAATCTACTCCTATCCCTTATCTATAAAACCAACTGTAACTTTTTGACTCACAACTAACACACACCTTAACTAGCTACTGAACATAACCAAATATAATTTGGGTATGCAGTAGCAAGGTTTCAGTACTGATTTGCATCATCGGCAGTTGCTCAAAACGCATGTCCTACCCAATAAGCAAACGATCGGTACCTAACTGGTACCACAGATATCTAGTTTGTGACTACAGTATCTCACACTTTTTATTACAGCCCATAGAAATTTGAACCCAGAACTTTCTTTTCACAACCACAAAAACACTTGTTAATTAGTAGAAAGCTAAAATGTACTAACAGGTCAAAGCAATTTTTTAGGCATTTTCAGGGCATATGGAATTACTAAACAGTGGGCTATGTGATGTGGTGGTAGTGTCGTCTCCTAATATGACCCATTTTGGAATACTAATGGACATAATTCAACATCCAAAGCCTCACCACATACTAGTGGAGAAACCTCTGTGCACTACTATTCAAGATTGCAAAAAGGTAGATTACAAGTGAGATATAGTGAAATTCCAAAATTAACCTTGTGCAAGTAAGATAATGTGAAATTCAAATGCTGGTACAACCAGCTGGTGTTGCACTTCAATTTGGGAAGAACCCATTATTGTTCAAACTTCCATTTAAAATTCAAGCAATAGATTATTTTCACTCTTTACAGGTTGTGGAAGCAGCTAAACAAAGGCCAGAAATACTTGTCCAGGTGGGGCTCGAGTACCGCTATATGCCTCCTGTTGCGAAGCTCATTGAAGTTGTTAAAAGTGGGACCCTGGGGCATGTTAAAATGGTGGCTATTCGTGAGCACCGGTTTCCTTTTTTAGTCAAGGTACGATATCAATTTCATTTTGGTGTTATTAACCATTGTAATCTCCTTCATTAGTTAGTGCCAGTTAACTACTCAAACGGGTGGTTTTTCCTAACCTTTTATAAAAAAATAAAAGAAAAAAGTGAGTGCCAGTTAAATATCTTTTATCAAGTACAATACTTTACCTTTCAGTTGGTACCAGCATACAACATTTTTGCTTATTGATTGCTTTGTTCTTAAAAATCCTTTGTTGATGGTCATGTTCTAATTAAGTTTGCAACTTTTTTCTTCAATTTTTCTCCCCAAGGTGAATAACTGGAATAGGTTCAACATAAACAGTGGAGGAACACTGGTAGAGAAATGCTGCCACTTTTTTGATTTGATGCGGCTATTTGCTGGAGCAAATCCTGTTCGAGTAATGGCTTCTGGAGCTATTGATGTTAACCATAAAGATGAGGTTTATGATGGCAAGGTCAGATTTCCAAAAATTCTCTTTGTTTTTCTGATTTATTCTTAACTTCTATTGTTTTCAGTTTAAATTTCATTTAAATTCAGAACATTGAGATGTGAATATGGCAGTTAAGTCTGACAGCCTTTTCTTACCTACTTCATACTGGTCAGATCTTCATGTAGGTACTGGGTGAAATTCAAATTATGGCCTTGAAAAATCAAAATTAGACATAAAACACCTAGAAGATATAAATTAGGTTTATTGATCAACTTGAAAGGAATGCACTTATTTTTGTTTGATCGGAAACATCAGGTACCGGACATAATAGACAACGCATATGTAATAGTGGAATTTGACAATGGCTCACGTGGAATGCTCGACCTCTGCATGTTTGCTGAGGGAAGCCGAAACGAGCAAGAGATTTCTGTTGTAGGTGACATTGGAAAGGTACAATTACAAAATAATATAGCTTTTCCTAGTTACCTTTTTTGCCCTTATAGTAGAAACATCAGCTATTTACAAAGTTGAAAAACAATTTGGCATTTGTTGGCAGGGTGAAGCCTTTGTTCCAGAGAGCATTGTTCATGTTGGAATGAGAAAAAACGGGAGAGATGGAGTCACCACAATAAAACCCGAGGATGAAAGAATCAAGTATGAGATTTTTTTTAATTGTTAGCATATTTATTAAGAAACTGTTAACAATCGGACTATAAAGAAACATAATTTAATTGATACATCTTAATGTTTCTTTCAACTTTTTTTACAAGGTATGATGGGCTTCACCATGGGTCAAGCTATTTAGAGCACTTGAATTTCCTTGCTGCCATTAGAGGTGAAGGCAGTTCAGGCCCACCTGTTAACTTGCACGATGGATTGCTGTCTGTAGCCATCGGTGTGGCAGGTCAGCTCTCCATTGAAAAGGGCTGTTTTGTAACCATTGAAGAAGTTCTTTCTCAATGACAAAAACAAAGTCTATATAGTTGTTCCGCTACTGAAACTGCGGTCCATATTATGGTATCAGTATCGTCAATTTGTAAGATCGAAATAAAATGAGTAATTTTAATACGCATTCTATTTTTTATGTCTTTATCTTAACATACATTCAGATTTATAACTATTAAATTTTAAGAGAATCAAATTGAGCATCTTTATATAACAAAATTGTGAGTGAGGCTACAATAATATGCATAGCGCACATCGCTCAATACTATAGATCTATATCTTCATTTTTAAAGTTTAAATAGTCAATCTAACTGTTGAACATAATATTCATGTGAAAATGTACTTGAAAATGTAATTTTATATTTTATATAATTTGTTTACTTTTTTTAGATCGGTAGAAAATTACTATTTTTCAAATGGTCTCTAATTTTTAGATCAAGTGATTTTCTACCATATAAAAAAATAGTATTCTTTTTAAAAAAATGTTAGTTTTGGCATCCAAGTACATTTTTACATAATTTGTATCCTCTGCGTTAACGGAACGTGCGTTAATAGATCTGGACTGTTCGATTGAGATCCGCACTAATATTGAAGGATCTCATGTGTTATAGGTGAGGGTCGGATTGGCTCTAATTGATCTGATCAGACGGTTGAGATGAAACTAAAAAAATGCTCTTTTGAGTCAATGCAGAAGATACATACTCATTTGTATATGGAGATTATGTTGAGCTGTTTGAATTGACAATTTGAATTTTTAAAAAAAAATCTATATATCAATAATAGGAATGCATAACACTGTAGCTTCGTTAAAAAAAAAAAATCCATAATACGAATCAATGTGTGCGCTATCAGCTATGCATAGTACTGTAGCCTCGATCATGACAATCCCTAATATCTAGATCTATATTTTTGTGCAAACTAATTTTTTGTCCATCTACTCATAAAATCTACTGACGAAAGTACCCGAATGATAGTTACTATACATTAAATTTAGGCATAAGTTGTATATACGTTAAGATATGATATACATAAAAGCTTCGATGTCCGTTAGAATTATTCAAATAAAATAGCCGCTGTTGAATCTTAGTCTTGTTTTCTTTGTTTTTTTTTTATGTGAAAAAGAATACTTGTGCGTTTGATAAGTTGATTGCTTTTTATCCATATTAATGGCATTTTGATAAATGCCGGACCATTTATCATAAGAACAAGGGAATAAAAGGGATTCAGATCAGCTGAAATCCAAAATACATGAACAGTGTTCCTGGAATTTCTGAAATTCCGAATTCAGCCGTTCAACTTTTTTTGTGCACGCATCTCGAAACAGCTAGTTTTTCTGTGCACGTATCTCGAAACAGTTCAACGGCTGGATTCTGGATTTCAGGAATTCCAGAAACACTGTTCATGTATTGAGATTTCAGCAGATTTGGATCCGAATAAAAGAGATTGAAAACTGTTCAGTCTCCTTGGATGTATTTTGTAGTTCTTCAAAAGAGCTTATATATAACTAGGACTGTTATTCGAATTTGTCCCAAAAAAAATGTCTATTGAAAAAATATTGATGAATAATACAATTTTTATCAACAAATTGTACATGTGGGCAATTTGAAGACAATTTTATTTTAAATGTTAAATTATGTCTAACGGAGAACCACATAATTAGTTACGTAAGAATATTTAGAGAATAATCAGCAAAGAATTGTATTACTATAGGAAAATTAGACCTTAAACACATTATAGCATTTTTTTAAATAAGAGAGATTCCCCAATTGCCTTGTTAAAATTCTTTCTTTGTTCATTGGCTCCGGTGCACCCACAACATCTTTAAATACTACTCTCGAGAATTGAACCTGTCTCCTCTTAAAAGAGAGACGAAGACTCGTGCCACTATATCAAGCCCGCGGTTCTCTATTCAATTAAATTAAATTAAGAACTTCAATAAAATATTAAAATTATGGCACAACACTAATATTTTGAGAAAAGGCCCCCCATTTTTGCAGTTGCATGTTTTCTTCAGTTCAAAAGCCAGCATAAGAAAATGATGTAAAAAGTAATTTAATTAATCAATTTTCACATTAATTATTTATTCTTTTAACTAATGCTTTAGTGCGAAAAGTCACTTGTGCTTGTGGACAGATAAACATATATACTTAAATAAACAAATGCTATACATTTTACTTTCCCAAGGCGATCAAAATTAATTATCATCTTTACCTACAAAAAAAGAATTAATTATCACCAAGTTCCTATGAAACAAATCTCTTCGTATGCCACAAACAATTTAATTACTTCAATTAAACTTCTCTAACCAAGAAATTAAGATGAACCTTTGGAGTCCCCAACCATCTATAAAAGAACAACCCAGCATAATTTGATACGTCAGTACAGCTAAACATAAGAAAGGCAGAGAATTGATCAAAATAATGGGCGCCATAATAAGTTATGCTGAGAAGATGGTGGAGTCAGCTTGTCAGACGGTGGGGTCAGCTTGTCAGGGGCTAGATAGGGCTATTCGGAACTTCTTTTCTGAGGTCTGGGCGATTGTTCAGAAAATTTTCGGACGCCACAACACAGGTTAAATATTACTATTTTGCAAATACAGGTTATTATGTTAAAATAATTTTAAAGCAGTCGAGTGTTCTGTTAAAATAATTTTAAATATTAGATTAGATGATTAAATTTGAAGTTCAACATTGGATTTCGCACTGTGCCTTCAAACAATAAAAAAAAATTAGAAGGAGAAATGTGTAGGTGAGGTGAGCATTAGGTAATAGCTAGGTACTTTGAACAAGTTTTTATAGCTTTGTTTCTTAAACTTGTTGAAGATGTGTACTTTGTCTGAAATGTTGATCCTCTAAATGTGCACATTCTTATTTATTTATTTTATACTGCACAACGGTTTAACAAGGAACAAAATTCACTGGTATTTCTATGATCAGCTATACTGGCAATTAAGAGCCCACCTTGGACCTAGGAATAGACAAAGTAAATCTTTCAATCAATGTCATATTGTAAACTGCTTATTGCATGTAACACAACCCAGTACAAGTGAGATTGTTGGCTTAATATGCATTTTAATTATGATTATGTTGGTTTTGTCTTTTTTGTTGGGGTGCTGCATGCATTTTCAATATTTTGTTGTCGGAGAATTATTAGATATCTTCGAGTCTTAAGCTTACTAGTTTGCAGTTTATTGAGATGTAGATCAGCAGTGGTCTTTATATGATGATATAAGCTTAAGATGAACTTATAAATTCAGGAAGGTATATATGTGGAATTTTATCATAGATGTCACGTTGCATATTTATAACAATTAATACAAGAGTCCACATGATATCCTCAAGCCAGCACTCATGCCACAACTACGCCTCATGAGAGTTAGAAGTTGTACAATCCTTGCGCTTATTTTTTCTTGAGCAATAATTGCCTCAAGTCTCTCCTAATCCATAAAAGCAAGTCTCACGCAACAAGTGTGGCTTAATTCTGTTACGAGATAGGCCGAAACCCCACAATACCAAGATTTTCTGTTGCACCAACATCTTGCATTGGAATAAAAAAACTAATTTGAATCAATGATCACAAAGTTGCAATAACACCAAATATACAGACTTTCTTTGTTTCTCAACAAGAAGCTATGTAAAAAACACAGAAAAAATACAAATGGAAGAACTAAATAACTCACTGAAACACAATGCTTTTTCAAATTGTCTTCCAGTTCCTAGAATACATCAATTGGCTGCAGACATTGCCTCCCACCAAAGAATAGGAGGTACAAAAAAAAAATCCTAATTCGTGTGCTTCTTTTGTAATATATATTACATTTCCCTCTTAAGTATGGGAACATATATTTCCCTCTCAAGTATGGAAATGATCTATAAGGTGTTGTATAATATCCGCACCTTCATACATAAAAGAAAATTTGACCTGAAAGAATAAATAACAGTATGAGGCCAGAGAAATAGAGAATTTTACAAGCATGACCAACACACAAACTGGCTGAAAAACAGTTGTTTTGTTATAATTGTGTGTGTGTGTGTGTGTGTGTAAGAGAGAGAGAGAGAGAGAGAACCTGAATTATACTATGTGCAACTAGCCATTGCAAGCTGTTGTGAAAGCTAACATCTACTTTTTCCCATGAGACACGACTCAGACCATTTACCATATTTTCTAAGCCAAAGAAAGCAAAGTGATAATAATATTAGGAGCAAAATCAAAAGGATTGACAAATAGAAATATCCTATTGAAGATAAATTAATTTTGCAAATCTGGCCTAACAAACATAAAACCAACTCCTGCACTCAAATTTAACAAGGTCTGATGACTATGCCAATACAAGTATGTGTTATATGACATAAGTTCACCAAATTGGAAAACCAAATCTAAATTTAGCCAAACTAAGCCTAAATTAGCAAATTCATATGACATTTAGTTCAGCAATTGTGTTTCAACAAAGTCTCAGCATTAAGGGGAACAAGCAAATTTGAATTTTATTAATCAAATGCTAGAATAGACCATGTAGACTGAGCAAAGTTGAAGGTTAGCACCAAATATGCAGAGCCTCAAACATTCTTTCAAAACCCTAATTTAGTGCTCAATTTTGCAATTTGAAAGCTAGAAGGGAATCATACCACTAGAAACTGGTTTTGCCTGTAACTAAAAATCATACTGAGACCTGGTATGGTGATCCTTGTTATGCTAACCTTTTATATATGACACATAAATTGGCATTAACTTGAGAACTGAACATTAAACAATGAAATACGGTGTGCACCTTCCATTGCTTCAAAATCATCAGCTGAGGTTAAATCTTCACAAGGACCAGAATCATTGGCTTCTGTGTATTCTTCATGTACAATATGGGGATACTTCTGGTTTATGTAACTATCCAACTACAAAAAATGATGAAATATTATATATATTCAGACATTTTTTTTATCAAAATTACAATAGATCTGTTCAAACTAGGTCTTTATGATAGACAAGTAACCATTCTCAAGGTCTTATGGTAAGAACTATTAGACCATAACGCGATACCTTTCTAAGACTTACACTAATTCATTACCAGTACTAAATTCTTTCTTTAATCTTTTATTTTGTTGAGTATTAAATAAATGCAAACTTGGTACCTGCGGCAGTTCGTTCTTTCTTCTAATTGATGATGTCCTCCAACCAACAACCTCTTAGCATAACTCGTTAAAGAAAATTTCCTTACTACTTGTAACATGGAAAAATATAGTGGGAAACGACAAAAAAAAAAACACTATCTGGAGTTAGTCAACTCAACAAAAGGATACGGTCACAATCCACATTTGCATATGCCACACGACGTTTGAATGCCCTCAACGCAGATCTGTATATAAAAAGGTATCATATTAAAATAAAGCAAGTGTTCCTGCCAGCGTGCACAGTACAACAAAACACACAGAAACTCCTCGAACTGAAAATATTAATTCCACATTTTTGCAAATCACACCGAGTATGTATCACCAACCATGGAGACATGGGGTAACTCAAAGCAAACAAAAAGAGACTAAATTAAGCCCTTAATTTTGTAATGCAGCTCTACCAGGTTGACATTAATGGGTTAACGTGAACATAAACCAGAGTAGCAATAAAGAAAAATGTTTGTAGCCACTCGCAAAAAAAATAATAAATCAGATGTGATTTGCAAAATATCCCCAATTAAGCTAAGAAAAAGAAATATAAACAATATTTAACATAAATGTACATGAAGCGAAGGTTGCCAGAATCGCTGATCATGCGTAGCAAAAGGGGAGGCTTGCCTTCTTCACTGTCAGTCAGAAAAAGATGCTGCCCTGCTCTACCTAATAACCAATGTATAACTCTCGATGCCAAGTTTTCCATTCTTACAAACCCTAAAAGAAGAGGTACCTGCTTGTCCATCAAGGAGTGGAATCTTATATCCCTTTTTGTTATATAAAATAAAGCTAGGTTTTTCTCTATTTTCCGAAAGGTAAATTGAGCTCCTTTTAAGGAAAGAAAAAAGAAAAGAAAGTAGGCTTAAGTGGGTTCAGGCTTAAACATGCCAATTCAGGTGATACCAGAGACATATCTCACCAATTCTAGATTTGATTGAAATAGCACACGTAAGTCTGTCAATTTTTTTGTAAATAGTCTTTTGTACTCTTTTTCTTTGGTGAATAAAAAATTAGTAGGCTATCGCCTGCTTCCTCAAAAAAAAAGAAGTCTGTCAAACATACCTTCTTTGCTTTATATAAAATACAAAAAGGGAGGACAAAAAAAAAGGCTTACTTGTTTGTTTCCTCTTGAACCAAGATGAGGTGTAGCAACAGCAATAAAATTAATGGGTTCCAAGCCGCATATAGTTCCTGTGCGAGGCCTATAAAGCCGTGCAATGGCATACCTTGCAGCCAACCCTCCAATTGAATGCGCAATAAAAGAAATTTTTCGTATTTCTGGTCTTTCACCAATAACTTCTAGAACCTGGTTAATAGATAAAATAAGAGTCAATAGAACTAATTCAAGCCTCAATTAGGACATTAGATAGACAAACAATCAAACAAAGAAATTAAATTAGAAAGACTAATGCTTACCTCTTCTGCTAAGCGTTCGCCCATGACGTCCACACCACGAAGACTTAACCGGTGCATGTTTCTTTCACTGCCTATTTACGAAAAAAAGTACCAACAAAAAATATCAGTAACCAGCCATGATGCTAAGATAAAGGGAAATTATTTGTAATGAATCAGCCACAGCCAAATTAGTGTGCTTTGCGCAACTACAGGTACAAAACTATAGCCAAAAGCTGAACTTTTGTGAAAATCTGAAATTAGAATCGCTCACAGTGTACAACAACTTTATCAGGCAATTGCTTGACAAACTCATTTGCCGCATATTGCCAATCACCGCTACTGCATAAAACAAAAATAAAAGAAAATCAGTAAATTAATTGGGAGTTGGGACAAGCATTTAAACAAGGTTGCCAAAAACTAATTGGTACAACCAAATTGAATAGAAGCATCCTCTGGGCTTGATTCTGCCAAAGCACCTCTCTTTCTTTTTCCCTTTCCATACCATAATAAATCCAACCAGAGACATCAGAGAACAGAATTCTCTCTTCTCGTAGAGTTAATGCCTTGTATCAGTAAGACAGTAACTAAATTAATTACCTTCCTAGAATCCCATGCACCATGACCACGAGATGATCCGGCGCGAAGTCGGCATCCGTGGCCGATGCGCTCACCACATCATGACCTCCGTTGATATACTCCGTTGTACGGACCACAGCTACCTCTTCTCCCATCTCTCTCTTTCTCTCTCTATCTCCCCCTCTCTCTCTATCTCTCTCTTGTGAAAGTCTTGGCAGAGGCTGCCAAGGTCGCTCTCTCTCTCTCTCTCCCGACCAACACGCCAACACAGCTCGCTGGGAAAAGAATCCCAAAAAATTCAAACCATTTCTCTTAATAGTTGAGAAATTAGATACTCCAATTTCCTGTCGTACGGTTTGTATGTAATACATGTCGCGAGTACTTTATAGGTGAGTTTTCTCTATGTACTACAACAAAAATAGACTCGCTACAATTAGCTGCATGGAAATAGTCCGCAATAGTTGAAAATGGAAAGGGTAGCCCGATGGTTAACGGGTTGCGTCGATTAGGTCTCGCCGGAAGCAAATGATTTATCGTCTTCTAGCGCCTTCTGCTATGTATGAATTTATCGTCTTCTAGCGCCTTCTGCTATGTATGAATTGTATATCGGGTCACAGCACATTGGGCCCCACATGAAGTGCTTGCAGTTACCCGCATTTCAACTGCAAGTACCAAGAGTGGCACAAGGAACCTCAGACGGGTTTCTCCGTTACTTGTCACCTGTCAGGCAGATAACGACGGGACAATGCTCTGACATGGATCCAATCGGGACAAAGGGAGGCAGGCAGCAGGCGAACTGCGGTACGAATTCAGATCTAGGCAATACTTCACCGATTTGGTATTGTGACCTGGTCATGACTCAATGAGCATTGTACCATTTCTGGCTTTATTTTCTTCGCCGAAGTGTTGGGGTCCAATTCATCTATTTCAATGGGACAAAATGGAACTCGTAAGAAACTAGGTCTTGGGGTATAATTAGTCAAAACTTGATAAAATTAAAGTCTATATTTCAACTAGAATCGAATAAATATAATCTATGTGCATGTACCTATCTTGAAATGATATACTGGATAAAGATAGTAAGAAATTTCGGATTGGTAATTAAATTTTATAACTTGATGACGACATCATAACTAAAAGTACAAAAATACAAATTACTTCAAATAATATTAGATGACTCGCCGTCATTAAAAACATGATATGTTTAAATGAATAATTAAAAAATATTATACTTAATTTTTTATTGAGGAGGGTTCAAATGTCTCCATTTTTTTTACCTCCACCATGCCTTCTTTTTAAAACGTTAATAACTCAAATTTTAAATCATAAATGCCAAAATAAATCCGTTAGATGTGATCTATATTATTTTCTCTATGTGCTCATAAAAAAAATATCAAATTTCGGTTTGTTTTTATGTGAATCAATACGTTGAAAAATCAACGTTCAGAAATTATCCACATTAGTACGTTTTTACAAGCTCTTGATAACAACCAAAACAAAGTTGAAATGTCATAACTTTTTACACGTGCATAAATAAAATGATGTAGATCATATCCAATTAGTGGATTGCTAACGGGTACCTCGGGCAGGGCAGACCCGTACCCGTCCCGGGCAGCGGGCAGGACGGGTACGGGTACAACGGGTAGGCGGGTACAACGGGCATGGGTAGGCGGGTTTTTTTTTTTAAAACTCCGCCCTGCCCGTCTCAAACCCGTGCCCTTTGCGGGTAGACGGGTACAACGGGCAAGGGTACAGCGGGCACGGGGAGGACGGGCCCGGGTAGAAATTTTTTTTTTTTTTTTTTTTGCTGTTTTCTGATTTGTTTTCTGATTTTTTTTACCGTGTCGTACGAATATTATTACGTGTCGTACGAAATATTATTTCTTTACACGAGTAATTTTATTTTATTTTCAAACTCTCATTCTAATTTTTATATATGAGTTACAAATAATAGTTCGGCTATAAAAATTGTATATATATATAATAGTTTATAAATAATACGATTCCGACATAAGAATGAGAGTTATAAACAAATAATAGTTCGGCTATTATTTGAAATAATACGCTATAATTTGTATATAAATAATACGATTCCAACTATTATTCCGACACATCATATATAAATTGTATATATGAGTTACAAATAATAGTTCGGCTATAAATTAGAATGAGAGTTTAAAAATTTGAAACTAAACCAGACATAAGAACAAATACGCTAAATAAATAATAGTTTCAAATTAGAATGAGAATTTGAAACTAAACACATCTTTATAATTCCTAAATAAATAAAATTTGTAACTCATATATAAAAATTATTTGTGCGAAAATTTGTATATTTATTCGGCTAAGTACAAGTCTAATTATTTATTTCTTTACAGGAGTAATTTTATACTAAAATACGCTAGATTACTTGAAATTATGTTGAATTGCACTATATTACAATAAATTATGTTCAATTATACTAAATTACGTTAAATTACAATAACCTCGCTAATTATGCTGAAATAAGGTAAAAAAACACTAAACTACGCAAAATTACGCTAAAGTAGACCGATTTTGTGCCATCTTTCATGAATCATAAAAAATAGTAAAAAAATTCCAAAAATAGTAAAAATTGGTAATCTGCAAGTTCATTATGTAACTAATTTACTGAGCTACTTGGATTGAATGATAGACATGAAAATCTTAATCGGAAACTTCAACTCAAGTTTTGAGGCTCTTCCCTTAGTTTTTTGACGAATCCGACGGTCGGATTGGTACAGGGGCTGTGGAGCTCATGTCAAAATTTCAGCCCGATCCGACGGACGGATCAAAAGTTATGCCCTTTTTTGTGAAGCATGCGCAGGACTTGATTAATATAACTTTGGATATTAATATTCAACATAATTAATAATTTGTATTAAACTTTGGATATTAATAAAAATGTCGGCATTTTAATTATATAGTTTCATAATTTATTTATATCTCGAAATTTGTAGTTTACATTTTAAATTGATAATATATTTTCTAAACGTTCATTTTAAATTGATAATATATTTTCTAAACGTTCATTTATTTTTAATAGGTTAAATAAAATATAAATCAAAAATATCTTAAAAATTACTTTAAAACAATAAACATTTTAAATTGATAATATATTTTGTAAACGTTCAATTGAAATTGATAATATAAATCTAAATCTAAATTAAATAAAAATTCAAATCTAAATTTAGATGCAAATAAAATTAAATCTAAATTGAATATAAATCTAAATTAAAATTTAAATTGAATCGAAATCTAATTTAAATCTAAACTAAATTAAATAAAAGGAAAAAAAAAACTCAAAATAAGCCTCTGGCGGCAGCCGAACTAAAATCTGGACTCAAAATAAGCCTCTGCAAGTTAACAGAGCAGTTTTGGCTACAGGCAGCGCAATATTCACATGAAAATCTGTACTCAGTGCGCTGCCTGTAGCCAAAACTGCTCTGTTAATATACTGCGAGTGGGGGGAAAATTTTTTGAATTAAAGTTGTTCGGCGGGCAGCGGGCAGCGGGCACGGGTACGGGTACGGGCACGGGTACGCGGGTGCGGGTACATCCGTGGCGGGTGCGGGCAGACGGGCAGCGGGCACGGGTCTGCCGGGTACGGGTACAGCCGGGTTTGGCACCAAAACAGGCCACCCTGCCCATTTCAAGCCCGTACCCGCGTACCCGTTTACCCGTCTATACCCGGACACGGGTACGGGTACCCCGGGCACCGGGCACGGGCGGACCGGGTTCGGGCAGCCCGCGGTGGGCAGTGTCAAACCACTATATCCAATGGTTTTATTTTGACCTTTAAGTTTTAAATTTTGAGTTATTAAAATTTTAAAAAACGGAGACATGATGGAGGCACAAAAAATAGATGCATTTGAACCCTCCTCTTTTTTATTTATCAATTAGAAGAGTCCGGCTAATATCATACCTTTATAATTTCAGTCTAAGTTTTAACGAGACAGTTTTTACAATTTCAAAGTCTGAACAGTCAATCCGAACCGCTCAACATATTCTCCATATCAAAATGTGCTTGGAGACCAAATTTTATATTTTTTAAAAACGATTTACTATTTTTTTTACCAAAATTTTTATTAATACCATAATCCAAAAATAAATAAATAAAAAAACCACTTTTCTGGATAATTTGAAATATACCATGGCCCCAGGGCCAATGGGCGGCCCTTTTCTTGAGGGGTGCCATGTGTTGTTGCCGCCCCAAGAATGGAAGCCGCCAATTGACCATGCGGCCCCACTTTTTTTTTGTAAACAGAAATTGTATTATTTTGTTTGGTTTTTTTATAGTTTATTTATTATGTTTAATTGTTATTTTGTTTAAGGTTGCGTAGGTTTTATTTATACTTTGGCAGTTTTCTTTTATTTTTAAGCCATTTGTGCCATCTTTCATAAATCATAAAAAATAGTAAAAAAATTTCAAAAATAGTAAAAATTGGTATTTTACAAGTTCATTATATAACCAATTTACTGAGCTATTTAGTTCAAAAATTAGAAATAAAAAACTTAATCAGGAACTTCAACTCAAGTTTTAAGGCTCTTCCATTAGTTTTTTTGTAATTCTAAATTTTTAAAAATGGCATAGCATTAATCGACGCATGTATCTTCTCGCATGCTTTCTAAAAAGTGTTTATTACTGAAATCAGACACTTGAGTGCCATTTTATGATCATTTGATGTTTCGTCGTCATTTTTCGCATTCCCAGTGAAGATATCGTCTCTTTTGCCTTATTCCTTGTCCTAGCCTCGCCTGTTTACGAGATATGTCTTGAATAAATACATGTACAACATACATGTGCTTTAGAAGTGAGAGAATTGACTTACAAAAAAATTAATAGAAATGCATTATAACAGAAAGACACAGAACGATGACATGAAAAAATATTATACTTCTTTTATGACAAATGCTTATATGGACCGCTTTTAATGTCAGCCGTACATTTTTTTTTAATATAACGGACCAGATTCTATATAAATGTCCGCAACTGCCGTTTAAATTAACAGAAGTTTTCTACGGAAGGGCAAAATTGTCTTTCTAGAATGAACCGTCTTCTTTCGTCCTGCACCTTCACCCAATCACCCTGCTGATTTACACTTTTAATCTACCGTCGAAACCCTAGAACAACCTACACCTCTTTCATTCTCCAAGTTTCATCCACTAGCACACTGAACTGGAGGTGTAGGTTGTTCTAGGGTTTCGACGGTAGATTAAAAGTGTTTTCGTCATGCTAAAGCAATGGTACATTGTCTCTTGCTGAAGTTATTAGTTTCGATAAGTTATGTTGTCAATGTGTATATGTCTTGATCAAGTGATTTTAATTTATTGTATTCTCTAAACCTGATCTAGTTCATGTACTTTTTTGTTCTAATTTATAGCTGATCTAATTTATAACTTAATTTTGTGTTAAGTTGTGAGTATACAAATAATATGGATGCAAATATACATGTATATGTAAAGCTGTACTTGGACACCTTGTTTAGTAAGCACAGCACTTACAATTGGAAGTCAGGTATATGTACAACTAAGTGGTGCTTACAATTGAAATCCAGGTATATATACTATCTAAACTATCTAAACATATCTTCAAGACCATAATTTTGGTACACGACCGCCTTTATCTCTCTTCACACCAAACCCTTACTAAAGGTCAAGGTTACTTATTCCCAATTTTCTTACCTCAATTTTTGTGTGTTTGCATTATTTCTGACCGATATGACCTTGTTTGAAGTCAGTTGTGATGAAGGGAACACGGGCTGAAAAGGGAAAGAAAGCTGATGCCAAGTGAGTTGAATTTTCTTATTGCTTGATTTTTTTCGTTTCATATGGATCTGAGATCGAATATGATAGTGTTTGAACTGATTTTCTAATTTATTTTTCTATTCGTGAAGATTACTTGTGAAGGAAGAGGAAAGGTGATCTGCACGGTCAAGGTCACAAAGGCCACCTTCAGGAGCAGCAAGATGGGGCTACAATTCCCCGTAGGTCGGATTGCACGATTTCTGAAGACCGAGAAGTACGTTGAGCACGTCGGTGCTGGTGTGCCTGTCTATCTGGCCGCTGTTCTTGAGTATCTTGCTGCTGAGGCACTTCGTTCTTACCAATTTGTGCTTAATTTTATGATATCTATTTTATTTGTCCTTTATTTTATTTTGATTTGTGCATGGTTTGTTTCTTTCTAACAACTATTCAAAATTTAACACAATGAAGAGATTTCTAACGTTCTTTTAATCTTTTGCTAGCCGAGAAGCCTAAGCCCAAGAAGAGGGGCACCAAGGCCTGCGAAGAACCAGAACAAAGCCTAAAAGGCCTCCTAGCGCCTTCTTCGTCTTCATGTAAGTTTTTTGGATCGGTTCTGCTATAAGTCTACTATTTTTTACCGCGTTCTGCTATAAGTCTGCTAAAAGTTTTTTGGATCGGTTCTGCTATAAGGCTGCTGAGGAATCTTCTGGCAAAGAGAAAGGAGATGCTGGTGCGTCTAGCTCGGCTGATGTTGTCATGGCTGAAGCTGATGATATGGCTGCTCAGGTAATTTCTATTTGTGAAAATTCGAAATAATGTTACAAAATAAAATACGAAAAATACAGACTACAGTAAAGACATTTTTTTAACAAAAGGAACCTTTTTTGTTAGCACTATCCAGTTTGTACCATCTTCACACCTGTACTGGTTAATTGTGCCAAGTAGATATAAATTATTTTTTTTAATGTTGGTCTTTGTTTGGTAAATTGATGATGGCTTGATGGTGAATTGTTTCGCTAGGGACGTAGTATGGTTTATGTATTTGCTATTAACAGGTCATAGTTGTATGACATGATAATGAGGTTGCATTGCTGCAGCAAAGCTATTGCCATGTCAATGGATGATGTACAGCCCGCGTGGCCGCGTCAGACATTACCACCACTGACCCAAATTTGGCTCTAGGTTAGGTTTATATGTCCACAAGTGGTTGTTTTGTTTGTCAGGCACTGATTTCACACTATTGATAATTGATTGGTAAAGTAAAATTAAAAATAGCAAACTGGCACTAGTTGGAGGTTTCAAGGGCAGCTGGTAACAGTTGAGCAAAATTTAAAAATTTCAATGGACTTTTGTGAACCAGTGGGATTAAGTGCTAGGAAGGTTATTTTTCACTAATTGGTTGATTTTTTTAGGGGTTATCTTTTAAAATTGATATGAACCATATTAATAATGGCACATTCGTCGCACATCATTTTTTTGGCAGCGAATGTGGAGTTCATGTCTTGGTTCTTACATTGGATCCAACTATTTTTCAGGTCTTTTTGCTGGAATATCTTTGCGAAGGCGAAAATGTCGTGATTTTGTAATCTTGTGTGTGGTATCTTATATTGTATTAGGCATACTGTGTGTGCACATCAGGGACACATAACATCATGAAGATTAGGCTGTTCCAGTATAACTGAATTGGAACATAAATGCTTTTGGCTGACTATCTTGCAGCCGGAGGGGAGACTTGGAGAATGGATCTACAAAGGGTTCTCGTACCCAATTATTAAATGAAAAGCATAACTCAGTTATTAGGGATTTACATAGTTGTGTGTTTTTTCATTTCTAAATACTAGTACGAGGGATGTATGTAGCTGTGTGTTTGAATACTGGTACAAGAGATTTATGTAGCTGAATGTTTGTATTTCTGAATACTGGTATGCTACTGATGCTACTGAATGTAATAGTGCCCAAGGGCTTTTCTTCGCAGAAAAAAAAGGAACTGGAACAAAAATTAATTAGTTTAGGTTGACCTTTGTAGAAATTAGTTTAGGTCGACCATTGTTTGACTCTGTAATTGATTGCTATATAAATCCATGTACAGACAGATTGTAAATGCAATATGAAAATACAAGATCATTCAAATATCTCTCTTGCTATTCTTGTTTTATGTTGAAACAGCAGATAGCATAGAATTTTAATATTTTATAGTTTCTTTCTTGCTGTTCTCACTTCCTTCAATGAAAACCAGATAGCATATAACACAAACTTATTCTTGTTTCAAAAAATCAAAGGACGAATTAGGAGAGTTATAGTAAGTTTCATTTTGTTGTCTTGCATAACTCTGGTATTTAAGGAATGGGATTTTACAATTGAATTGGTGTTGTTTTGTGTGACTAATTAACTATTAACTAGTGTTGTATGCATGAGTATGATCTTCTAGATAGAGTCATAGTCATACATTATTATCTTTTACAAGTTAATATTATCTAGATTTCAAATGTTGCCGAAAATAATTGTATAACAGAAAGTACAATAGTAAAAAAGACAATCCAAAGTACATGACAATACGATCACAATTAATAGGGTTACAATTTGAATGACTTCTGTTCTGTTTGTTGTGACTAACAAGTTCATGTTGCATGCATTATTACGGTCATAAAGAATACACTTTGAAAATGCCGTGAAAAATAAATGCATAATAAAAAAGTTAATAATCAAAATTATAAAAAAAAGACTAAGTATCATAGTATTTATTTTATTATATGTTACACTTTAATTAAGATATTAGATGAAATTGATTAAAAGAAAAATATAAAAAATGATAAAGATATTAGTTAGATCAATTAAAATAATGATTTTTCAAGTCTTCCCGGACAAATTGAGACTGTAAGTTTTAATGATAAGTATTTGTTTTTTTATTTATAATCTAAAACTTGACCAGAGTTGACTTAGATAATATAATAACATATTTGGATAAATACAAAAAAAGACTACAATAAACAATTATGAAACTCGAACGGATTTTGTTATGCTAATACTATACTTTGGTAAAATTTTAAAGTATTATCAATACGTGATGTATTTCAAGATTGATTTGATAATATACAAATTGGAAAATAATCCTATACAAATTTGAATTTTTTGATTTTTTTTTATTTCACAGAGGATGCACTATTTGACTCCCAGTCGTCAAGTTATCTGAGTCTAGCTAACTGATATGAGAAGATTAAAGAGTTGGCAGATCGGTTGAACCTGCTGAATCCTGTAAAGGTAAAAAAAAAGTTATTTTAATTTGATTTAGGGTTAAAATGGTCCATCCTGTTTAGGACTGCAAACGAACCGAACCGAATCGAACTTACTCTCAGTTTGAGTTTGGTTTGAATTAATTTCGAACTAAGTTTGGTTTGAATTAATTTCGAACGAACTCAATTTCGAATCGAATTTTTTACGAACTCAATTTCGAACTTTGTTACCACTTACAAGTTATGACTTATGGTGGGCCATAGTTCGAAATTACAGCATTTCAATAAAAACTCAGGCATTCTGAATTCTAATTACACAGTACACCAAAGTTTATATCAAAGTTCATTACAAATACCAAAATTTATATCAAATACCAAAGTTTAGTACAATCAATCAAAGTTCGGTACAATCACAGTATCCAAAGTTTTTCAAATAGCCAACAGGAGCAACATCACCAAAGTTTTCACATATCCGAAGTATTCAAAGTACAATTTAAATATCAATAGAAGTATAGAACAATCACCAAAGTCTCAAAATTATTACAAATCCAAATATTATCCTACATAAAACATTAAAGTTCATTATCAGCAGAAATCAATGGTTCATGTTTGAGTTAATTTCGAACTAAGTTTGATTTGCAAACCTATTTCGAACGAACTAGGTCAAGTTTGAGTTTGATTTGAATTAATTTCGAACTAAGTTTGGTTTGAATTAATTTCGAACGAACTCAATTTAGAATCGAATTTTTTACGAACTTTTTCGAATCAAATTCGAATTGAATTACGAACTAAGAATTTTTTGTGAGCCCTAATCCTGTTGAACTCTCTACAGTACAGGCACCAAACAATTTTTTGTCTTCATCAGTGTTTTTTTTTTAATTTGTTTTACATTTTTTATTTGAAGGATTTTGCATTGGAGCTTTATAAAAAGCTGTATGAAAGAAAGTTGCACAATGGCAATGAGGTCACAACTCTCGCCCCGCCTGCCTCTACATTGCATGCCAGGAACATAATTTTCCTCGAAGTATAAATGATATATTTACAATTTAATCATTTCCATGTGTCATTAGTTCAAGTTGGTAGAGTGTTCATTTAATGCCTTCTCCATAGTGTTTTTAAGTTTGAGACACCTAGACCACCGCACTTCCTTTTATTACAAATGCCACCCTATTTTTCTTATACGTCTTATCGCTATGGATTGCCATATCATCCGCAAACTGTAAAGCAAGGATCGGTATAAATTGCTTATAGCATTTTGTAGCGTTGTATTTTCTGCCTCACCATTTTCTGAAGCACATCTACCGCAATAACGAATAACATAGGTGAAAATGAACACCACTTAATCCTTTATGTTATTGCTAATGTCAATTTTAAATATTTTTTTAAGGCAAATTCTGGAATGGACCAATAAAATTTGGACTGTCAATATGTTCCCAATCGAACGGTTCAAATATTTCGTAAGATAAACTTTCTCCGTTAAATTTAACGAAAATTTTTTATCAGAAGGGTAAAATAGTCAAATAATAACTCCTTTTCTTTTCGCTCTTTCCCTAAACTCTGGAAGTGTTCCCACCTCCGCCTCCTTCACAAGTGCTGCTGCTACTTGCACCGGGATATCCCATTACAGCTCCACCAACGCCTCGATGCTCGGTCAAGGGACTCCAGAAGAAGCGAAATCTCTATTGGAGCTCACTCTATTGCTGGATCCTGTCTGCCGAAAGGGAAGACAGCCTGGCAGTGTACGTGTGACGCCCTGGAGAGGAAGCTGTCAAGTGGGAGTTTTTCAGGTTGCCAAAGAACTGAGGAAGTTTGGTCATTCCAAAGCAGCCCTTGAGATAATTTCCGACGCTTCGTACACTTCGCAAACCTCTTATTGCCAAATGGAGAGAGCGCACTGGCGCACTGGTAGTCGATCTCCACACCTGAGGCCAACGCTGAAGCCGTCATACAAAGGGTAACCCCAGTTCTCGATCGAACCCGCTACAAAGGTCAAGCAGGTACTATTATTTATTCATTTTTATCCTCCTTTACAATTGAAATATGATTGTTGTAGGAGTGCTTAGTTTGTTGTTGCTATTGAATTTGTAGGTAAGATTGCAGTTATAGGTGGATGTCGCGAGTACACGGGTGCTCCCTATTCTACTTCTATTTTATACACATTGCAACATCTTAGTGCGGTTGTCAATTTTATGTATTACAGGTGAAACGAGCACTTGTTATGTTCTATGATTAGGTTGTGGTAAATAGCAATATGTACCGTCTGAAATTTTGGCCAGTGTTGATCTCATTTAGTTATTTCTTTTTTTCTTGATACAATTTTGCTTGAGGCTTAATCTATTAATAAACATGAAGATGTGGCCCTGTAACACCAACTAAACTTTCATATCAGTATAACATTACACTCTTCATTGATGGTCCAAAATCCGGAGTCTGCCTGTTTCATCCTAGATTAAAATCTTGGGTATGTTTGGAAATTGATTTCTATTGGTTAGTAAGGGGATCTGGTATATTTGCAATTCTTTTTTCTGTTTTGAATCGGTAAGGAGAGGGAGAGAGAGTTAAAGAGGTTTAATATGAGCCTACATGAGCCGCGTGGCATAAGTGCCACGTTGGCCTCTTTTTTTTTTATTTTTTTAATATTATAAAAAAAATCCAAAATAAATTTAATAAAATTTATTAAAATTACCGGGTGTTACAATCTTCTCCTCTTTAAATTTTTTTAACAAGATTAAATTATTTTATATTGTTTTAATTGTCAGTGCCCGGTTGTGTTTGGTATAATCATCCTTTGGTATTTTTAATTTTTTTTCAAATTCTAAAAATGCTGATATAATAATTATAGTTGATTTTTGTTTTTTTAGGTACGAGTTTTCTTTAATTGAATGATTAATATTTGATTGAAGAGAGGAGTTACGAGCAAAACTGACAAAATGTTGTGATAAATAAAAATTTAGATAGAATTCAACTTATTTTTTTATTTCTTAAAAAGGTTAACAGTAAAATTAATAAATGAAATTTGCACACACTGTGTTATTAATTTTGTAATGCATATTTTAAAATATAAATTTCTTTTGAATTTGTTGTAAATAATTTATAATAAATTCTTGATATGAAAAGAATGAATTTAAAAATGTCTTATTATTTTAAGAATGCAATAAATTGTATAACAATAAATTAGAGCATATGTTGTTAACTGAATTTAATTTTAATAATTCAAAATATTAAAAAGCATTTATCAGGACGTTTTAATCTCATTTATTTTGTTTGCATCTATTTCCAGTTCAATAGACAAAAATTATTGTTTTTTTATGGTCTAAATATTCACTTTTTGATGGCCATTGTAAAAACAATATAACTATTGTTTTGACCAGAGAAACAAGAAAAGTTTAATTGGTGTAAGTTATTAGTTATACTTTCTGTTGACCTTATCAATCATTAAGTGTAACAAAATTATTGCTTTATTTTTGGATCAAAGAAATATACCTAGATTGATTTACATAAGTTTAGGGTAGATTAAAAAATTTGAAATTGGGATGGGGAGAGCGAATAAGCTAGTGCAATACAACTTTATTTGATAAAAAGGAGGAATTTGATGTAATACCCCTAAAAAACAGTGAAATTACGTATCACTACATCTAAAATTCATAACATCATATTTACCCTTTTAAATTTAAAAAACTCACAAATTAACCCATTTTATTGCCTTTTCTATTAAACTCATTTTAAATTAATAAAGTAATAATTTTAATCTTTATTAAAAAGATTAAAAAATATGTAGCATTATTAAGGAAAATACCAGTCTTCTAATTTGTCTGTTTTTTAGCAAATTGTTCATTTTTTTTACTTTTGATTCATACACAATGACATTTAGATATATACTTTTATATGCTTTAGAATTTAAAAATGAATAATTTGTCCTCGTAAATTAGAACACTGACGTTTTGAAAATTTAATTATCTATTTTAAAATGAATGGTTCAAATTGAACTTAAATGAAACGTCTTTGAAACTTTGCTGATGTTAGTTATATGCTTTTTTTTTTTCCGTAATATCAAATAGTGAAATATCTTATGATCTTATGTTATATATATTTTATTTTTTATTGAAATAAGTTTAAAGAAATATAATAGTGAATTAGATGGCCAAGTTTAAAGAAACAGTAGAAAAATCTTCTACGATATATAATCATTTTTTAAGTTCAAATTAGATGGCCAATTGGCCATAATAGTGCAGCCTTCTATCTGATCTGATCTGATCCATCCGTTATTGTCAAGTTTCATCGACCAGATCCAATTTCGTACCGTAAGAAAAAAGGGTCCAAATTTCGGAGTACGTTTCCACTATGATATCTCAACTTTTGTGTGACCCACGTGTACGGTTCCTATTCGGGGTAGCGCAAGGGGCCAGTATTATTTCTAATTTAAGATTCGTGCAGAACTTATTTAACAGTTGTGATTTTCCCGTAAAACACTCAAAGTTTGAGATATCTCAGAGGATGCGAATTCCAAATACATTGCGGTTAAAGGCGGAAGAGGAGATGAGCACAATAGCACACCGTGTTGCGGGTCAGAAACGCAGTTGCATGCGCCGATTTTTCATGGGAAAAGGAAGTAGAATGGTGTAGTTTTCCGGTAAAGGATATTTTCCATAATAAATTGAGGTACTTTTCGTCAGATTCAATGTGGATCTTGTTCATCTCCTAAGAGAAACTGAAATCTTTTATTGGCCAAAACTCAAAATTGAGAGATTAAGTTCTAGCCGGGAAAGTTGAAAGAGAGCATCCGCCATGCTATCGAATTTCTTACATACACCAGGTACTAGTTCACTATTCGAATTGTTATCTTTTTTCCTATTTGAAAGGTGTCACATCACATTGTTTGATTCTTGTGCAATTAGAGAGATAACTTGGAATTGAGGCAATGCACGGTGGGTGTTTAATAGAATGCTTCAATGAGCCAAGGCAGAAGGAACACCTTTCCTTAGGTCCTTTTGTTCAATATATAAATGTGTGAATTCATAGATGCTATATATTCATTCATTTATTCTCAAATGGTGCTGCTCATTGTTGGCCTATTAACTCATACTAATGTAATGTACTTGACATTTTAATAGGTGCTAAGCTTCCGTCGTACACTTGCAGTAAGAGTAATGCTTCCACAGAGATTGAACCTCGCTCTCCATTCCTCGATGCACTTTTCAAAGAGGTAAATGACAAGACCTCTTTTGATGTTAAACCAAATAGTTGAATAAATTGATTTTTTTTGTTTCTTTTTCAGTGGGAGGAACGGAAGACCAGGGGATTGTTCCACCATGACATTACCAGTTGTCCAAATAAGGTATGAAGTTAAATTTCTATAATCTTGATTCTTGCTATGCATGCATCAAGGAAAATCATGCCATGCAGTGCCCGGCATGGGATCTTTCTGGAAAAGTGCCGAGGACATGTCTTATTAACAGATGTTGTTCTTTTTTAACTTAAATTTGGTGTTATGGCTTAATCCGTATCTGAAGTTTGCGCTTAAGCAACTCTTGGGTTAAGTATTAAGTATAGAGAGAGGGAGGAAGGGAGGGGGCTCTGTCTGCAGGGCGGAATTAGAAAATTTGAATAGGGAGGGCTAAACTATAAAATACATGATATGTGAAAAGGCAAACAAAAAAGTGGTCACAAGGAATTGAACCCAAGACCTCACAAACACTAAGTAGAACTCTAGCCACTAGGCTACAAGCACACATTTGTCAATTTATGAGGAGGTGCTAAACTATATAAAAACTTTAAACAAACAAAAATTTAATTAAATTTCAATATACATGATTAAAATTTTAAAATCATAGGGGTGGCTTAGCCACCCTTGGCTAAGCCTTAGATCCGCCCTGTCTGTCTGGAACATTGCCAAGGATAATCATGCCATGCATTGCCTGGAGTGGGCTCCGTCAGTACATTGCCAAGGACATGTCCTATCGACACTAGACTTGATTAGTATTGATTAGTATGCTGTTCTTCTTTAACAAAAATTTGATGTTACAGATCAGTTTATGCCTGAAGTTTGCTCTTAAGCAACTATCAGGCTTAAGTATAATGAAAGGGAGGACGAGAGGAAGGAGCGGGGGAGAGATTTTTTGACAGTATTATCCATTGTTGTATGTTGTTTATTGGATTTTTCAGTCATATATTGCATTTACATATTTCTACTCTTTTTTGCAGATTCTACAAGGAGAGCTTGGATTTATCACCACATTAGTAGAAGGACGTGACCAAAAGAAAAGGCCTACTGAATTCAAAATTGATCAAGTGCTTCAATCATTTAACAAAGAAAAATTCAATTTCACAAAAGTGGCACAAGAGGAAGTTATTTTCCTGTTCGAACAGGGCGATACCAGTGGGACCGGGTATTTTGAATGCGGCCGCACAACTGATGGCTCTTATTCTCCAAATGCTGTTCTGATCAATGTGCGTGTATACTGTATCACTTGGGATAGCAGTTTACGAAAATCATTCCTCAGTTTAACAATTGCAATTGCATAAAATACAGTGACTTGCAATTGGATTTGCATAATCATAATTTCTGGCAAAATCTGACATGAACTGTGCTACTGTAGAAGGAATGAGACACTCCACCATACAGATTCTTGTGGTGGAAAATTTTGTCCTTGGATTTGGGTCATTTTTCGTTCACCTTGGTTTGGTTCTGGTCAATTTAGGTTTTCGTTGTTTAAGTTTGTTTCAGAACTTTCTGGGTTTGGATCTGGTTATATTTTAGATATTGGCCATTTAGGGTCGTTATCCTGAGAACATTGGTTTTTCCTCTCTTTTTTTTGTTTTTCCTTTTAGTCGGTGTCAGTTTGGGTTAACTACGGGTTGGGCTTGTTTGATTTTTAGTTAGGTGGGTTGAGTTAGTAGGTCAAGCAGGTTTTGGATATATTGGCTATTGGATTGCTCAAATTCTGTTGATATAGTTCATAAAAGAAAAAAATATTTATGCAAAATTGTTAAAAATACAAAAAGAAAATATTTGGGTTAAATTAAGGTAGGTCAGGTGGGTTTTTGGTTCTCACTGAGACTTTCAGCTCCAGTTGATGCCTTACTCCAGCAGTGATGGTATAAGACCATTTAGGTCATATAATATTGTAGTACCTATATGCATTTATTCTGCTCAACTTCAAAATCAAACTGAAAAATCTTGACTACTCAAAGTTCTTATGTAGGTTAGCCCGATTGGTTATGGCCATGTGCTTTTAATCCCTCACTTACTGGACTGCTTGCCACAAAGAATTGATCGTGACGGCTTCTTTCTAGCCCTTTGTATGGCAAAGGAAGCTAGAACCCACTACTTTAGAGTTGGTTACAACAGCCTTGGTGGCTTTGCCACTATAAATCATCTCCACTTCCAGGTTTAGTCTCTGTGTGTTTAATTTATTTTTTTATGTTTCACTTAAAGATAAGTTTTTATAGTGTATTGTTGAACATATCGATTGCAAACCTGCCAAATTTATTCAGTTCTGAGAATTATTTAATATTTTATCATCTTGTTCCCAAATATTAACAGTTGCAAGTTGTGAATCATTTGATGAATGATATAACATACAACAAAATTTGTACTGTCAGTACCACAACTGGGCTGTGTCTGGCACTGGTAGAGACCAACTGAGGGGGTTTTTTTTTTTTAAATAGAATTACTGTAAACTAAATCAACGGAACAAGCCTCTGGATTTGGAATTTTCGAAATGTAGCCTCCACCGATCCTAGGGACTGGTGTAGCCAAAAAAAACCCAACCTACACCGATCCTGGGGATCGGTGGAGCCTGTTTTGCACCATACGGGTGCAGCCTGCACCCCTTGCCACAGAAAATCCCATCTTTCCCTCCACCGATCCCTAGGACCGGTGGAGGCTTGATCTCCAAAATTCGAACCCGAGAGGTCCAGAACTCCATCTCTGTCTCTCCCTTTCTTCTCCTTCCTTTCCTCTCCGAACTCTTCTTGTTTTTTTTTTTTTTTCTTTTATCCTCTCAATTTACTCAACCATTTTAGAATCCAATTGTTTTAAAATTTCTGGATCGTCTAAGAGAGTTAGAAACTCTTCGGATCTACGATTTTGACGAGGTAAATATCTCTTTTTTTTATAATTTTTTATTTTAGCCGAATTAAAATGAATAACTAATTTAATTTAGTTTGTTTAGTATATTTAGATTGTTTTTGTGAAATGTAGTGTTAAATTAGTATTTGGTGTAATTTAGTGTTGATTTGGAGTATATTTAGTAATTTAGTGGTAATGTAGTGTAATTTAGAGTTCATTTGATGTTAATTTAGTGTAATGTAGTGATGTAGTGTTAATTTAGAATTTATTTGATGTTAATTTA
The DNA here is from genome assembly GCA_025461045.1 of Carex parvula. NCBI lineage: Eukaryota > Viridiplantae > Streptophyta > Magnoliopsida > Poales > Cyperaceae > Carex > Carex parvula. The sequence goes on from JAJGRW010000063.1 coordinate 1,853,009, forward strand.
GTGTAATTTAGTATATGTAGTATAATTTTGTGTAATTAAGTGTTCATGTAGTTTAATGTAACTTTTTAGTAATATGTATTATAATTTTTGTAAATTAGATAAATGTGTGATGACTCTCATGAAGTTTAAAATTAGATAAAATTATAAATGTGTAAAATTAGTAATATGTAGTATAAATTTGTGTAATTAATTGTTCATGAAGTTTATTTTTAAAATCAAAATTAGATGATATGTTGTTTACATATAGTTCAATTTTCATTATTGAAGCCATATGCTTGAAAAAAATATTTGTTTATATATTTATGTGTGATGACTCTCATCAGTTGAAAAAATATTTGTTTATCAAATTTTCCAACAGAGTCAATGGATAATTCGGATTATCCAGAGTTGTTGAAATTAGCACCACAGAACCACAGGGCATGGCAAGTTCGTGATATGGTAATTTTGATTATATTTATTAATTATTTGTTGCAAATAAATATTTCTTGAAGTATTTGAAGGGTTTATAATGTTTTAATTTTTTTTGGCAGCCAACATCTTCATTGCAGGTAAATTCACATCAGACTAGTATTGCTTACAACGGTCGGATGGACGGTGCTCTGAAGAGGTTAGGGTTGTATCAAATTGCTCGCCTTAATGATTGCAAGATTGATCCGTATTTGATTACTGCTCTGATTGAGAGGTGGAGGCCGGAGACCAATACATTTCATCTACCTGTCAGTGAGGTGACAGTGACGTTGGAAGATGTTGCATGTCTATGGGGCTTATCGACTAAGGGTAATTAATAATCATGAGTTGTTTATCGGTTAATTTAATTACCTATTTATAAAAATAAATTATTAATTGTATAATTCTTTTAATTTGCAGGTGACGCGATTACTGGCACCAGCGATACTGATTGGGACCCATACTTAGAGTTTGATCTAGGGGCTGATCCGGCAGATTTTTACAATGACCTCCATCAGACAATGCCATATATATATAGGATTTATAATCCTAACACATCGAAAGAACGATTGTCCGTCTCTGCTTATGCGCTTAGACTAAAATGGTTGCCGGCGCAATTTAGTTTTGAGTTAGAAGATTGGCACAATGATGAGATAGTTGCACGGTACACTCGAGGTTTTTGTATGGATTTATTCGGGTCGGTTATGTTTCCAGATTCAAGTGCGGATGGAGTCCCTGCGATGTACTTGCAATTCATCAATGATCTAGAGACTCCACGAGAATACAATTGGGGAGGTGCTGTACTTGCACATCTCTATCGAGAGTTGTCACGTGCTTGCCACGCGGGGGCAGACACGATAGCGGGTCCGATGTTGTTGTTACAGATTTGGTCATGGACTCGATTTGCTGTTGGTCGGCCTATACCCCGATCAGAGCCACCTCCCTTCGGTGGTGCCGATGAGGATACGAGGAATGCTTTCGGTGTGAAGTGGACCACTTTTCATTTGTGGCCAGAGAACCCTCACTTAGGTAAAAAGATTTATAATTCGAGATAACTTCGATAGATTTATAATTGTTTTTTAAAATCTATATTTTTTTTACAGGTGGTACAGCCACGTATAGAGATAACTTCGATAGACTAGCTGATGAGACAGTTAACTGGCGACCATACGTTGATTACTATGATCAGTTACCTCGACGTGTCCGACGACAAAAGAGGTATTGGATGAGATGCGGTTACGTGATCCATTTTTGGATGGTGGAGTTTCAGCATGCGGATAGGGTCATGCGCCAGTTTGGTAAGTACCAAGAGGTCCCGCCTCCTCTTCCTCTACCATGGGATGAGATCAGTTATTTACGAAAGACGTGGTATCACGATGGCAATTCAACAAGGGATGGTTGTTGGGCGCTTACTCTTAGTGAGTACATCGAGAAGCCTGCAGTATTAATTGGAGAGCGGAGACCATATGACATGAGTAGGCATCATATGTACATGCATTGGTTCAACACGCGTGGTATGAGATCAGTGTATCTATCAGATAACAATCCGGAAGCTCTACGGCGTCAGGCTCCCCCGCGTACAGGAGATGTTGCAACACTGGCATACGTTCCTCATGGTCATAGGCATTCTCGTGTGGTTCGTACATTATTTTTTTTCAATCAAACTAGATTTTTCAATATTAATGTGCAATATGTCACAGTTCAAAATGTATTATGCAGATTTCTCGAGAGATACAATTCACTATGCAGGCAATAGAAATGGTGAGGACCCCGGGACAAATGGCATATGGCAAGATGATCCTCGAGCATGCTCGTGACATTATGGAGGATATTGATCAGATTCACATCTTCCGAGGCATACTCGACAGTGCTGGGATCCCTACAGACCTGGACATGATCAATTTGGATGATGATTTCCCTGATCAGCATTATCGTCGTCCTACAACTTCAGAGCCTCCCCCGACGTGGGACAACTTCATGAGTGGCACAGAGCCTGGATCTATATCTGAGTTCATGCTCAATGAACTAACGGGAGACTTTAGTATGATGGGACCATCCACTGCAGATCCGGGAAATCTTACAGCAGATTATGGTCCATCCACTTCAGGTCCACCTCGTGGAGTCCGTATACGGCAGCCTACTCAGCCGTACACTCCCGGGACTGACGCCCTTGGACCTACTCGACAGCGCCGACGAAGGCGTTAACATGTTTCGATTGAGTAAGTGCCTCTGTTAAGCATGATACCTTTTAAATTTTTGATTGGATCCATTATTTATTGACTAATGCATGATACCTTTTAATTTTTTTTTTGCAGAGGTATCTGAAGATTAATGTTAGATTGGATCCATTATTATATGTATGTTATCTGTAATGTTAAATGGACTATTGTAGCTTTAATTTGAATTTTATATGTATGTTATCTGTAATGTTAAATGGACTATTGTAGTTTATTATATGTATGTTATTATGTTAATTTGAATTTTTGTAGCATGGCAATAAAAATGTCATCACCACCGAAGCATAATTTCTTGATTAGATTCTTAGAATACAATAAAAATGTCAAAGATAAATTCTTAGAATATGATAGGTTTAAATTATATACACATTCGATCTAGTTTTTATCACATAATAGCACCAAATATCTTGTATTTTAGTAGAGAATAGAATGAAATATATCCAAGAATCAAGTTACTGCCAAAGTCTATTTTTGTTACAGGAAATGGAGCAAATTGTAGATCTTCTCGCAAGCTTTCCGAAAAGTGGTAGAACACTGAAAACGGAGTTACGGATCATTAGTTATGCCCGTTTGAATTTCAGAGCAAAACAGGAGAAACCGAGCCCAGTGCGGACGCACTGACTCAGAGTGCGGACGCACTCAGCCATCAGACACAGAAAACAGAAAATCCGAGCGCAGTGTGGACGCACTCGGGCCGCACTCCATCCGCACTCAGCGACACACAATTCGTATTTTGGCCATATCTTGGTCATACGAACTCCGATTTGAGTGATTCAAAGCTTGACAGAACCAGGACAAAGAGATCTACAACTTTCGTGAAGGAAATAAATCTAAATTCGGAATATATAATTCTGTACAACCTCATCAATGGACGCTCCAGCCTGAAAAACATAAATTCTTAGAATACAACATAAATTCTTCGAATACAACATAAATTCTTCGAATACAACATAAATTCTTCGAATACAACATAAATTCTTCGAATACAACATAAATTCTTCGAATACAACATAAATTCTTCGAATACAACATAAAATCTTAGAATACAACATAAAATCTTAGAATACAACATAAATAGAACTTAGTTCAAATAAAATGAGTACAACTTAGTTCAACATAATGCATAAACTTAGAAATCCCTAAATCCTACGAGTTTAGCGAGTCGATGCACCTGTTACAAAATGAGTACAACTTAGTTCAAATTTAATTGGAAATAAACGGAATTGTATTTTGAATTTTTAAATTGTTATACCCGAACGTCTTGCTGTAGTTGACTCTTGATTGTGTTGTTGAGCATTACGCCTCCTGGCAGGGGCCTCCATTTTGTCCATAGTCATAATTCTTCGCTTGTGTTTTCTCCTACCCTTATTTATTTTTTCCTTATCCGGATCTGGTCTTATAATGGGGCCATCAACTAATGGCCAATTCCTTTTATTTCCATACCCATGGAAACGACCAGACCAAGTATTTATATAATTTTGTAAGCTGTAATATGGGTTAACATAGTCGTTAGGATTTAGCCTCCTAACGAAACAAACTGCCAGAACATGGTTACATGGGATTCCTGTTAATTGAGGTCTCCGACACACACATATAGGCATTCCTTCTGCAGGGAAGGTAACATCGTACTTCACCTCGCCCCGAACACCCTTCAATTAAAAAATCATATTTACATCAAATGTATTACGTTAAAGTAAATAATTAGATTTATCGAATAATTGACTTACTGTCTCGAGAATTCCATTTTTATCAATAACCTCATAGCTGTTATGGCCATAATACATCGGTCTTACATCATGTTTCCTTGCTTTCTCATTACGACGATGTAAAAGCAGTGTAATGTTCATTGAAAAATCCAATCCCGATGCCTCCCATCCAATCGCGGCCTCCCGTCTATTTACAAACCAGTCGACGCACTTATAAAAGGTCTTTTCAACAATTGCACACACAGGTAGTTGCCTGGCAATCCTAAATACACTGTTTAGTACCTCAGAGCCATTACTTGTCATTATACCCCATCGATTGAGGAATCCATCATGCACTTGTGCCCACTTATGCAGAGCCAAAGGCTCTGCATCAGAGTTGCGGAGCCGTTTACCAAATTTCATAATGTAGTCATATACGTCTGCATCTCTTTGCCTAATTCTTTCCATCCTCTCTTCAAAATCTCCAGATTTTTTTCTTCTCAACATATTTTTTGAATACAGTTTTGATCCACTTTTGAGGGTATTTTTTCCAAATATTTTCACAAATATGCTGTGAACACAGTCGGTGGACAGCTTCACCGTTTTCCTCACACCATCTCAGAATAGGAGCCTCAAACACCCCTCGTATACCAAGGTGCTGGTCTGAGATAACGCAGATTCTTCCTGGCCCGACAACATTGATACGCAACCAATTCATAAACCAACCCCAATTTTCTATAGACTCTTTTTCACAAATTGCAAATGCAAGTGGCAAGAGTTGTTGCTCTGCATCGTAAGCACAAGCCATAAAAAGTTTACCCTTGTATCTTCCGGATAAGAACCCGGCATCAACACTGATAACGGGTCGAAGATGAGGCCATGCTTCAATGCATGGCCCATATGCCCATGCAACCCGGTTGAAAATATTGATATTAAAATCTTCTGATGGTCCATGTTCTATTAGGTACTGTGTACCTGGATTAGATGCTTTGATGACACCCAACAACGATGGCAGCATCTCGTAAGACTTCTCCCAGCTCCCAAACAAGTCGGCAATTGCAAGTTCCCTACCTCTCCACAACTTGTTATACGAGGGCGTTACTGACCCAAATTTAACTTTAACCATATGCTTGACCGCTTTAATGCTCATCTCCAGATCATCTTTCAAAGCCGGTTTAATAATATCAGCAATTACTCTGGAAGTCATTTGATGACTATCCAACCTTTCAGCACTTCCAAAACATGTGTGGATAAACGGGTTGGTGGAAATTGTCCATGCACCAGTTGGACATACAATTGCATACAATTTTCATTGGCATTTAGAAGATTTACATTTAACTCTATACTTAGTTTTGCTGCTGTTTAGCACTTCCAACTCTGTGTTTCGGGGTAGGTGAAAATCAGCAAGTTCTGATTTTAGTTTGGCTTTGGATTCAAACATTTGACCTTCAGCAAATTTTTCATCTAACCTGGGGGGGTTCGCAAAAAATGCACGATCCTTGTATGGCATTGGCAATTCATCGTTGAATGATGAACATGGATGCTTAAGTCCTCGATTGAGGAATGGGATCGACTCGTGCCACTCCTTCAATACTTCTCGGGCGTTCATTTCAGCCTCAAATTCGTCCATATCTGCGTCCCATGCTTCATCAGAATCGTCATCATCAAAAGAACTTGTATCAGATTCATTGTCTCGATCTGATTGCTCACAAGGGTCATCACCAGCCTGAACCGGAGGTGTGTAGGTGGGTACAGGTACACTGCCCGAGTCAGGATGAAAGCCGGTCTGAACCGACGGTGTGTTACTACCTCCAGGCAAACTATCTGGACACGGATCATAACTGATTTGGTTTCTACCCTGGTGTGCCTCAGCTACCAATTCTATAACCTTAAATCCAGCCACTTGAGCTGCAGTTTGTTTAATGACATCCCAAGTTTCCTTATTTTCTATCCGAAATAGTGAGAAATGGTACGATCCGGGTTGTGCTGTGTTCATACGTACCCTGATTGTCAATTTGACTCGACTTGGAAGCAATTCAAGTCCAACGTATATTTGCCGTCTTATAACAGCAAAACTGGTAGAATCAGATACGGTAAAGGTAAATGCAGCCCCTATGTCATAACCAACACCTGTTGAAGTGCTTTGGAGGTTACCACCATAATACACATTGATCAATAGCAGTGACATTTTGCTGAACAAAATTCAAACACCAAATTAACTCCAAATATTTTTCAATTTTACAACACTAAATATAAACATATGAGTAAAAAAAAACTCACAATAATAATCAGAAGATGATGCTGAGTACAATGGTGGTGGCGATCTGTTCATATGGCAACTCCTCTATTGAATTTGAAAAAAAACGAAAAAATGAAAGAAAGAAGAAAGAAGAGAGAAGAATGGAGGCTGGGAAGAGAAGAAGAGAGGGGAAGAAGGGTGCGGCTGCTCGTTTTAACCCTAAACCTGCCTACACCGATCCACAGGACCGGTGGAGGAATTTTTGAAGCTCCACCGATCCTGCGGATCGGTGCAGGGTGTTTTTCGTGTGGTCATCGGTGTAATAGGTGTGGCAGTGCAAAACATGCTCCACCGGTCCCTAGGACCGGTGTAGCTTGGGTTTTTTTAGCTCCACCGGTCCCTAGGATCGGTGGAGGCTAGATTTCTAAAATTGAAACAGCGAAGGCTGGTTCCGTTAAATGATTTTACAGTAATTCTATTTAAAAAAAAAAATCAACTGAGGGTGCTATCCCTTGGTTCAAATGTATGGAACATATGAAAATTTCCATATAATTTACCTTCCAGTACAGGCCTATTACTTGGAAGCTGAGTTCCCAGTTGAGAAGGTTAAGACAAGGGAGATTCCAACTTCAGAAAGCACAGTAAAAATCTCTGAACTGATGAATTATCCTGTCAGAGGCCTTGTCTTTGAAGGAGAAGCTAGCCTTGATGATTTATGTGATGTTGTTTCCTCAACTACTATTTTTTTGCAAGAGGAAAACACACCTTTCAATGTGCTTATATCTGAGTCGGGAAAAAGAATCTTTCTTCTATTACAGGTCTCCCTATACTTTTGATCTCTTAATGTATTTTTGTTCTTCTTTCATTAGATGTTTCTTTTTATTATTGGTCTTTAGGGATTAATTAGAGATAACATGATGTTCTGACCAATAGTACCCTTATAACTAGTGTCCTGTACAAGCCATTCACATTTAAAATTGAACTTAATTGATATAGGAAACTTAATCTGTACTATACTGTACTGATCATTCTGGTACCTTGTTGAGCTTTCCATTGGTTAATTTCATAATTGAGAGATTGAGACTAAATTTTTTTTTAACATTTACTAATGCAGTGCTATGCCAAAAAACTGGCATGGGGGCAAGTGAGGCAAGAGTTGGTAGAAACACAAATCAATCCAGCCGTATGGGAGCTAAGTGGACATTTGGTACTGAAACGAAGAAAAGATTATGAAGAAACATCCGAGACAAGCATATGTCAGTTTTTGGCTGAAGCGACTTGGCCTGAAAACCAGTTCCAGGAGGTGAAGAAAAGGATCTTGAGTTTGGTTGTGCAAATTTTTTGCAAATGATAATTTTTTTTAATTGTTGTACATGTAGTTGCCCAAGTTTTGTCACTCCAGAGAGGGAAACAGTCTACAAGCATCAATAACACACACTTTGAGAACATGTGATAGTAAAGCTTTGAGGGGCTAGATAATTTTTTTTTACTGGATTGGAGGGATCTTATTGTCACGTCACCAATGAAGCTGGCATCGCTTGCTCTTGAGACCTTGAGATGGGTTTTTCAGTTTCTACTCTACTTCACTATGGCATGTCAGAACAGTAAAATGTAATCATGTGATGTGTTGTTTACATCATTGGAAAGATTAGAACAAATAAAAAATGTGGTTTTAATTTGATGAAAATAAATCATGTGCTTTTGGAAGAAAAGAAAAACATGTGTTGAATAAATGGTTCATTGTTTAGTAATGTCATCATTTCATTTGCTGTCCTTTTCTGTTATGATAATTGATATTGACCTCTTCTTATGGCGTAAGATGGACAATTAGTTGAAGGCTTTGGAACCGTACCGTCAATTACTGGAATGTTAAGGGGCCGAATTATCCAAACAAGTGCCAATTAACCTCTGGAGTCTGGACCCCTAGTGGCAGAGAAAACAAGATAAAGAACTAGTTTGGGCCGTCGGTTTGTAATTTGCTTTGAGTCAGGTGACTGAGATGATCCGAATTCCTTTGTGGGTGGGGGTGTGCATGGGTAGCTGCTCATAGCTGGAAACATGCATGCATGTATTCTTTTTGAAGGGAGAAAAATCCATAATTACATGCATGTATGATCGATGTATTCAAACCAATTTGGGCTCGTTGGGCAAATTAATTATACGTCATTATCTCCTTTGAATGTCTTAACAGTGATGATGTAATTAATACACATGCATGACCTCTTGGCTCTTGTTCCTCCACCCAGCTAATTATCCAAGTGGGTCATCAACTAATTTGTAGCTCTCTTTCAAGGGGAAGCTTCATTGCAAAAACAGAGGATAAAAACAACATATTTTATTGTTAATATGTAAGAAAAGCAACGTCGGTCAACGGATTTTTCTCCCTTCTTATCTTAACCAACTCCACCAGTAGAATCCAAACAAAATTAAGCCAAAAGTATTCCAAAATTTTCTTTGAGGCAGTTCACTATTGCGACACTTTGTGATGCATATCTGACAGAGAGGGTCCCATCGTAATCTTTCTTTTCTTGTTTACTTTGCTTCTTGTGGTTCTCATTATCGCATAAATGGCACACAAAGCCTTGTATTTAGGTTCGCCAAGAGGAATCTGATTTAAATATTTAAATCACGAGAGAAAATAATATAATAGTTGCCGGACTTCAATTCTTCAATCAAATATTTTATATTTTTATCGACTTGGACTGCTAAAAAATATATATTATTTGTTAAGAGTTGGTGCACCATCAGCATCATGCCTAACAAATATATATTATTATTTTTATTATTTTTCTCCTCTATCAGAGTAGAAAATTGTTAAGAGTAACAAATATATATTATTATTTGTTAAGAGTTGGTGCACCATCAGCATCATGCCTTACCATTTTCTATTTAATTTTTTGGGTTTAATTAATGGCGTGTTGATAATAAAATTGTACTTCGCCTATTAGATATAATAAAACTAAGGATTATTAATTAGGTTATATTTTTTATTTTAGGTTTTCTGATAAATTTTGAGTTTTATTTCTTACATGTCAGCTGTTTTGCCGACATTTTTATTAATATTCAAAGTTTAATAGAAACTATTATTTATGCCCAGATTTTCAGATTTTTGCCAAAAATGCCCAAGCTGGCCACAAAATGACCGGCTTACTCCCCCCCTAAGCTTGCCATTTTGTGGCCGGCTTACCCTTTTTTTTTGTTTTACACAAATTTTTTTCTTCATGTATATAGTGTAATTTTATTTTGTTATTGTATTGTAATATTATTTTCTTAACTATTTTTCTAGGTACTTATGTCAGTCACACCGACTCAATGTATTTTGAGACGCGCCAATTGGTGTGCCTTTAATCTTTAAAGCTTATTTTTGCTGTTTAACGCACTTATTTAATTGTTTTAAATATTTTCTATTTATTTTTTATGTTGTACTACTATTTTAATGTTGTAATATTTTGTGTTTAGCATTATCATGATAATTTATTTTATCTGTAAAATATAAAAATAGTACCATAAAAGCACACATACAAAAGAACCGAAATATAGGATAATTCAAATATACCAAACATAAATAGTATACCAAATATAAATAGTACAAAACTAGAAAAAATACAACTAAATAAGATGAGGTATATCGATGAGGCGGTACTCCGGCGTTCGCCCGGCGCTCGCGCGGCCATACTCTCTCTCTCTCGGTCACCACACTAGCATCGGTGGACCTGAGTATCTACTCGGCGGTATCCCATCTGTCATCGCCCGTGGAGACTGTTGAGGCATTTTTGTCGGCCTGTTATTTTAGTGTAGACCAGCGCGAACGTCTCTGCAGATACATTTCTTCACATCCTAGATGAGACAAAGCATTCAAAGAGCAGTCCCAAAACGGGGACTATTCAAAATTAATCTCTATCAGATTAATTTTGAACGGGTATAAACCTAAAAGGCATACTAAATGTTCCGGTTTACTAATATAATTAACCAACATAGAATTAATAACTAACAAACTATAGTACATAATTAATAATATAATTAACCTTCATCGAATTAACAAAGAGAGAAAACTTGCCTGATTACAAGCAATTACTCCCTTCAAGATCGAGTTTTCTCCTCTCCTTCTTTCCTCCCAAACTTAAACTATATTCTTCTACAACTCTTGAAACCAATTAGCCAATCAATTAATCAACCCAATTAGTCAGAATCTACATTTTTTATTTAAATGGATGCCGAGTGCAATGGACAATTTCTCATCTTATTCTATGATAGTGACACAAACAAAATATACTTAAAAAAGTTTACGTAATAAAAGAAAGAAAATCAAATGTGACATCATAGAATTTCTCTAATGAAGAACTTTTCTCATGGAGCAAAGTCTTCCATATATTTTTTAATTAGTGATAATAATAAAAATAATTTTGTTATCAAAGTTTGACATAGTTTCTTGTCACTGTTAAATGGGGGGGCCAGCCAAGGTAAGGATATTATTTTATACAGAATAACAAAACATATATCAATCTAAGATCACTGTTAAATGGGGTCTCCACCTTAATTATTTCATTATCCTAATCTAAAATCAATTTAGCATGAACTTACTAGTGTAATGGATAAAAGTCATTTGAGTAACAACTGTTCTTTCTTTTATTACTGTTGCATTCTGGTTCATGCCAGTACCAGAAAAAAAGAGAATAATATTTGGCCAAATCATATGATATTGTATTATTGTTGCATTCTGGTTCATGCCAGTACCAGAAAAAAAAAAACCAGCAGGGTAATGAAACTTGGTGTCTATTTCAAGCTAACACATGGTCAACCTAACTAAAATTGAAATTACATGCATACAAAAATTGGGAAAATTAACTTATAAAAGCACCTGTCAAACCAATATGTGAAGTTGAAGTCGAATCCTTCAGAGAGATGAGAGTGGAGGAAGGGTAGCACCTGATAACGCAAGAGGGAGATGAGCATGAGAGAGAAGGAGCAACAAATCAAGTATGATTAGAACTTACCGGCGAGATGATTTGATTTCGAGCTTCAGGCGGGTCGGGGTCAGAGAGATCAGCGGTCAGAGAGGTCAGAGCTTCAGGCGGGTCGGGGTCAGATGATTAGAACTCACGACAAGACAACGGGTCGGGGTCAGAGAGATCAGCGGTCGGGGTCAGAGAGAGAGGTCGGGGTCAGAGACTTCGAGCTTCAGGCGGGGTATGCGAGATGATCGAGGCCGAGCGGCGGGGCTTCGATCGGGCGGCGGGCCAATTTGGTCGCCGAGACAGAGAGACTTCGAGCTTCGCCGAGCGGCGGGGTACGCGAAAATTTTTGGTAGCTAACCTAACCGCGGGAGATGAGACAGAGAGAAAAGGAAATCGCGTGTTTTTTACAGAAAATTTTCTGCGACCGGGCCAATTTGGTCGCTGAAAGGTATTTGCGCCGGCCGCAGAAAATCTCGTCGCCAAAACCATTTATTTTTTATTTTTTGTGGGAGAAAAATACTATCAGTGACCGGCGATTTCATTGGTCGCTACTGCCGGTCGCTGATATTATAGTTTGCTGTAGTGATAATTTATTGTAATATAGTGTAATTCAACATAATTTCAAGTAATTTAGCGTATTTTAGTATAAATAGCTAATTATATATCAAAAAAAGCAATATATCAAATAATTTAAACAAAAAAATTCAAATTTTCAGTGTTAGATTTTATTATCTTGTTCTTCATAGTGTCTCTAAAAAAAGTGATGTAGATCATATCCAACGATTTTATTTTGACTTTTAGTTTTAAATTTTGAGTTATTAAAGTTTTTTTAAATGGAGGCATGGTGGAGGCATGAAAAATGGAGGGTCAAGTTTTCGGTTTTTACGGTTTTTCTAAAAAATGAGGTAATCAAGTTGTTTTTTTTTTAATTAATTAATTTAATTATGTATTTTAAAAAAAATCCGCTGGTCAAACAATTAATATCTTTTACAATCAACCACCAAGCACTAGCCACTTGGAGGCCGGGAAGGTCGCGTCACTGATTGATTTTTCGACCACCACTTGTTGCAACCGAAATTTTTATTAATAGAAATAATAATAAAAAAATATCGATATAGAAGAATGAATTCGTCGGAATTTTAAATCTAACAAAGACGTTATTTTTGGTAACGTCCCAGGGGACGTTACCAACGATAACGGCCCGATTAAAATCGCTAATCACAGCTCCTTAAAAAGCTGGCCGTCGCCAACGATAACGTCCAGAGGAAAAAAAAAAAAAAAAAAAAATTTGGCCGTCGCCAACGATGACGGCCAGCCTTCTGTGAAAAAGTTTTTATTTTCTCCGATATCAACTCCAATATTTTTGTGTGAAAAAGTTTTTATTTAGACTATTAAATAATAATTAATTTTGAAAATCCAAACCGTTCAACATGTTCGAAATATTGAAATGTGATTGGAGACCAAATTTTACATTTTTTGGAATTTTTTTACTATTTATTAAGCCACTTTGAAAATTACTGATCCAACGGTAAACAGTAAAATTTTCTGGACCACCGGATCAGCGATTGAAAAAATGGCTTAATAAATAGTAAAAAAATTCCAAAAAATGTAAAATTTGGTCTCCAAGCACATTTCAATATTTCGAACATGTTGAACGGTTTGGATTTTCAAAATTAATTATTGTTTAATAGTCTAAATAAAACTTTTTCACAATTTAAGGAAAAATATTGGAGATCAGAAAAATTTCGGTGATAAAAATTTCGGTGATAAGTTCTGTGCCTCTATCATATTTTTCCTTAAATTGTGAAAAAAAAATTATTTAGACTATTAAACAATAATTAATTTTGAAAATCCAAACCGTTCAACATGTTCGAAATATTGAAATGTGCTTGGAGACCAAATTTTACATTTTTCGGAATTTTTTTACTATTTATTAAGCCATTTTTTCAATCGCTGATCCGGTGGTCCAGAAATTTTACTGTTTACCGTTGGATCAGTAATTTTCAAAGTGGCTTAATAAATAGTAAAAAAATTCCAAAAAATGTAAAATTTGGTCTCCAATCACATTTCAATATTTCGAACATGTTGAACGGTTTGGATTTTCAAAATTAATTATTATTTAATAGTCTAAATAAAAACTTTTTCACACAAAAATATTGGAGTTGATATCGGAGAAAATCAAAACTTTTTCACAGAAGGCTGGCCGTCATCGTTGGCGACGGCCAAATTTTTTTTTTTTTTTTTCCTCTGGACGTTATCGTTGGCGACGGCCAGCTTTTTAAGGAGCTGCGATTAGCGATTTTAATCGGCCCGTTATCGTTGGTAACGTCCCCTGGGACGTTACCAAAAATAACGTCTTTGTTAGATTTAAAATTCCGACGAATTCGTTCTTCTATATCGACATTCTTTTATTATTATTTCTATTAATAAAAATTTCGGCTTGTTGCAATGAAAGTTACAATTAATATTTCCAACAAGGGTGACCACGTACTACTGCATTCTTTTAGAAGACTTTGACGGTTGACGGCAACCAAAGAACATGCATGATTTGCTCTTTCTATTTATAAAAGCTACCTAGCTTCAAGTTACACCCTCAGCCACTGTATAATTAACAAAGATATGAACTCAGTAATTTCCTTCCTCCGGAAAATGTTGCCAATTTTTCTCATTTTCCTCTTTTCCTCTCTCGATGCTTCTTTAGCTAAGCCTGTCATTCCCTCCTCATATGCACAACATTGCGGCTCCACCGCACCCGAATCCTCGCCAACTAAACTACTTTTGGGCGCTTCCAGTTCCTTCCTCATTTCTAATGGCTTCTTCTCTGCCGGAAGCCGTATCAACAATTATCTCGCCCTGTCAACAACCACCAACAACAACTCCATCCATGACTCCCAATCTCCGGGCATCTTTCATTTCCAGCCCGGTCAAGTTCACCGCACACGTGACGATGGCACTCTACAACTCGAAGGAACTCTTGTGCTTGTCGGAGCACGAGTTCCATGGAACTATAACAAAACTGTTGTGTGGACTCGTGAATTTGACAGACGTAGAAGGGTTGTTTTCAAGCTCTTGGGTTTCTGGTCAGAAGCAAAGGAAAAACTTTGCATGGTTGGTACTGGTGAAATCGAGCCTTCACAACAAGACCAGGATGCCTCCCGGCTCTCTGTTGTCTTAAAACTTGAATTTCCAAAGGTGTCAAAAATAACAACGAGTATAATCGAAGGCTCCATCGAGAGCTTAGACACGAACTCCAGGCCGAACTATATTGAGCCCATCTCCCTTCTTGCCTATGCTCAGAGGAATTACCAGTACACCATGGTAGAGAAAGCAGAGGAGTCCTGCCCTCATCTTTCTCAGGAGGAAACAGTAGCGTCAGATAGTACTTCTATCTGTTCCAATCTCGTAAAAATCATGCGGTACGAGTCATTTACCTCTAGTGATCTTATTGATTTTCTAGGAGTTAGGTTCTTGTCAGCTAGCCAATTTGTGTGCTCAGAGGATGGAAAAGTGCGTCTGTCAATGACACTCTCAAATAAAACAACTAATTTCTATTCGGATGGTAAACCACTCCTACCAGGGAAGTCGCTAGTGGCAGAGGGGGTTTGGGACCACAATAACAATAAGCTTTGCCTTGTAGCTTGTGGTGTAATTGGTAAAGAGAATAATTCTTCTGCTGTCGGAGATTGTTCTCTCGGTCTTACCTTCTGGTTTCCATCATCCTTTTCTCTGAAGCAACGCAGTACCATGGTTGGCCGTATGTGGAACATGACCGATAATAGTAAAAATGATGGCAATAAGATTGTTTCTGTGTATAGCACAGACAAATACTCAAGTACTGAAGTTCCTGGCCTGAAGTACAATTACACAGAATTAGGCAGGGCGAGGAAATACTGTGAAACTAAGAAATTTGATCCCAAGATGACTAGGAGATTCCCTGATGCACAATCTTACATGGACATGAGGTTTCACCTCTCTGTGCGAGGCACAAAGGGTAAACTGACATGGGGAAATGTGCAGCAGATTTCAACTGGTGAAACTTACCATGGGAACCAATATGGAGGTCTTGATAATGGGGATAGCATGTACACCACCAGAGCCAGAGGCACAACAATTCCATCAAGCCCAAGTTTGGCTGATCAAAATCATACAACTTGGAATGTAGGCTATACAATTAGTTACAATACCCATACCGATGATGTGGAAATCTCTGCTGAGGGCATATACCACTCTACAATCGGCACACTCTGCTTGGTTGGCTGTAGGAAACCCAACTTCAGGCACACACAAAATGGTGAAATTCTAAATAGCAGTGTGAGAATAGATGACAGAAATTTGGATTGTGCATTCTTCATTCAATTGCAGCTGCCTCCACTTGATTCAACAAATGAACAAGGAAAAGGCATGATCACAAGCACAAGGGCTAAATTAGATCCATTGTTCTTTGAACCACTTGAGGTCACATTTTCTCTCATGTACAGATTCCATTCGATGCAAGAATTCGATAGGATGAATGCAGAAATAATCATGGTTATAATCTCCCTCACCCTCCTATGTGCATGTACATATGTGCAGCTCCGTCATGCGAGAAAGAATAGTACCATCCGTCCCCTAATGTCGATTACAATGCTTGTGGTATTAACTTTGGGATGTGTGGTTTCTCTCATTTTAAACACCGAGGCTGTGCTTGTTCCTGCTCGTAACCGGCATCGGCTGTTTTTTCTAGAAAGTGGAGGGTGGATCGACACAACCAATACTATTGCGAGGCTTATCACCTTGGTCGCACTCCTCATTAATTTTCGTCTTCTTCAATTAGCATGGGGCTCGAGATCGAAGGAAGAAAGCACAGGAGCTATCTCTCGTAGTGCTGAAAAGAAATCTCTGATGTTTTGTGTGCCTTTATATATTGCAGGGGCTCTAATTGCTTGGTTTGTTCACTTATATTTCACCAAACTTCACCGTTCAATCTTCATTGATCGGCGTACAACCCTCGATGAACTGGCGCGCTATGTCGGGTTGTTGGTTGACAACTTTTTGCTCCCTCAAATCATCTTCAGTGTTTTCTCACAATCCAAAGAGAAGGTACTAAATCCATTCTTTTATTTTGGAGCAACTGTGGTCCGTGCCGCACCACATGTCTACAATGCATACAGAGCATGGTGGTACCCAGTAAACTTCTACAATTCTTCCTACATTTACGCCAATCATGGTGAGGATTACTATTCTACAATTTTCGATGTAATTATCCCTTTCGGAGGACTGTTGTTTGCACTTATTGTGTACCTTCAACAGAGGTTTGGGAGTAGATGCTTCCTTCCAAAGAGATTCAAACAAGGTGCCGGTTATGAGCTTGTTTATGTTCCTAATATTTAGAAGCTGAATCGTTTACCAGTAATAAGAGACCCAAATACTATTTTCTGTTGTAACAGTATCAGATATTTGCAGTTGAACTTGTTGTTAATGCATTTGTAATATATCTGCGTTTGTAATAAACTGGTGTGAACTTTATCTGCCACCTGAATTATGCAAGCAACCATGAGCATGATTCCTTGTTATTTTAACTGTTTTGCTTATGGTTAGATCGGATACATACAAGCTCTTCTTGATTCTTGTACTTGCTCTATGGACGTTAACCAAATTTTTTCTTTATTTTTCATTCATCATTTGTTAGCATTCCGTTGAAATAATATTAGGACGTAAGCTTCCTTTGTTAAATGTTAGCATCGATTAATTTAGCAACAACAAAGCTGAGCATAGATGCTTGAATGTGATTGGGAGGTCCAATTAAAAGGCTGCCTTGCATACATAGGCCTTTGTAAGTTGGTCTATTCAAAATGTAACTTGTCATAAACAAGCATAGCCCAAAGGGAGCAGAAAATGAAAGACGTGGCCTTTTAGCCCCCTCAAGGAGTGCCCCAATTAGAGGGTGAAATACATATATATATATATATAGAGACACACACACACATAGAGTTGGGCTATGGTGAGTTGTGAAGTAAGAGGTCATTTTTACTTCACGCTCATATTTTTATTTTGAAAATCCAATAACCGATCCGAACCGCTCAACATGTTTTCTATATTGAAATGTGCTTGGAGACTAAATTTTACATTTTTTGGAACTTTTTTTACTATTTATTAAGCCACTTTAAAATCGCTGATCCACTGTGAACAGTAAAAAACAGCAAAAATTTCTGGACCATCGGATCAGCAATTTTCAAAGTGGCTTAATAAATAGTAAAAAAATTCCAAAAAATGTAAAATTTGGTCTCCAAGCACATTTCAATATGGAGATCATGTTAAACGGTTCGGATTGATTGTTTAGATTTTCAAAATAAAAATATGAGGGTGAAGTAAAAATAACCTCTTACTTCACAACTCACCATAGCCCAGCTCTGTATATGTATATATTTTATGTCATTCAATAATTTGAATCGAATCAGGTTGGAATCTTGATAGCAGTGGTAGTGCCGTAGGATGCCTCAATGAATCTTGTGACAGTAAACGTTAAAGAAAGTACGAAGCCTACAGGTATTCTTATTAAGGAAAAATAAATAAAATAATAACAATCTTATAATTAGGGTTGTTGATGAATATTTATAATTTGATTCAATGTAATTTTTTTTTTATGAGTAGAATTAAATATAGATTTCAAATTTTTATTGGATAAATTG
Source organism: Carex parvula (assembly GCA_025461045.1). Lineage (NCBI taxonomy): Eukaryota > Viridiplantae > Streptophyta > Magnoliopsida > Poales > Cyperaceae > Carex > Carex parvula. The sequence continues at coordinate 1,871,240 of JAJGRW010000063.1, forward strand.
TTATCCGTATGTGAATTTTGAAAAAAAAAAAAAAAGATTCGCTTTATTTATTGAATTTGCATTTAAATCTAACAAAGACTAAATTTGAAACTCGTTAAAATTTAATGAGTTATATACAATTTACTAAATATGTTATGTGTCAAAGCTATATATATATAGAGAGATGAGCTATGGTGAGACATGGAGTAAAACAAGTTTGTACTCCGCGTCATATTTTCATTTTGAAAATTCAAACAACAGATCTGAACCGCTCAACATGTTTTCTATATTGAAATGTGCTTGGAGACTAAATTTTACATTTTTTGGAATTTTTTTACTATTTATTAAGCCATTTTGAAAATCACTGATCCACTATGAACAGTAAAAAACAGTAAAAATTTCTGGACCACCGGATCAGCGATTTTTAAAGTGGCTTAATAAATAGTAAAAAAATTCCAAAAAGTGTAAAATTTGGTCTCCAAGCACATTTCAATATAGAGAACATGTTGAGCGGTTCGGATCGGTTGTTTGAATTTTCAAAACAAAAATATAGTGTCATGGAATAAAAACTTGGTTTTACTCCACGTCTCACCATAGCTCATCTATAAGGGTCCTCCGTGCTACGGCTCACTTTTTGAGTTTTCAAAATTCTAACGGTCGATCCGAACCGTTCAACATGATCTCCATATAAATATGTACTTGCAAACCAAATTTTACATTTTTTAGAATTTTTTTACTATTTATTAAGCCACTTTGAAAAAACACTAATTTGTACACAACAGTAAACTTTTCTGGACCATTGGATCAGCGATTTTCAAAACGTTTGCACCAAGGCCCTCGTGCAACCAAGTCGTTTTCGGATTTTCAAAGTCCAAACGGTCGATCCAAACCGTTAGATGTTCAATCTATATTAAAATATGCTTGGAGACCAAATTTTAAATTTTTTGGAATTTTTTTACTATTTGTTAAGCTACTTTGAAAATTGCTGATCCGAGTGAACAGTAAAAACAGTGCAACCAAATTATGTACCATGTGAAGCAATTTTCAAAGTGGCTTAATAAATAGTAAAAAAATTCAAAAAAATGTAAAATTTGGTCTCCAAGAAGATTTTAATATAGAGATCACATTTAACGGTTTCGATCGACCGTTTGGACTTTGAAAATCCAAAAACGACTTGGTTGCACGAGAACCTTAGTGCAAACGTTTTGATATTAGCCACTCTCTCTCTCTTTTTGAAAAGGCTTGGCAGCGGCTGCCAATAACTCTCTCTCTCTATATATATATAGAGAGAGAGAGCGAGAGAGATGAGCTATGGTGAGACGTGAAACGTGAAGTAAAACAAGTTTGCACGATTCTGAAGACCGAGAAGTATGCTGAGCACGTCGGTGCTGGTGCGCCTGTCTATATGGCCGCTGTTCTTGAGTATCTTGCTGCTGAGGCACTTCGTTCTTACCAATTTGTGCTTAATTTTATGATATCTATTTTATTTGTCCTTTTATTTTATTTTGATTTGTGCATGGTTTGTTTCTTTCTAACAACTATTCAAAATTTAACACAAAGAAGAAATTTCTAGCGTTCTTTTAATCTTCTGGCAGCCGAGAAGCCTAAGCCCAAGAAGAGAGGCACCAAGGCTGCGAAGGACCAGAACAAGCCTAAAAAGCCTCCTAGCGCCTTCTTCGTCTTCATGTAAGTTTTTTGGATCGGTTCTGCTATAAGGCTGTTGAGGAATCATCTGGCAAAGAGAAAGGAGATGCTGGTGCCTCTAGCTCGGCTGATACTGTCATGGCTGAAGCTGATGATATGGCTGCTCAGGTAATTTCTATTTGTAAAAATTTGAAATAATGTTACAAAATGAAATACGAAAAATACAGACTACAGTAAAGACATTTTTTTAACAAAAGGAACCTTTTCTGCTAGCACTATCCAGTTTGTACCATCTTCAGACCTGTACTGGTTAATTGTGCCAAGTAGATATAAATTGTTTTTTTAATGTTGGTCTTTGTTTGGTAAAATTGATGATGGCTTGATGGTGAATTGTTTCGCTAGGGACGTAGTATGGTTTATGTATTTGCTATTAACAGGTCATAGTTGTATGACAAGATAATGAGGTTGCATTGCTACAGAAAAGCTCTTGCCATGTCAATAGATGATGTACAACCCGCGTCAGACATTACCACCACTGACCCAGATTTGGCTCTAGGTTAGGTTTATATGTCCACCAGTGGTTGTTTTTTTTCTCAGGCACTGATTTCACACTATTGATAATTGATTGGTAAAGTAAAATTAAAAATAGCAAACTGGCACCAGTTGGAGGTTTCAAGGGTAGCTGGTAACAGTTGAGCGAAATTTAAAAATTTCAATGGCCTTTTATGAACCAGTGGGATTAAGTGCTAGGAAGATCATTTTTCACTAATTGCTTGATTTTTTTAGGGGTTATCTTTTAAAATATGATATGAACCATATTAATAATGGCACATTCACATGATTTTTTTGGCAGCGAATGTGGAGTCCATGTCTTGGTACTTACATTGGATCCAACTATTTTTCAGGTCTTTTTGCTGGAATATTCTTTGCGAAGGTGAAAATGTTGTGATTTTGTAATTCTTGTTTGCAGTGGCATACTGTGTGTGCACATCAGGGACACATAACATCATGAAGATTAGGCTGTCCCAGTATAACTTTTTTGGAACATAAATGCTTTGGCTGACTATCTTGCAGCTGGAGGGGAGACTTGGAGAATGGATCTACAAAGGGTTCTCGTACCCAATTATTAAATGAAATTCATAACTCAGTTATTAGGGATTTACATAGTTGTGTGTTTTTTCATTTCTAAATACTGGTACGAGGGATGTATGTAGCTGTGTGTTTGAATACTGGTATGAGAGATTTATGTTGCTGCATGTTTGTACGTTTGTATTTCTGAATACTGGTATGCTACTGATGCTACTAAATGTAATAGTGCTCAAGGGCTTTTCTTAGAAAAAAAAAGGAATTGAACAGAAATTAGTTTAGGTTGACCATTGTTTGACTCTGTAATTGATTGCTATATAAATCCATGTACAGACATTGTAAATGCAATATGAAAATACAAGATCATTCAAATATCTCTCTTGCTATTCTTGTTTTATGTTGAAACAGCAGATAGCATAGAATTTTAATATTTTATAGTTTCTTTCTTGCTGTTCTCACTTCCTTCAATGAAAACCAGATAGCATATAACACAAACTTATTCTAGTTTCAAAAAATCAAAGGACGAATTAGGAGTTAATAACTGTGCATTTGGTCAAACAGCAAAAGGCACCAATTAGTTTCAAAAAAATCAAAGGACGAATTAGGAGAGTTATAGTAAGTTCTCATTTTGTTGTCTTTCATAACTCTGGTATGATGTAAATAAGTTCCATTTTTTTAATGCAAATAGTTAGTCGGCTATATGCCACTAACCTTAAAAAAACAATATGGTGGTTTTCTTTAATAATTATGTTTTGTGATGAGATAGCAACCACTGCTTTATGTACTGACTTGTATACCAGTCAGTAATTAATTTAAATTTTAATGATTAGACTCCAGCAAAAGTTAAATTACTTAATTAAGTGAAAGAGTTACATACCTGTAAACTAAATTTTATATTTTGTAGAATTTTTTTTACTATTTTTTAGATGGAAGAAAATCAATTGATCCGAAAAGTCTGCACCATCCAAAAGAGCAATTTTCCACCCATCTAAAAAATAGTAAAAATATTCTAAAAAATATAAAATTTAGTTTACAAGTACATATTCATATGGAGACCATGTTGAACAGTTTGGATCCACCGTTGGAATTTTGAAAACAAAAATAGTGATCCGTAGTACGGACCAATCCATGCTATGCATAGTACCGTAGCCTCACTCGGTATATATACTACAGGTTTGACATGTTTCATTAATGAAACATCCATGTTTAACAAAGCAAACACAAGAACCAACCGAGCAACCTTACCAATTATGATCTATATTTATCCTAAAACAATCACACCCTCTTATGTCTCAAGAAAAAAAACTTTCATCAACTGAGCAAATCTCCAATTAATATACTTTCTTAAGCCTGAAAGGCTGAGAAAGAGGAAGGTGTTCCAAACTACTATTGACTATTCCAAACCCATAACAAGAAATGACCCAAGTTAAAACTACTAACAACAGATTATAGCAACCACTTTATAACATATATACTGCATTAGCAAATTAAATGACAACAAAGTTTGAACACTAAAATCACAGACAACCATGCATTTTTATCAGCTTTTCCCCTTTTATCAAGCTAATTGCACAGCCACCCGGCCAACTGTTGCCTCTTGAGTTCTCTTCAGTTTACCAGCATGCAGTAGCAGCACTCAGCATGTCAGTCACTCTCTAAGTTCTCATCAATGCCTGTATCATCAGTGCCAGAGGAAAAGAGGATCCTAGACCAGAGGTCTGCATAGGAATTAATTAATGCATGCCTTCAACACCAGTTGATATTGTAGAACGGATCAACTATATATATATTCAACTGTATATCCATCCATGAATTAATTAATCCAGCAATCCAGAAATCAATAGGGATATAATAATTGCAGCCATTAATTAATCTTCCTGATTTAGGAGTACTAGTAGAGTTGAAGGGTAAGGGTGCGGCACAGGTATTTTGAAAAGAAGAAAAAATAGCTAATTAACTTGAAAATTTTCTGATTAATAAGTATTTTTTAAATCATGATATATATTCTGAAGAGTGTATATATAAAGAACGGTCCAGACCTAATTTTTCTCAGTCAGGTACCTTGGGATCCGAATTTCCAATTAACCAACCGGGTGTGTAACAAGTAACAAAATATCGACATATTTAGGAGCGGTTTACCGTTTACCGCTCTCGCATGTATCAGCCCGGTCGGTCGGTATATTAATTGGTTGGTAGCGAAAGTGCGAAACAGCTAACATTGTATCAGTTTTCCATTTTCATAATTTAATCAAGATAGTTTTTTTAAATCTAAAACGTCATACCGAACATATATAGGTGAATCCTGGATATTGGCTGTAGCATATTATAACCTGGATCATAATTGGCTGTAGCACAAAGCACTGATATTTCCAGTAATACGCAAACTGCCACGCCTCTCCTTTCTCATTAATTAATTAATTAGTAGACGTGGCCTTTTACCCTCCTCAAGGAGATTCATTCAATAATTTAAATCGAATCTGGTTGGAATTTTGCATTGATAACAGTGGTAGTGCCGTAGGATGCCTCCATGCATGAATCTTGTGACAGTAAACGTTAAAGAAAAGGGTAATTATATCTTCTCCCATCTATCCATTCCCCATTTCATCCTCCAACTAACTAACTACATTTTCTAGCTATAATTACAAATTCTAACTATCTAATGGCCCCACAAATTAATTATCTAATTTTCTCCATTTATTTCTTTCCTCTTTCTCCCTCCCTCTCCCACCTCTCCCTCTCCACCTCCGCCTCCGCCTCCGCCCGCCTCTCCCACCTCTCACTCTTGACCTCCGCCTCCCTCTCCCACCTCCACCTCTGTCTCTCACCTCCGCCTCCCACCTCCCACCTCCGCCTCCTCTCTCTCCCACATCCGCCTCCGCCGGGTTAGATCCATCACTGTCGACCGCCGGGTCAGATCCGTCATGTCTATGTTCCTCTTCCTCATGCAGTAGCGAGTTATTTACGAGTTATTTGCAAAGAACAAAGCTTCATTAATGGTGAATTAGACCAGTGCGTACTAAGTACTAAGAAATGACAGAAAAACAAATTTTGAAAAAATTAGAGGTGTATGAATGAATACTTAATATTTTAGAGATGAATACTTCAACGTTTATGGATGAATACTTAATATCTTAGGTATAAATACTTTAACTTATATGTATGAATACTTTACACTTACACGACGATGATGAATACTTGCTCGATGAGAGATGAATACTTGTGACGAGGTATGAATACTTGTGCAACGGACAACTCGAAAGTATGTCATCATGGATCTCATTTGAAAGAGAAAATTGTGTAGAAGACATTCGTGGTTTTAGATTTGCAAAATTCCTCACAGATCGTCAGAAATATTGGTTAGATTGAACGGAGAAAAAAAAACTCATCTCTAAAAACGTGTAAAAGATGAGTGATTGATGTGTCCAAATATGCTTCTATTGCAAAGATGAATACATTTATATAGATGGATGAATGCTAGTTGTGTTACAGATGAATACTTTTTTGCAAATTTCTAAAATGAGCTGAAGGTTATGCGGTCCCCCCACTTAATTAATGCGCTGACGGTTATGCGGTCCCCCACTTAATTAATGCTCTGACAGTTGTGCGGTCCCCCACACATGTTGTTTGTGGTCCCCTACTTTCTTGTTGTAATATATCCAAATATGTTTCTATTGCAAATGTGAATACCTTCATATAGATGGATGAATACTAGTTGTGTTACATATGAATACTTTTCTGCAAATTCCTAAAATACGCTGACAGTTATGCGGTCCCCCACTTAATTAATACAACTGACGGGGGATGAAACGGGGGATGGTTGACGGGGGATAGCTAGGCTCTCCCTAAAGAAAATACGATACATGACATCAATCAGATAAAAATCAGCTAAAATAGTAAATACGAATCCCCACTTCAATCCATATATGTAATTAAAATTAAATCAACATACGGAATATCCATTCTTTGATCTAGTGACAAAGAATAATATTCTCTGTGTTGAAGATCATGAATTCAAAACTCAAATGAATTTTTTTATAAACATTAAATAAAAATTTGGAAACTAAAAGATTCTTTTTTAATAAATTTGCATTTGAGTCATATTGAAATTCCATTTAAGTCTAATTTACTTGCAACCAGTTACCAGCGTAGAGGCGTTTTCAACAAGTAAATATATAAATAAATAAGACCATTCAGGTTCTTTGACAAAGTAGACCACCACAATATAATGTCCCGTCGATACCTAACTTGCGGACCTGCGGTCACCGAATGAGCGACTCATTGCACTTCCACTTCCACTTCCACTTCAATGAATCCCTATCCTATCCTCTGAGGTAGTTTTTTAAAACGGGGCGGTCCGGTCTGGTCAGGTCCACACGTCCACGGTCCAGGATTGGTACGGTTTAGGTTAGGTGGTCAGGTTTTGGAGGGGATGGCCTAAATCCATGGTTTGGCTCATGGTCCGGCAATTATGGGTTAGTTCGGTCTGATTTTTTTTGTAATCAATTGTTTTAAAAAAAAAAAATTACTTTAAAAAAATTGAATTACTTAAAAAAATATATTTTGATCTTTAAACCGAATTATATCATACTAATGTGTTTTTTTTTTAATCTATTGTTTGAAAATAATTGGGGTGGGTTAATCCAGTCCGGGGTTAGAGCAGTCCGGGTTACCTCGGTCCACGGGTTTAGGGCGGTTAGGGTTGGTACTGTTATGGTTGAGAAAACCAACAAGAATGCAAGCTAGACCCATCCCGTGACCCCGGTCCAGGTTGGCATGGGTTCGGTCTGGACTCACGAATTTCACAGTCTGGGTCTGGACCGGCAAGGTTTTTGCAAAACACTACTCTAAAGCATAATATTTTTGTTTAGATCTATACCATTCGATCTAAATCTACTATTTCAGTCCGAAGTGAAATGCATTGAAATTTTTATTAATAACATTAATTCAATCAAATATGATATTTCCGTTGGATTATTCATCAAAATTGCATGAGCCCAATTTCACTATATTATCTAGCAGAATTAGATTTTTTTTCTCCTATTTCCGCTGAATTATTCACCGAAATTAGTTTTTTTTTAATTGTAAAAAAAAATAGTTTCGCTGAATAATTCAGTGAAAATGTTATTTTTTTTAAATTTGATAGATTTTAATATTATGAATAAAAAATTTGGTGAAATGTATGAGACCGTTTTATTATTTTGATACAACGGATATTAGACGGATACGGATCGGATATCCGTAGATATATAAATAAATATTGTTATAATATATATTAAACTAGTGGTATATATCTACTATTCAGATACAAATAATTAAAATTCAAAATCATATTCATATCCGTATCTGCACGGATATTCAGATATCAAATATCTGTATCTAATTTGCGAATACGGCCAGATATGGACATATATTATCTGAACCATTTGCACCCCTATCTCCAAGTCAAAATTGCATGAGCCCAATTTCACTATATTATCTAGCAGAATTAGATTTTTTTTCTCCTATTTCCGCTGAATTATTCACCGAAATCAGTTTTTTTTTTAAATTGTAAGAAAAAATAGTTTCGCTGAATAATTCAATGAAAATGTTAGTTCTGAAAATTTCAGAAATAATGTTATTTTTTTTAAATTTGATAGATTTTAATATTATTAATAAAAAATTTGGTGAAATGTATGATACATTTTTAATATTTTGATACAACGGATATTAGACGGATACGTACGGATACAGATCGGATATCGGATATCCGTAGATATATACATAAATATTTTCATAATATATATTAAACTATACGATATATATCTACTATTCAGATACGAATAATTAAAATTCAAAACCATATCCGTATCCGCACAGATATTCGGATATCAGATATCTGTATCTAATTTGCGAATACGGATCCAGATACGGATAAATATTATCTGATCCGTTTGCACCCCTATCTCCAAGTCAGCGACCTATTTTTGTCCTCAACACAATTTCCTCTAAATATTGTGTCAATTAACAAATCAGTTGTGGTCTTTGATTCAGTCTCAACCAAAATCTGGTTACCAACTTGCCATGCTATCTATATTAATGTATTTGTAAATGTAAAAAAACCTCTACCTTTTCAAATTAGTTACATGAATTTCATCTATTTTAACCAAAGTTCTGATTAAGTTATTCAAATTGTAGGTTCCTACAGGTTGGATCATAAGGGATGATTATGGCCATTGATTAAGCTGTGTTTTGATTTAACTCTTCCTCATCTTCAGAAACTTTCATCTAATTTTATTACTAGAGCTATATTTCTAGGTTCCTAGGACATTATCAACTAACGAACATGGTCAAAATTGAATGAAGCAAAGTACAAAAGACAGGTCACTTGTTTTCAACTTTAAACTAGACCTTTAGCGTTAGCTTAAAGAAGGCGTGATTTATGAGGGGTCTATTTAGAAAATTGAGAAATAATTGGTTTTTGTGAACATTGTCAATGCAGACTTTTGGGCAAGAACATTATAAAGTGCTTTTAGACTTGTTGTTCAGCTAGCAATACTTGGAATCAAATGTGTTTAACTAGACTTTTTGCTGAAATTTGATATTTATATATAGGCTTACTAATTTCAATCCCAATTAACTCTCACTTACTCGATTCATAAGCTGAAAAAACAAAGCTCAAATCTTTTCTTCTGCTTTCAATATGTGTCTTGTGGGAACTTGAGAACAAGATCATGCATCCAACTTCGACAGCAACTCAAGCTTCTAAATCAGTTTCCTTTAGGAATGCATGCGTGTAAAACAGTACTAGGATGCTGCCAAATTAATACTTCTTTTGCATTTTGGTATAATGCATGTTAAACACTTTGTTAATTAGTGCAAACAACATGCTTCCAAATAAATTACCATGTGTGATTAATTGGGCTCAATTGAATGAGAGCAAATAATATGATGCCATCTGTCATGTTTATTTCCAAATGGTCAAAGTATTTCCATGGATATATATAGTTGCATCAGTTCGTCCATAAAAAAAATTATTTTTATGGTTGTCCATGGAAATGCAAAGCATTCACTCACTTTAGTAGTGTTTAAAGCACTTGAGAGGAGAAAGGAGAGTTGCGCCTATTTACATAGATCCTACGAATCAATTCTCTTCAAAATGAACTCACCGCTTATCCGGTCTTCCTTTCGATCACCCATCCGATCATCAGAATTCTTCAAATGAGAATTCTCAATTGCTTTTGAAGGGAAGCAATCCGTTTCCGAGCAGCTCCATTTAGAAAAATCACGTCTGGTATTTTGATAGCACGCAGACGCAGTCACAACAGACTGAGCACATCTTTTTTCCTTGCAGTTTCGAGCATATGTTGTATTGTATGCAATTGCAATTAGAAAAATCAAGAATTATTTTTTGTCGGGCTTGTCTTGTGAACTGTTTATTTATAGAAAGCCGGATAGGTGAAAAACCATGGGCTTGCCTTAGCTTGCCCCAAAAACAGTTTCCCCAATACAACCCCGGCCAATTCACAAAACCACGAGTAGGCTTGCCCCAAAAATGGTGACAGTGGCATAAAAAAAACGAAAGTATAAACAAACATACATGAGATCACTAAAAAGCAATTCCTTGACCTTTAGAAGCAATTGATATCCATAGTGGGCCCATGCAGGGACTCCCCCCTGGACCATCCAACCTACAGCAACTTGAAGTCTCCATGTACGTTGCATCTACAGCAACTATAAATACACCAACGTGACAGTTTTATGAAACACACATGCATGAACATTCCATCTTATTTATAAAAGATTCACTGTTAAGTTGATTTTATTGAGCGTTATTCGGAATAAGGAGGAGAGTCATGAGTACTGCCACATTCCGCAGCTTGGTACCGCCTCTGGTACCAGTTAAGCAACATGAGCCCATGCAAATGCCGGTGATTGATTTAAGCAAGTTGTATCAGACAAACAAGACCAGGTCAGTTATAAGAGAGATTGCCACTGCATGCAGAGACATAGGTTGCTTCCAGGTTCGTTACACTTTAACCCAACCCGAGGTTCACTACAATGTGGATAGCTATTACTGCTTTATTTGGAATAATCTGAAAATAAAAAAAATTATTTGGATATTTAGGTCTTTATGTACTGCAGTGATATAATATCTCAGAAAAAGAAAACATGTGACAAAGGTGACATTCATTAGGATAATCACAATAAACAAATATTTAGGTTCTTATGCCAAATGGCATGCACTTCAAGTGAAACCGTATGTTGCATAATTATCCCTACCACTATAACTGTTGTATTGATACTATTAAATAGCTTGTTCTTCCTATTATTCTTCTTTTTATCTTTACTTTCCCCACTTCAAAATACTTAAGCTTTACAACGAAAATGAGAGCAACGAAAATAATTACTAAAATGTACAACCCTGTGAAACTATATATATAGTAGTGCTAAACCAAACATCATGTGCTTTATCAGGTGATAAACCATGGGATTAGAAAATCTGTCATGCAAGGAGCATTACAAGCAGGGTCTGAATTTTTTGAATCATCGCCCAAGTCAAAGGCCAAGTTCATATCATCTGACATAACAAGACCGGTTCGATACAATAGCTCAAGTGATGGCATCAACAAATGTATGTCATTTTTGAAGCATTATGCCCACCCCTTGGATGAATGGAAACAGTTCTGGCCTCAAGAGCCATCAAACTATAGGTATATTCACATTTATAAATAATTCTGACACCTATACTGTTTTATTATTTAAGTTTTTGGAAGAAGAAGAAAGGTAGCATTTAGCAAAGCTACACCTGTTTCATTAAAACTTGGAACAAAAAGTACACTATACTGTCTAGTATACTGTTCTTGTAAAGTGTCCAGGCAAAATAATAGTGGAAACAATTTGACAATTGTACAACAGTACAAGCCAATAGTCATGACGTACCAGTAAGTGAAACCTTGTACTGAAAACAGGCTGGTTCTGCATTATCATTGATTTTTCCATGCATTAATTGATTGTAATTATTGGCTTTATTAGGGAGAAAATGGGAAACTATGCAGTAGAAGTCAGGAGAGTAGCCCTAGACATATTAGATGCAATCCTCCATGGCCTAGGTCTCCGCCAGAGGCACCTACGAAAAAAGTTGGATGAAGGCATGCAATTTCTAGCAGTAAACTCCTATCCCCAATCAACAGAGCCAGGTGTGAACGAGGGATTGGCCCCACATTCTGACTTTGGCTTCATAACCTTGCTTCTTCCAAGCTGCCCTGGCCTTGAGGTAATGGAGCACCGCACCAAGGCCTGGAAGGCAGTACTGCAGCCATCAGATGCACTCCATGTGCATGTCGGGGACCACTTGGAGGTACTTAGCAATGGCAGGTGCCGCAGTTTGGTGCACAGAGCAATTCTGAATAGTGACAACAACAGGGTTTCTATTGCAAGTATTCACGGTTTTCCCATGTATGAGAAGGTGAAGAGTGCAGGGGAACTGGTGGATGAACAACACCCAAAGATGTATAGGGAAAGCAGCTTCAAGGACTTTTTGGACTTTTTACTATCAAGCGGAACCAATAATAAGAGCTATATTGATAGTCTCAGAATCAGGAAAATCTGAGACCTAATAAAACAAAGAAAAGTTCCATATTTGACCCCACAGAACCAGAAATTTGGAAAACAATTCCATGTAAACTTTGTGAAGGATGATACATGCTCATATTACCGCTTATTTTGTACAGTAAAAAAATGCCCAATTTCCTCCTTAGTCCTTTCACCCCATAACTGTGGAAATAATGGTTATTCTGGGCTATATGTAGAGTGTATTATTTTATACATCATTGTTTGTTTACCAGAAGTTTTGCTGGATTAACCAGTTCACTTTCTTAATTAAGAAAGAAGAATCACGAACATCTTTAGCAACAAATTAGGGAAAAATTAACCAGTGAAAAAGATCTGGTGGACGAATTACTGCATTATTACTTAATCCTAGGACGAATACACAAAATCACGAACAAGTTACAATCATCACGAGGCGAACAGCAAATCAATTAAGCGAAATTTCGATAACAGTTGGAACTTTGACGAAAATTGAACTACAAGTCAGAAGAGAATCAAATACTTAATAGATTACATTAAAAACAATCTTTCGTTTCCCGTACCTCTGATTGAGCACATCCCGTAGATCGTTTCCAAGAAAATATTAGCAAAGAACCAAAGATTGATTGATTGATTGCATGTTCGGTGATCGGTGCGAAGAGGTATTGAATTCGGATTTTTTTACTTTTTTATTGGTCGGGTTTTAAACCAATTTGACGGGCCGATTTTATTAGCTGGGGGCTTAAGAGGCCTCATTAACCACTTTGATCCATACTGTCAAATAGGCTATACTTTCGGCTACACCAGCCCTAATCTAATTCCGTTCAAATCATTTCCCCAATTGCAGGAGGTCAATTTGGGGCCGATGCCCATTGGACTCAAAGTGAGTTGATGGGTTCGATGACCGTCTAATCTGCTTTAAGATTCGCGTCGTAACTTTCGCATCTGCTTTAAGATCTGCTTTATATCAAGTTTTCTAAATTGAAAAACCTCGCAAAATTAACTAATTTATTGATTTTTCTATTGAAGCTGATTTTAAATTTATAGAGCATCTATTTTATTCTTTATTAAAAAATAAAAATATATATAGGATGTTTAAGAGAAATATTATGTCTTCTAACTAATTGATTACCTAGGACAAATAATTCAATTCTTTACTTGTATATACAATGACATTTAAGCATACACGTACTAATTATGTGTGTCAAATCTTTTCCTCTCACAAGCGATTGATTAGAACACTAACTATTTTCCTTAAATATATTTTTTATATATTTTTTAAAATATATAAAATGGGTACTTCATAAATTTAAAACGAGTTTAACAAAAAAAATCAATAAACTAGTTAAATTTGTGAGATTTTGAAATTTAGAAAAGTAAGTATATTATTATGAATTTTAGAGGAGAAAACACGTAATTTCAAAGTTTTTGAAGAGTATACATGATATTTTTCCGAGTTCGGTTACTATGATATCGGTGTTATTTCAGCCGTAGTGATACTGACTTCAAAATTCATCAAATATACTTCAAACAATGAATCTAAACCGTTCAAAATGATCTTCCTTAGGAGTGATGCATTTACATCCAAAATTTATAAATTTTCGAATTCATTTAGTATAAAATTAAGTGGTTTGATGATGAAACATGAATGTATAAAAATTAACTTAAAAATCTTATTTTTTTTATCACTTGACTTTATACTAAATGAATTCAAAAATTTATAAATTTTGTATGTAAATGCATCACTCGTAAGGTATATCAGTTTGAACAGTTTGGATCCGTTATTTGAAGTCTATTCGATTGATTTTGGAGTTTGTGTTACCACAAATGAAATAACACTGATGTCATAATAATCAGACTATTCTTTCATATTTAAATATTAAAAGACTCGATTATGTAATTAAATAATTCACAAAAAAAAGCTTAACTTGAATGATCCATAACTTAAAATTTGAATTCGATCCTGAAACTACATGATATCCAAACCAATATTCGAATGAGTTGACTCAAATCGAGAACGACAGAAACTTGATATAAGATACATATTTTTTTTTAATGGCCAAATTACCCGTAGGTCTTTCATTCAACAATAAAATACAGATGACAAATTACCACTTACATACTTTAGACGATAAGTTTTTGTGGAGATGGTTAACTAAGTATGTCTTTTCAATTCATTTTTTCTATAAATGATTAAATTATGGGGTATATCTAATAAGGAATATAATACTATATGGCAGTCCAAATTACCACTTAAAATTAAGATTTCTTGTAATTAGTTAGAAAAGATAAGATCTTTATTAGGATTAACTTATTAAAGAAAGCCTGGCCTGGTTCACCTGACTGTCTGTTTTGTGGTCAACCTGAGAGTACTGACATATATCTTTTTGTAGAATGCTCTTATATCAAGATATTATGGGACTAAATAGCATCTTATAATGGATTTGCTCTTATAGATGATCTATGGTTATTAAATGTATGTATTTCTTTTAAAGATAGATTATTAGTAGAAATTATTAGAGATGCAGTAATTTGGACAGTTTGGCTTAAACGTAACAAAGTATGTTTTAAGGGCACTGCCTCTGCCACATCTAACACTTTAGAGACAAAAATTATTGCTTTAACTAGTTTCTGGTGTCAGTCTAGGAATGATGATTCATTTTCAAACTTAAATCTCATAATTCCTTCTGATGTTAAGGAATTACCAGATCAACTTCGAGAGGAGGAGGAGGAGGAGGAGGAGGAGGAGGCAGTGGAGGTCCTCACATCCATGGCCGAGCTAGAGGACACATGGCCTCATGACCCTTTTTTGGCCATTATTATGGAGGATTTTGGTCCTGGCAACCCTCTCAGTCCAATGTCTAGGGTAGACAGGGATGATGATGGTGATGTTGATTGGGATTTGTTAGACTACTGATAGTTAGTGGCATATGGTGTTTTTGTATGTGTTGTGCAGGTTCTTTATTTCGAATAGTTCTATTTTGTTGTTGCAAGTTTCTTTTGTTGTTGGATTATGTTGTTGAGGTATATTTGTTGATATTTTGTTTTCTTAAAGGTTAGTGACTTTAAATGTCAACTAACAATTTCATTGATAAAAAACGTATTTGCAATGGGTCAAATGACCGTAATTTCTAAATTTATTCTTTTATTCTCATAAAATCTTATAAACTAATCTAGTATTCTAATTCTCATCTCGCTCCATGATCAGATCCGCTTCTTTGACCACCGTGGCGCTCTGACGGCAACCGGATGTACTCACCGTTGCGCTCCAATCGAGATGTTAATCACCGCAATACTTTAATCGCCATCTCGCTTTACGACCGGATCCGTTATTCTTCGACCGTCGCCGCTCTCTGATAACGGCCAGATCTACTCACCGTCGCGCTCCAATCGAGATGGAGACTACGCTCTGAACTCTGACGATACCTCATTTTCTGCTAAGCTCGGCTCCAGTTTCTCCCCCCCTCCCTCATTCTCCTCTCCGCTCGAGAAGGTAGAACCGAGAGAGAGGGGAGGTATTGTGTCAAAGATAAACACTACAAGGTGTGAAAAAAATGAAGTTGGATGGAAGTATTTGTTTGTTTGTTGATATTTTGGTTGTATATGTTTGTAACTAACATTATGGTTGAGTTTTAGGTATCTGTTTTAGGTACCTAAATTTAGCTCTCATGGTTTCTAGTGAAATCAGTGGATCTTGAATCCACTACTTTTCAAAAAAAAAATCCTCTCACATACTAACAAAAAGAGAGAATGTGAAGCCTACATATTCCAGTACTTTTACCCTGCCCAAATTAGTTAGTTTGTGGGCAATATAATTCTCATCTCTCCTAATCTTTTTGCACTCAAAACCTTTAGCCTTCACCATTATCCTTCAAATTCTCATCACTTCTTCGTACCTTAGAAGAGCATAGAAGATCCACCAGTTGGCTACAGTCCGAGAGGAAATTCAATTGAAAACAATCTGAGTTGAAGTACCTCTGAATGTAAGAGTGATCTAAATCAGATTTTATCCAATCCAAGGAGATTCAACATGTCCAATTTACCAGTTCAACTTTGGCTGAGTTCTACATAGAAAAGAAAAGGAGGAAAGAAAATAGAGAATTAAAAATAGTAGAATTGGAAGTAAGGGGAAGAACAATCCACCATTCGCACCGTTTCTTTCTAGAGAAGTGCTTTCTCTTCAGCTCTTACTGCTTTATTATTACACCATAGATGTCACTACCGTTTCTTTCTATATAAGCAAGTTGCCCAAACAAATGTTAATTTCCGGATATCCCAGATTACTTAGTCCCACAATATATGACGATAATTGATAAGAAAAAAACACACTGGTGACAGGCTAGCTAGGTGATCCTCCCTGTACTAACCTGTGTTCAAATGAAATGATAAAGATCATGACGATATATCACTACAGCATTCACACCCATCAGCGACCGGCCAAATCGGTCGCTGAAGGGTCTTTCGCCGGTCGCTGATGGGTTGACCGGTCGCTGATGACCGAAATCGGTAGCAGATGACCCGGACGCAGATGCTTCGTCGCTGATGACCACCTCGCTGACGTCACCGGTCGCTGAAGCTTCAAGCGCCGGTCTCTGATGACCCGTTTAGCGACCGATTTGTTCTGTCGCTGATGCTGCGTGCTGACGTGGCACAAGATTATCAGAGACCGATTGGCCGGTCTCTGATGGTTCAAAATCTTTTTTTTTTTTGTTATTTTTCTTTTTCCCAATTGATACGAAACATACCAAGCAATGAATACATAATTCACAAGAAATATACAATTTACCGTCGTCATTTTCGATCAACAAATATATAATTCACATGCAAGCAATTGAACAATATAAAATACTGATACGACATCTAATATCAAATATCCAAACAAATATCCAATATCCAACATAAACAAGAAATATTTAAAATACTACATAAACATCCAATATCAAAGTATGATATAAAAATAAAATATCTAAAGTACGACATACAGATCAAAACATCCTAAAACTAGTCATCCCCTAAATCATCACCGCTGTCATCCTGCTCATCGGGACGGTGTGAGCTAGAACCTCCCTGTGAGAATATAACTAAAGTTTTTAGGGTTTACAATTTTTAAGAGTTTACTGTTCCGTCAATTGGTTTATCATACTTGGTGTTCTTATTGGATTGAAACATACTCCAAAATTGAAATTCGTACCTGATGAGGCGAAGAACGTCCCATGTTACGCCTCATCTCCTCCATGAATTGGTTAATTACGTTGAGCTGTGGTTGAAGCACGCCCAACACCTGACTTGAAATCGTATTTATGTCTTCTTGTCTGAGAGGAGGCGGCGCCGAAGAATATGATTGCGCTTGCGATTGCGATCGCGAAGAAGACGTCTGCGACCCACCTGGGCGATACATCGATCTCGTCTTACCTGAAATATTAAATCGAAGATCATTAATTATTACGTTATATAATTTAAATACAAATTTACACTTTTAAGTATGTATATTTTACCTAGAGCACCGAGACCATAGTTATCGCCGTGAGCATTATTGTCTGTGTTGGCGCACCAGACGTCTGGGTCAAAAGCGGGCCAAAGGGCTCGATCAGGCCCATATTTTGCGCTCATATCCCGATCGTAGTCTTCCTGCAAAATTTATAAAATAAAACAAAAATAAGGTAAGTACAACAAAAAATGAATATTAATATAAGATTGTTATGTTCTATTACCTGTGCCTTTTTTGCCCTCGTGGATATGAATTGCCCCGTTTTCTTGCTGGTATGCGTCGGCGTGAACAGCTCGTCAGACCACCTAGGCTCGCGCTGATTTTCTTGCTCCTATTATGAATAAACATTTCAACACAAATAAAATTATCAAATTTAGTTCGAGTAAATTGAAATTGGATTTAATTGTTTTGATAAAATAAAACATCTTACGAATCTTTGTTTGTGAACCAGCATGTTGACTGAGCCCGTGGTTGCAAAAGAACCCTCTCTAGATGAGGCTCTATTTTGTTGATTTTGGTTGCTCCGCCTAGCGAACTCTTATGTGCACCAATAGTCGCACAATTTGGGCCAGATATTCGCTTTTATCCAATCATACGTGTTTGGCACCCCTCGATCCTTCCACTCCAGGATGCCATCTCCATACCTAATTTTTGCTTCTTCTTTGCACTTGTGAAGCAGGTTTTGGAGAGCTCTGTTAGCTATGCTCGCGAATGTCTTCCATGCCGAATCCTCGTCTTCATCTGAGTGAAACTGATAGTGCGTCTGCATGCGTAATTAAAAAGTCGTTGGTTAGCTTAAAAAGAGAAACAATATTTGTCAATTTTAAAAAGAATATTTTACTCACCAAAAACTCGGCCTTGACCCTTTCTTGTACATTCTCTGGATAGTCATCAAATTTCGTGCACACGAAAATAGTGGGCAATTTTGTTTCCAGAGGATAGTGAAGACGTGCAATTTGAGAGATTATTTTGTTGATACCTTTTGTCACATCCACCACATCTCCAGCAAAAGCTCTGCAAATAAAATTAGTTTTGAAACAACTACAAATGGATAATGCTACAAACTCAGAAATGCACAAAAAAAGCTCGTACTTATAAGCGACCCGACGAATCATCGGTCTGTCCTCTAACCTTTGCGGCGGCTTAACATATGCATTTCGACCGCGCGGAGGGTACCTGGATCTACTGGAGGATGCCTCCTTCTCTGCCTCCTTCTCCTTACCCTTTCTGCTCGGCATACCTGCAATAAAGTTTGTTAAGAAAATAGTTTTACAAACAATTCCAATAAAAATAATACATTACTTAAATGTTTTTTCCATTTACAAATAAATTAAAAGATATTAACCTAATTTCTCATTTGGCGTTGTTTTTTCTTGACCTTTTTTTACTTTTCGACACGTTACTTAAGTCGTCTACTGTTACTTCCTCAGGATCGGCCCCATCAACGAAAAGACTTGGTTGATTCAATCCATCATCAGCACGCACTACAAATTCAGTAGGTGAGCCATCTTCTTGAAAGAACGCATCTCCATCGAACAAAATAAGAGGTCGTGATTTTCCTTTTGTCTTCACAGTAACCCACCAATCTTGTCTCTCTCGCTTTGATGAAGCGTAAGGCAGGTAATACACTTGGATTGCCTGACATGCAAACACGAAATGCTCGTCCTTTTTAAGAAGTCTCTTATTGTTAATCTCTACTATTCCATGCTCTTTATCTACCAGCATCCCCCTACTTATGTCAAACCAACGACACTTGAACAAGAAAACTCCATTGTCCGCGCCTTTATATTCCACCCGCATAATTTCTTCAATTATGCCGAAATAGTCCCTTAATGTATCATCCCCAGTGTCCCCTTGAACACATACACTGTAATTGGCTGTTTTCCTATTTCTTCCGTATGACTCAGTGTGAAATCGGAAACTTCTCACATCGTACATGTTGTAACACTGAACTCGTCGTGTGACTGGCCCAAGTGCAATTGCAGCGATCCTTTCATCTTCAATTTTACCACTAAGCCAAAGTGCGCATCCAAATACCGAACTCTTTCAAACGAGCTTTCTCGAGACCTGCGGTGCTTATTGTTGGCCTCATTTTTCTAATTTCATCATCGAATTGTCTGCAATAGTACTACTATATTATCACAATGAACAATGCAAATCGATAACAAATGTATATTGTATACGTAAAGATGCTCACGTAATGAATGGGTCAAATTCGGGGCGACAATTAGTCATGATGTAATAATGTGCTGCATTCAACTCTTCATCTGTGAGATTTCTGCTAGCTATCATTCCTATTGCACGTCCAGGGAAACTCACAATAGGAAGTCGTGGATCATTCTCGACAAATCCACTGTCATCGTACCGATCTGGGCGATTCAAACGTGAAGCGACATCATCTTGAAAATATGAAGACATAAAGTTAGCACTCTCTTCAATGATACATGCCTCCACGATCGACCCCTCGACACACGCCTTATTAGTCACCTTCCTCTTAAGACGCTGTATAGCTCTACAATATCAACAAACACGTGAAATCTAACGTCAAATACATTTCGAGACGACATTATAACATTGAGATTATTAAAATATCAAGTTTGGAATGCGAACCTTTCAAATGGATACATCCAAAAAAAAGAAACAGGACCACAAACTCGTGCTTCGTAACTGAGATGAACAATTAGATGTTCCATGGAGTCAAAGAAGCCTGGTGGAAATATTTTCTCTAGCTTGCACATTGTGACGATAATATTCCTCTCGAGCTTCTCAATATGAACTGGATCCAGTTCCCTAGCACATAGATCTCTAAAAAAGTTACTAACCTCTGTTAATGCCTCCCAAATTGGCTCAGGTAAGAAATCTCTAAATGCAACCGGTTACAACCGCTGCATGAAAATATGACAGTCATGACTTTTCATCCCATTGAACGAAGCATCATCCAAGTCCACAATATTCGACAAATTAGAAGCATACCCATCTGGAAACTGCAAATTCTTGACCCATTCGCAAATTTCACGTCTCTGTTTTTTGTCCAAACAATAGGTTGCGTGTGGTTTCACTGTTTTCCCCGCTTCGTTGGTCCTCAGCTCCAAAAGCGGACGATCACATAGTTGTGCCATATCGAGACGAGCCTTTGCATTGTCTTTTGTTTTTCCTTTAACATCGAGTAATGTGAAGAATATATTTTTAAAGAAATTCATTTCGAGATGCAAAACATCTATGTGGTGCCGTACCAGATTGTCTTTCCAATATGGTAACTCCCAAAAAATGCTTCTCTTTTTCCAATTGTGCATCACACCAAAACCAGGAATGTTCTTCTTATTTTTTGTGCCAAATGTGACTTGCTCAAATGACATGACCCGATCGAGCAATTCTTGTCCACTCAAGCGACGAGAAGGATCGTCAGTCTCGATGGTGTTCTTCTTAAAAGCATCTTTTTGAAATCAAAATTCATGATCATGAGGCAGCATCCTTCTATGATCATCAAACCAACAAGCCTTCCCTCCTTCCTTAAGGTTGAAAGCCTTTGTGTCTTCCATGCATACATGACAACCTAGCTTTCCCTTCGTCGACCATCCTGAGAGCATGCTTAGGGCTGGATAATCACTAATAGTCCCCATTAGGGCAGCCTTCATAGTGAAATTTTGTTTCTTAAATTTATCGTAAGTTATCACTCCATCCCTCCACAACAATTGCAGCTCATCCACGAGAGGTTGTAGGTACACGTCTATGCTTCTAGTGGGACTATTGGGCCCTGGTATCAACATGGACATGAATATGTTGTTGTCGCGCATCACCAGAGTAGGAGGCATGTTATAAACGACCAGAAAGACCGGCCAATTGGTGTAAGACCGACCCCCCATATTGAAAGGAGAGAAACCATCCGAACAAAGCCCAAGACGAACATTTCTAGGGTCTTCTGCAAAATCAGAGTGCCGAGCACTGAATTCTTTCCAGGCTTGACCATCGGCAGGATGAACCATCACCCCCGCCCTTTCCCTCTTTCCCTCTTTATGCCAACGCATGTTTTCTGCATACGTCGAACACAAAAAAAGCCTTTGCAACCTCGGAGTGATTGGAAGATACCGCAAAATTTTATGCGCAACACGTTTCTTGCTTTTCGTAGGATCCCCTTGTTTGAAACGATCATGGCCACAGACATCACACTTCTCTTTGGATTCATTATCACTGCGATGCAACATGCAATCATTAGGGCAAGCATGGATCTTCTCATGACTTAATCCCAACCCTTTCACCAATTTTTTACATTGGTATAGATCGGAAGGCAACCTATTCTCTTTTGGAAGCCACTTCTTCACGGCTGACAGAATACGATTGAAACCATCTTTAGTTATGGCACAGTAGGACTTAATGCTAAAGAGTTCGGTAACACAAGCAAGTACCGTATGTTCCTTATCACAACCATCCCATAGCGGCTCCTCGGCAGCGTTCATCATAATATAAAACTCCTGAGCTTTCGGATTCGGTTGTTCCCAATTAAAAGAAGGACCAGCAGCATCAACAACCATTTCAATCATATCATTTGGCGACTCCACCTCGACACTCTCTGCAACGACTTCTTCAACGACCGTTTGGCTCTGTTCTCCTAATCTGACATTTTCATGCTCACCATGCATGTTCCAAGTCTCATAATAAGGTCTAAAACCCGATTTGAGCAGATGTTTTCCGATAGTATACCTATCCCACCATCTAGTACATCCACATTTGGCACAAGGACACTTGATGCGATTTTGCCTATCAATATTATTTGGAATAGCGAACGCAAAATTAAAAAATTCCTCCACACCTCTCACAAATACCGGATTGACCTTTCTGTCCACGTAACGAGGACCGTACATCCAACTACGATCACCTTCCATTCCTCCTAATTAAGACATATACATTTATAAGTTACCGTATAAACATGACCTTATTTCATCCAATTTAATGACAAATTCAATTTAGGTAAACCAACAAAACAACAAATCCAGATCTATACTTTAGATCCTCCAGATATCATCAATTGGTAACGGACCCTCTAAAGCAAGTCATGGAAGAAACACAAAATCAAATCGAGAGTTGCATCATCCATGCAACAGGACTTGTATACAGCCATACAAGCGGCATCTATATAAGCTATATTTAAACGTACGTACCAGAGAGAGAGAGAGAGAGAGATGACGATTCCCTTCCCTTGCCTTGCCTTGTCTTGTCTTGATTAGTTCTAAACACAATAAAATGCACACGAGGTCAAAACTAAACTTAAAGTTATGCCTTACTTACTATTTTCACATTAGATATTAAAATAATGAAATAATGTCATTAAATATTAATAAGTCCAAACTCATTCGTCTTTTGGGGCTTACACAGGGCCGGTGTACAATCCTATCCCACTCTTTGAATGCTATGTCTCAGTAGTGAACAAATGTATGTGGATCTAGTATTTAAGAAAAAATTCGGCAGCATTTCCCCTCAGTTCTCCGAGTACGCGTTAGAAACACATCATGTTAGACATGTAATTCAATACGTACTCGTAGGAACAATAAGGGAAAATGATACCAAATTTTTCTTAAATACTAGACCCACATACATTTCTTCACATCCTACATGAGACAAAGCATTCAAAGAGCAGTCCCAAAACGGGGACTATTCAAAATTAATCTCTATTAGATTAATTTTGAACGGGTATAAATCTAAAAGGCATACTAAATGTTCCGGTTTACTAATATAATTAACCAACATAGAATTAATAACTAACAAATTGTAGTACATAATTAATAATATAATTAACCTTCATAGAATTAAGAAAGAGAGAAAACTTGCCTGATTACAAGCAATTACTCTATTGAAGATCGAGCTTTCTCCTCTCCTTCTTTCTTCCCAAATTTAAACTAACTTCTTCTACAACTCCTAAAACCAATTACATCAAAACTGTATTATTTTCATAGTCTAGGTAGGTACTATCAATTTCCTGACCTGTTTATGACATAAACAATGATAAGCTGCTAGCTATATTCATTTACTTCTACAAAAGTGAGTCATGATGAATTTTGAACGGGTATAAACCTAAAACTTAACTTTTACAGTTTTACATATGTAATTTGTCTGATAAACAAAGATTAATTATGTTTTGCTAGAACCCTTCCATATTTTGCCCCTGTAATTTTTATAGTGACAAAAATTTACCAAATAGGTGGAATATAATTACTGTCAAAAAGTTTCATCACTAAATAATTAAGCGAGTGGATTAATTTGCTTTGGTAGTAAACTTGATTTCATGAAGTAGGTCTAAAATTAGGACAGATCTTATAAACTAGCAATAATTAAGATTTATTAGAGGATGATATCAATATTGCAGAAGAAAATGAAGTAAACAAGAAATTAAAATACCGAACAAGAG
The DNA here is from genome assembly GCA_025461045.1 of Carex parvula. Taxonomy (NCBI): domain Eukaryota; kingdom Viridiplantae; phylum Streptophyta; class Magnoliopsida; order Poales; family Cyperaceae; genus Carex; species Carex parvula. The sequence goes on from JAJGRW010000063.1 coordinate 1,895,404, forward strand.
AAACTAAGATGAAAATTATCTTGATAGTAAGGAAACTCTTATGAATTAATAACCCATTTAAGAAGTAGAGAATGGGGAGAGAAAAAAACCTAATTAATTAATTCATTACATGACTCTTTTTGCTAGGTTAAGAATGCAATTCAAACCTAATTCAATTCTAATTGAATTAGGCCATGACTCTTTTTGGTGGTGCAAATTAAGTGCAAATTAAGTGCAACAACTTTTGTGTTAAAAGTTGTGGGATCGAAATTTTGATGAAAATAAATACATGTAATGCAGCTCTGAACAAGAATCTTAGATGAAAATGATCAAGAAACACAATTTTTAAGACAATTACCTCATCGTAATATTTATTAACATGAGAATAATATATGTTACAAAAAAACTAATTAACAATCTGTGATGATTTAGAAATTCCAATTTAGAAATATTATGGGCAGAAAGCGAAACTTTTTTAACATGTAACGACCAAGCGCTTTATCTTTACTCAAGAAATGAACATACCAAGCAGTTTTTGCGATTGGAGTTGAAAATAACACAAGAAAATTAGAAGTTCCATTCATATCATCATTTTCTTCCACAACCGCTTACAATATCAACGAGTGTTTGTTGACCGCTGAAAATAGCAACAGTTAAGACGGGAGAAGAAAATTAGTCACATCATTATCAGTCATTTCACATCATATATATCGATGACGTAACGTAACTTATGTGTCGCGCGACATGACTATCCTCTACTATTTTAGTCACGTTACGTGACTAATTTTTTTAAACATTATTTCTTAATTATAATTTATTTTGTAACAATTTTTTTTTTGTTTTATACATTTTGTTATTTTTTTTTAACTAACTTAAACTTGAAAACAATAATTAAATGCGATTAGTCACATTACGCGAATAGTTATGGCACGTGTGGCACGTCGTGATTAGAGTAGAAAAGACGTGCCGTGTTGTCACCAAGTTAATTTTTCACGTGCTATGACGTGATAAAAATGTAAAGGGGTGGTCATGGCACGCGAATGGTCACGCCATGCCCAAACGTGTTGTGGCCAAACGTGACTCGCATGACCATTTGATTATTATTTAGGTTAGTTTATTCAATATTCACCATTTAGTCAAGATCTAACGGACCTAATTACACGTGACTTGTGTGCCGTGCTGTGGCTAGATCTTTCACGTGACGTGTTGTGTCGTGTCAAATTTTCAAAAGATAGTCACGACACACGAATGGTCACGGTACGGGACACGCGAGTCACGGCACGTAATCCACATGCGTGCCGTGCCGTTCCGTGACGAAGCCGGCTCCACCGTACTATGTTTTCCACTCTAGTCGTGACCACACGTGACGTGACTGTCATTCACCATTTAATCACGTCACGTAAAAATAAATTCTGGTCATGTGTCGTGTGTTGTATCGTGACGTGACGTGATCAAGTCATAGTGTGTTAGTCACGTCATGTCACGTGATATTTTTCCTTTTCTAGTTAAGACTGGCATGGTGGCACCCCTACCCGCTGACATTTTCAAAAACAAAACAAAAAAAAAGACATTTTTCTAAAAAAATCAAAATAATGATATGAGAGGAATGCCTATTTTTGTGTGTTCTAGTTAAAAATTTCGACGAGGGATATATGGAAGCTGATGAAGAGTGTTATTTGGAAGAAACTTCATAAAAAAACTATAATTTTCTTCTCTTGATCAATTATTTATTAGAACTTTTATTGATAAGTTATTTTATCGTAAACTTTAATAATATATCTTGACCCAGAGTCTGCAAACACATTATGCCTTAAAAGTTATTTTTTGGAAGATAGCGTGGAATGGATACAGAGAGTATTGGAGTAATCAAACAAACATTAATTAATTAGGAAGCTACCTAATTTGTTCCATCTCATTGGAACGCTAGCTGGTCCTGACACAAATTAAGAGTCAACAACCTTCAATATATGAAATAAATAATTAGTATTTCATGATAAGTGGCTTTGGAAATGGTAAAGGGGAGACAAGCTAGGGCCCAATTTTCTTTTTCAAAATATAAAATTTAATATATCGAAAGAAGATGATTAATTTTTTTTTTTCATATTGATTCCGTCCGTTTGAGTAATTATAAAGGATCATAATTAATAGACGCATCAAATCTGCGAATTAAGATCTCAAAATTGTAGGAACCAAATTATCGATTCCATCTCTAGCTATAAGAATGTCGAAATTTGAACTCCCACTTCATTCTCTCTCCCTTCTCTTCTCTTCTCTACTCTATTTCATTTTCTCTTTCAGCAAGTCATAACATTTTTTATTTGCATTTTTTTATTTTTATCGTCCAAAGTATTCATTCATTTTGGGATCCATTTACAAAAAAAATTATAGTCCTCGGAGGAAATTTGAAAACATTTCAGATCTATGATTTTGGCAAGAGAAACTATTTAGGCCAATTAAATGTTTATTTTGTTTTAAATTGTTACATATAATGTTATTAGTTAGGATGAAAAGAGGACAAAATAATAGTTAGGATGAAAACATTTCAGTTCAAAAGAATTGACAAGAGAAAGATGACTATTGAACAAAATTTCGAATGATGCGTCTACATGTAAAAATTAGAATGTTATTGCCTCTCCTTTTGGGGTGAGAATCTGCTGCGATCCGGGTACTGTGAACAGTACCCTGCAATTCCTGTTTTTTCAAATCCAGCTGTCGAATTGTTTTGAGATGCGTGCACAGAAAAACCAGCTGTTTTCAGATGCGTGCACTAAAAAGTTGGACGGCTGAATTTGGAAAAGCAAGAATTGCAGGGTTACTGTGCTCAATATTCGGATCGCAGCAGATCTCAATCCCTCCTTTTGATCTCCTTTTGTGCTCAAAACATGTGGGATGTGGCTGTATATGTACTTCATTTGGATTGGACCAGGATATATGCTTTGTTTGGTGAATTTATTTATTTATATTCCAATAATGTATTCTTGGCATTCTTTCAAATTTTTTTCAAGTTTTTTGGAAGTTGGCATCATTGGGAATATTCATGAACCTTCCCTCTACCGTTTATGCCACGTCATCACGTGAGAAAATAACTATATTTGTATTATACGTTATGGTGTGAACAATTAAGGTTTTAAATTAATTGATACTTGTCATATTCAATGGAATGTTTGTTGGATTTCATAAATTTTCAGAAATAAATAAAATAAAATGAGATACAAGGAATGAAAAATGAAAAATGAAAAAAAAGAGAGCTGAAATGTGATAATAAAATGAAATGCAAGCAAAGAACCTGGCTAATTGACTTCTGACTTGACATTTATTGTTGTTTTTCCTTGGTATCATTTGATTGAAATTGAAATAAAAAAACGTAAAAAAATAAATGCATTAAAATTAATTTATTAACCTTCTAATTTTGACCGCTTGACTTTATTCTAAATTAATTCGAAAGTATAAAATTTTTACATGTAGACGCATCACTCGTAAGGTAGGCGGGTTTCAACGGTTCAGATTCGTTATTTAAAGTCGATCCGATGGGTTTTAGACTTGGGTTCACCAAGGAGCTTGGTGAACTCAAGAACACCCTAGTTCTACCCCAATTAAGAATATAGTTAATTACTATTACCTCGTTGTAATATTTTTCTTCATGAGAATACTAGGTTATTAGCAACTAATTAAATATCTGAGATGATTTAATTAAAATTTACAATTTAGAAATAACTTTTATTTATACTCATACTTAATAAGCTAACATAATTTTTTTTTCCTTATTCATATTTATATCCAATAAATTAACGAAAAAAAACATACCGGTACTATTTTTTATTAATTAAATATAGTATGGATCGAATAAAAGGTTAAAAGAGTATCATGGACACTCCTATTAACAAGTACCAAGCGCTTTCGATGTAGAATTGGAGTTTTAAAATAAATAAAAAAAAATAAGGAAAG